>CP141160.1:2410000-3010000 GCA_035233585.1 Antiaris toxicaria
AATTAATTTTTTTAAATTAAACTAAATTAAATCATTATTTTAAATGTAACGTTAATGAGATTCAGCTCAATATTTAATGGGATGTTTAATAAACGTTTATTATGTTTGATAGCAATACATTGAATATACTTTATATTCATATGAAAAGTATTTACTTTATATTTGAATGTAATATATATTTTAATAAAAAGTATTTGAATTGTATTTTAAAATTGAAAAGTTGATGTGATTGGTAAATTAGATAAAAAAAGTAAAATAAAAAGAGAATATGAAGTGAATAGATTTTTAAAAATTTATTTTTAAAATATTTTAAAATAATAAATATATGTAAGATATTATAAAAAATATTATATTTAAATATAAATTTTTATATTTAAATAAAAATTATATTATATTTAGACAGAAAACAAATGCTCAATGATTTTGTGGATCGAAGATAAGTACATCTTTTGTTCTCTTATCATCAGCAGTGTTTCTTTTTCTTTCCGCCTCTTCCACAGTTAAATCAAACAGCAGCGTTTCTTTTCTTCAACAATTTCGGTTCTCAAGAGGCACAAGAGGCCAAAGCTGTCGTCCATCAGTCAAAAATTACAAAATAAATTATTAGACCCATCCAAAGTTGACGACACTTTAACTTTTTTCAATCAAGCCAACCCTTTATGTCGGACTCAAAAAAAAAAACTGAAAAAAAAAAGACAAAAAAAAGAAAAAGAAAAAAGTATTTTAACTATTCAATAAAATGCTAATTGTAAATTATCATAGTATTTAGATATTTTATAGATAGTCACAGATATAGTTTAATTTCACATATAATTTCACATATAGATATAATTTAATTATATATAATTTAACGATAATTTCACATATAATTTTATAATAAGGTGAAAATCTAACTCCTTTACCTCCAAACTAAAAAAAAAAAAAATATCTATGCTAAAAGAGGAATACACTTTTATTTACATTTAAAAAAAATAAATTTATGTATATTTCAATGTAAGCTTGCTTAAATTGGGAGTCTGATTCTCTCAAAATGAGAATACCCATGGAAGAAGGTTTGAGAGCTGAAAAATAAATTGCAAACGATTTGGAATATTTATAATTAAAAAATTATCCCACTTGAGTAGGGATTTTTTTTTTTTTTCAATTTCAATTTTCTTCTTTGGAAGAGAAATCTATCGATTGGCCATTAGATCATGTCTGTTGAAACCTAAAATTCTACAAGTGTTTTTTTATTAGACACATTCATGCGATTGTCGCCATGGAAAAGATAGAGAAAACCAGAATTTGAAACTTAAAAGAGATTAATAACATCGCATGGAAAACACAAGTCTATGTACCGGTTCAAAAATCCACTTTAAAAGAAGAGCAAGGCCTAGAAAAAATGGGACATGAAAGCGAATCTGTTAACAAGGTTGTGAAGGAGGAAGGGATTAGAAAAAAGCAAGGAGATAGAAACTGTTGAGATAGACTCATCAATAAGGTCATTTAATTTGCCTCGACACATTATCTAATCTAGTAAAAAAGATTCCAATGTGGTAGAAAACCCTAGACAAAGCAAGGAGATTGACAAGTTCTTTGAATAAGAGTCCTAAGATAGTCATTATTAATTGTTGCACATATAGTTCCCGATTATTCCTCTATTGGCTGATGGCGCAATGTCAAGTGCAATAGGATGTTCGAGTTTGACTGCCTAAAGAGTGTTTCCTTTATATCAAAGTATTATGTTTTTGTCAGATTTCCATTCATCTTCCCTTTGAACCTCAAATCTTACTATCCAATGCTTGGAAGGAGATGCGCATGGTTGCTAGTAAAAGCCGACTTGATCAAGTGGATGGTGAAGGATTTAATTTAGCAACATGAAAAGGACTTGCAACACTAGGGCGAAAAAAGAGAGTCCAAGTTCTGAAGTGAACATTGAACGCAATAATGATATGCTTGCTAAAAAAGAGATGAAAATTATTGTTCTGGGTTCTTGAAAAAAATCGACAACGGTGAATACTTTAAAAGAAATAAAATGAACAAGAAACCCGAGGAGAAAAATGACCTCATACAAGTTTCAGGCTAGTAAGGAGACGGATCTTTTTTTTGAGACTATCTTAACAATTTTTCTTTGGTTACTTTTTTTTTTTCTTAATGTGTTTGATTTAGTCGTTTTTCTAGTTTAGTTTTGCTATTTTTCTATTTTATTTTTGTAAGATCAATTTTCTTTTATTTTGATAGTATTTTGTTTTTTAAAACATGTCAAATTTTTTATAGTTATATAAATTTTATATAAATGTTTTTTTATAAGACTTAGTGTAGAAACTATACTTTTATCTTATCAATAAGTAATATTGTTTTAGTTGTTGAATTAACTTTTTGACGGTATGATTTTAGTGTTCATGTTGAAATTGTACGACACACAATGGATAATTACTCTTTATCATAGATCAAACAATCGACAAGTTAATCTAGCAATTGATACAGCAAAACCTAGATGGTGCAAAAATACAATTCCTACCACAAGCCTTTTTTCCTTTTTTTTTTTTTTACTTATACTGTGATTAAATATATTCATGGTTTAGAAACATAAACTATTAGTATTCAGATTGTTCGATGACATATGTGCCTAATAAAATTTATTATTGTTAATTTTTAATCCAGGCTATTCCAAGAGAAGCAAAGAAATTCGCGCTAGGGGAAACCAAGTACTATGTGGTGCTTGTGTGGAGTGCAATAATCTGGCAAGGTTTCTTCTTGGGAGCAATAGGAGTCATCTTCTGTGCCTCATCTTTGTTATCAGGCATTGTGATTTCTGTTCTTCTACCAGTGACTGAGATTCTGGCCGTTATTTTCTACCAAGAGAATTTCCAAACTGAGAAAGGTGTGTCCCTTGCACTCTCTCTCTGGGGCTTTGTTTCCTACTTCTATGGCGAGATCAAACACAACAAGAAGAAGAATAGAAAGCACACCCTAGAACAAACAGAAATGGCTCAAATTCACAGCTCTCCAAGAACAGAAAATGACTCTCTAAATCCATGAGAACAATATATATATATATATATATCATGTACTATGTCATTTCTCTCATAGATTATGCTAATTTGTGGGCTGGCATGTCTAAATGCGTAAAAAGGAAAGAGAGGAGCAAATTTCACATGAATTTCTTTCCATAAGTTAAAAACTAAAAAGAGAGAGAGAGAGAGAGAAATAATTGAACCCCTTCTTTTTTTATTTCCGTAGTATTACAATAGAGAAGAAGGTCCCTCATTTTTTTTTCTTTCCTCGAAATAATAACGAGCTGCTGTTGAGCTATGTGGTACTATTACAAATAGTAAGTTATTTTTTTAAAATAGCAATGAAAGTCGAGTTACTTTTTTTTTTTTTTTTTGCCTTTTCTGCTTTTATATTTTTACTTATTCATTCATGTTACAAGTCATATTTATATTGGTACTCTTCCTAATCGTGTTGGTCGTGCTACTCATGATTCATTAGATATTTTTTGTGAATTACAAGTAAGCATTGTAAGTAAATTGCCCTCGGTAAATCCAAATAAGATTAAATTAGATTAGAAACAAAGAAGTGTATATCATGTTTCATACAAAGAAGAAAAATGATAAAAATAAAAGCACATAATCAAAGAGTAATTGTGTCACGCCGCCATCGTACTTGTTTAGGCCTGTGTCGTGCGTTCTATGTGTTACATGTTTAAAAGTTATGTCAAGTCTTAACCTATTTAATAAATGTGTTAAATTAGACTCAAATATTAATCATTATGTGTTATGTCATATCTACTTTTTATTGTATCGTGCTGTTGTTATCTATTCCAAAATAAGATTATGGTCATTATGAGATCTACTTTGGATATATATATATATATGTTGTGCCAAACTTACAGACCCTAAATTTCCATTCACTAGAGGAGATTAAACCTGCAAGGCCACAACTTACGCCACCATACAAGTTACCAAATACAACGTTTTAGTATTTGTTCTTCATAAATAGGTCAAAACAACCTTTGAGCCTAACTTAGTTCGATCCTACTAAATTGGGAGAATTCTGACATCAATTATGCAAAACCAAGTTGCACCTACAATTTTTTACAAGCAATTTTACAGACTGACCAGAATGAGGATGATATGGTGTTTTAAATTGGTCTCAAAATATATAGATCAAACATATAAAAAAGCGAAGATATGGAAGCAATAGCTTGTAACTAAAATGGGAAGTGCAACAATCAACCAACTCGTGACCAATTCAGGATAGTGGCCAACATGGAAATATACTTGGAACAATTCATGTGGAGAAGAGAGGAGTGCACTAGCCAAGTTTGGCTCCACACCAGATATCTCCGCGCTGAAATAAAGAAGTAGGTCCCGTTAATATGAGACCCGCTTGCTCTATTTCATGCACGGCTGTACGAAGCCGAGCCAGACAGCCATTTCTGTTGTGGAGTAAAGTAACTTACAAAGTAGTTTATTGTTGCATACACACTTAATAAGAAAAATCTTATGGTAAAGCTACATTTGCCTAGATTTTGCTATAAACGACAGCACTTAAGAATGGTCGCCATAGATTTCTTAAGCTTCCTAAATGGCTTCTTGTGAAGCCGTATTGCTGATCAGAGAAACTGAATAAAACATATCAAATGATACCTAAAAGTCCTGATGGTTATCAAAAGCAACAGTAAATTGCCGCATTATTTACTCTACCTGAAAAATCAGTAATGCTTCGGGAACAAATTCATCGAAATGTCCTTTGACCTCTCAAGTCTCAAATTCAACCGTACAGCACTTCTTTAAGCAGCTATTGCCTAACAAACTTGGCTAAAAGCAACAGCCCTGAGAAATTGGCCTGTGATTGTAAATCATAAACTCAGCAAAACATTGGAGCATACCACCTTAGCATATTGATGCTAACTCATAAATCTTCCTACCCAAACTAATACCTTCATCATGAAATTGTTAAACCCGCGCATATACAAGAACATTAAAGGACTGATTATACATACCAAAGGATAGGATAAAAGACTCAGACTGATTATCTTGGTATCATTAATGGACTGATTATTGCGGTAACTCAACTAATAACCAATTCTATACAGTAACATATATACGTAGGTATATAGTATAGGTAAGACTACTGATAACCAGAGATATCAATTTTTTAGCAGACGTAAAATTACTCCCAATGAATTGGAAAGAAAGAGGAGGGTCTGACGGTTGTGAAAGAGAATTGATACCTTGTGTTATGGGAACTACAAAGGATGACGAATGAAGCAATCTTCCTCTCATTGACCATTGCCCCCAAGAAGTCTCCATCAAGATGGTCTTCAGCCAGCATTCAGGCCAAGCTTTTGCTCAGAAACAAAAGAATCAACATGAAGATGGATAGTTCGAGCAAAAGCTTTGGTTCAGTAAAACGGTCAATGATTTTCTGCAACCTGTAAGTTCAACCAGTATATAGCTGCTGATAAAGCCTGTTACCCATTTAAAGATCTTCATTACAATCATAAGAGAGAGCAAATGACCGAATGGGCATCTAATCAGAAAAGATTCAGCAGCAACTAATTCTACGAAGCAAAGTGACAGATGCCATTGCTAGTGAAATTATCTCAAATTCTTACATAAATGACGAGGTTTATGTAAACTACAATTTCTGAAAATGGTCATATCTAAACTACAATTTTTGAAAATGGTGATTAATCCCACCCAAAAAAAAAAAAAAGCGATACTAAATGACACCTTAATTAGCTAATAAAAAAAATGTACATGTGTTTTTCTTTCACAACAAAAAGGATCCAAACAAGAAAAACTAAACACCATGTAAGCAACATACCAAAATTCCATTCGTACCTAGTGCACAGTCCTACAGGAAAAACTTAATGAGTAGTGTTAGGAATACCAACTCTAATCCCAACTTTGAAGTACCAATGCATGTGGCTATGAGTTATCATCTTTTTACTCTTTTAATTTTAGTTGATGTAGCAATTACTTATAGAGTTACCAATAATTGTGTGTTGGTACTCAAAAGTAGGGATTAGAGTTGTGTCCCTAGCATTATTCAAACTCGAATTGTTTAAAAGTTTCTTCCAGATATTAAACATTGGAGCAAGAATGAGTGAGAAGCACACTGTAAGGCAGACTAAACCTCACCAATTTTCTTCACTTGAGCTGTTGTCTCCATGATTTATTTCCTCCATTGCAAGTTCCTCTAAAATAGCGCGCTGACGTTCATTTAATTTGCTGAAGATGAAATAAAAGCAAAGTGAAATTGCGAAACTGTTGGAAACTTTTGGGAACTATAATATCAAAAGCTATAATATTAAAAGTGAGATGATAAAATAAAACTTTGAACCAAGCTAATTTGAGAGAATTTACGTTGGAAAGTTTATTCGGAACCGAACATATTGATCTCCATGGTTAACAAAAAGACCATGCTTTGTTAGTCCTGTAGCAATGCATAGGTCAAACATATTTGAAATAAATTAATAAGTAGCCAACTTTCGAGCACGGCATGAAAATTCTCAGAACCTTTGCCTCTTAGTACCAGAAGCTGCCCAGGCTGAACACCCTTGGGTATCTGAGAAGTCCATAATCACATGTAAGGAAAAGTTAGCCATAAAAACTGAGCTCAAACGAAATAAAACAGATTGGAATATGAAGCAAATCCAGCTACATGTTTAATAGGAAGGTATAAAAGAAATGTACGATTTTGTCCCCTTTATAGAAACAAAGAGACTAGTACAAAGTAAACATCTTACTTGTACTTGTGTCTTCCCAGCCAAAGTTGGTACCTCAACCTTACCACCAAGGATTGCCTGAAACAAAAAAACTCAAATCTCAAGAGATTAACAAACGGCTTAAGTTCCCTGAAACGAAATACTTAAATTTCCATGTATTTATCAAGTCATGCATAAGGAGAAGTAACAGTCTCACCTGTGTAAAGCTGATATTACAGTCCACATACACATCTGCCCCATCTCTAGTAAAGATAGGATCTTTAGCAATCTAAAGTGCCAAAAGCAAGCAAGTCAGAATCCAAACAATCATTAGTTTTTTTATCAGCTTGAAAAACACTCTCATCAGCTTGTTTCTTTTCTGAGAAGAGAGGAAGAGCGGAGTCTTAAAAATGGAAAAGATTCCAAGCACCAAGTAGAGAGCATTTAAGAAAGTTAACGCACTATGATGATATAAAATTATTGTAGGAAAAAACATAAAGGATAGGAACATCAATAGTTTTCCAAGAGTATGAATTGAAACAAATTCCTTGGATGGGAACAGAGGACTGCGTCCTTCCCTTTTCAGTGAAAAGGAATGGGGGGCAGGTAGCAACAACAATTGTCTACTGAAAATATACATATATATGTATATATATATATATCTCAGAAAGAATTTTTTTCTTTTCTTTTTCTTCATTTGCAAAGGCATACCACCACTAAGTTGCCACCACAATGAAAAACTCAGAAACAGTCCTTCCATTTGCATCCAACTACTAACGCACAGTGTAACTCCATCAAATAACCGTTGATAAAAAATTAAAAAAAGGGAGTAAAATCGTGCCTTTATCTTAATGTATAAGCAGCCGGGTTCACTTCCTTGTCCACCAGTATTTCCAGCCCCAGGTACGCGTATTGTATCTCCAGTATCTACACCTGAACCAGATTTAAAAGCACACACAAACAAATACTTTAAACGTTTTTAAAAAGAACAAATCCCAAATGATGTAAGAGCTGCATCACAGGCAAGGGTCGTTTGTTGCAACTTTTTTAATGACCATTTGTTGCAACTTTTTAAAAGATCATATGTTGCTACTACTAGGAGGTTACTATCTGAACACCAAATTCATAGATTGCAAAATGCCTCCATTATAGAGAAGACTTAGAAACGGGGAAATTCAATGCACAAAAAACATGATGATCTTTAGAAATAAATTGAAATAAAATAACCATGATGATTCCTTGAATATGTATTAAGCAGCCAAACTATTTACAAACCCTGGAGACGATTCTCACAGTTTCACAAGCAAGTTATCAGTCAACTTGCAACTGTTGCCATTAGTAAAAGGATGTCTAAGACAGAATATGACAGTACCGTCAAGGCATCCAAGAGAAGCATTTAAAACCATCTAATTTCAAAGGAAAAAAAAAAAAAAAAACTCATATTCAACCTGGAGGTATTGTTACTTTGACCTCCCTAACACCTTCAACCACTCCTGATCCTTTGCATGACATACAATATTCCTGCAAAGTTAAATAGAAAACGGCCAGTTTAGTATTCAGCAGTAAAAAGCGTGACTAACGGTTAACTGGAATTGACGTTGACCTTGATCATTTGGCCTGATCCTTTGCAAGTAGTGCATGTTGTTGTAAACGGAGGAATGGTTATCTGGGGGAATATTTGGAAATTGATTATTTTCAAACTTTGGAAACAATAGGAAGCAATAAAATTAATATTCTCCTCGCAAAATGGATAGTTGCAAAATGATTATTCGCTAATGATCATCAACATGTATCTAAGCACTTACTCTCCCAATACCTCGGCAAGTAGGACAAACTTTTGTCTTGGCATTAAGCGCATAGCCACGTCCATCTACACCAAGAGAAGGGCAAAGAACAAGAGAAACTTAAAAGAGTGTTAATGATGTCTGCATGTATAAACAAATTGTACAAAGCAAAAATGAGAAAAAGATACCATGTCTATAAGTATGTTCATTTATAATAGCATGTACCCTCAGCTACTGTCAGCCAGGGGACAATCCATTGACAGTTTCTCACTATTAACCTCAAACCTCAAACCCTAAGGAATAACTATCAATCATGTTGTATTCTTTGTAAGGCAATTCAGTACAATTGGTCAAGCCTTGTTGCCAATCTTTATCACTATTGGATACTGTTATCTTTCAGATGAAGGAAAGTGGGAAAACGTGCAGAATATTAAGGCTTGGTTTGAAGTTGGAATAACCAGAAATTTTTTGTTATCACAAAAGAGATGCATAGACTCGGTAATTCTTAAAAAAAAAAAATAATAATAATAATAATCAAGAAAAGAAAAGCATTGCCTCTAAAGATTGCTTGTGATGTAAGGGCTTTCCAACTACAACACTAAGACATCTAGGATATACTTACGGCAAGAGTCACAGGGAACATTTGCATCAAAAGAGATCTCTTTTATGCAGCCTTTAGCAGCTTCAGAAAAAGATAGTGATAACTCCACCTATGAAAGCGCACTTGAAAGTTATCACAAGCCTCTTAGCTATAAAATACCAAGAACCAAAGTCACTTTGGCGTTGGGAAGGAAAATCAAGCAAACCTGAATATCAGATGCAACACGATTAAACTCATCTTCAAAGATCTGCATTGTAAAGCAAAAATTCAGTATTATGAAGATTTTCTATATTACAAGGCATGAAAATAATGTAAGAAGATAATTGACTACCTCGGAGAATATTTTATTGAATGAATTGGAGAAATGAGTGCGATATTTGAAATGAAACCCTTGTTCACCGGTACTATATTGAAATCCCTCTGTACCACCAGCATCATATTTTGGCTTTTCTCTACCAGTTGTGCGCATCTACATTGAAGACAAGCATATCAGGCAAAAATAAATAAATAAATAAAAATTAAAAAGAACAATATACATTAAATTGATGCAATTTACAGGGGAATGTGGTAAACTTTAAATTCTTGATGACAAAGTCCCAGCGCCCTAAAACTGGGTGAAACTGGGAGCAAGCACATCCCAGTAGTTTTTCTTTTAAAGTATAAAATATCAACTTTAGAACAAACAAGATATCATGAAAAGATATACGCACGGATGGCCTGAAAAGAACAGAAGCAACAAAGCAACTGAACTTGCAACAGCTAAAGAGAAAAGGAGAGGAAGAGAGATTGCTACCATATCATATTCAGCCCTTTTCTCAGGATCCTGCAAAGTCTGGATTTCATCAAGAGAAAATGAAATAGTCAGACATTTTACGTAGGAAAACTGATGTACATGCAAATGCATGTAAAGAAGCGTAGCAGGATGATACTGTTCGTTTGAACCTCTAATTAATACTTAGATAATATTGCAGAATTATCAACTGTACTAAGATGTTGGATTTTCCATTTAAATTGTGTCCGAATTTCAACAAAACAACTCCGCTTTTAAATAATTCTGTTACAATTGAAATATCATGGTTTTTTAATTTCTTTCTTTTGTCCTTATTTTGTGATATAGTACATAAATTCAAGAGATACACCTATCTTTTACCTGGGTATCAAGGTTGTTGTGGAGAATTATGTCTAAACAACCAGAGCTTGCTATTATAAATCTGAGGTGCTAATAGAACTGGGCATACATGCATGTACATTTCTTATCTTTCAAGTTTCATTGTATGTTTGCAATTTGCATATCTTAAAGCAGATTTTCTACAAACATAATATTGCTGACTACTAGTGCAACTTAAGAATTTTTTCCACCTATAAAACTCATTGTGTGCAAAAAATATTAAAAACCTAACCGTAGATCACTTAAATTATTTGTTCAAGTATCACTGAAATAAAAGAGATGAATACATCAGAAAAATAAGAAAAGATTAGGACCTCGCAAGCGTCTCTTATCTCTTGAAATTTCCTTTTTGCAGAAGGATTGTCTTTATTGGCATCAGGATGGTATTTCTTTGCAAGCTGCAAAAGAATTTGAACTCAATAAAACATACTTGCTGCACATATGTCATCAAACAGTTGTATACAGGATACACCCAGATGAATACTCGTAGGACAATTTCAACTCCATAAAACAGTTTGCAAGTCAATGGAAATTTACCTTCCACTGACAGTTATGTAACAAAAATTATTCATAATTCTGCCTTTTTTTTTTTTTTTTTGCATGGAGCCAGTCACCTTCCGAATTTATAAGAAAGCTGGTTAAACAAAAATACTAGAACAAATGGAATAAGGATACGAAGTAGTTTAAATCAGAGGGACAAAGCGAATAAACAAAAGAGCAACACAGTTTCATTCTCAGCAAACTTGGTAAACTGGAGTATAATTTCCCAACCAAGCCATCAATAGAGAAAACAAGATGTAAAACGTCAAGATAATCCAATTCTTGTAACTACTACATGAGTTCCAATCTAAACACTCACAGCATGAAAGGCATTTTTTATCTCATCCCGGCTCGCATTCCGCTGAACTCCAAGTATTTCGTAGTAGTCCTGCTCCGGGGAGCTGTAGAACCCTTCAAACATGAACAAAAGTGAACAGGATAACAAACTTAGTAAGAAGTACTTCAAGATAATTCATCAACACATCAACACACACAGATACACACATACATGTGTGTGTGTGTGTTTGTATACATATAGGTACATAGATATATACAAGCACATTATATTCAAAAAGACCTGAAGCATGAATATAACGCGTCCCCAATGAAGCAGACAAAACCACAGGGCATCCATGGATAGAACCGAAGCAGTGGAGAGCTGAAATCAATACAATACAGTACAAAAAAACTATATAATTATCGTTTTTTATACCCAATTAATCAATAACAGTTAATCGATCAAAAACCAATTTAGCTTTACCTCGATCAAGAAACGAATTTCGGTGCAATGGCAGAGTTCTGCCGAGCCAAACTCCCAGGGAAGTCGGCGACTCCACAGCCATGGACGACATCAAACGTCGCCGACACTGCATCGAATCACATCAATCGAAAAAACGCATTTTCAATCAGAATTACAAGACAGAATTAATTAGATTTATCTTCGGAAGCTCGTTTTGGCTCACCGTGCCGACCCAGCCAAGTCTGCTCATTTCAAAGGCGAAATCTTTCGAAAAGAACAGAATTTGGACGTGACAAATCGAATGAATAGGGGATTGACTTGAAGGTTAGAACCAGTCGAATCGGAAAATTTTGACGATTTTGGTCGAGTCCGGTGGCTTCTTCTGAACACAGGGTTTTTATTGGGGTTTTGCAGTGGCGCTCAAGAAAACCAAACGACGTCGTTTAACGCTCGTTTCACTTCATTTTTCAGAGAGAGTTTTTATTTTTTTGTTCGGGAAAAAAAATTTTTTGGAGCTTTCTAGTAGGTTCTATGGCAATCCGCTGGGTCGTGAAGCTTCAACCGGAAGCAGCGAAATGTCTGTGGCGGTCTTTGTGCTCGTACGGTGGTCCTTCAGTCGGAGCCGTCGATGAAGCCTCGCGAGGATTAATCAGGAAGAAGACGAAAAACGAGCTTAAGAGAGAAATTCTAGAGCTGAAACACCCTGGGGACTGTGCGACCACCGTGCTCCGGCGTTGGGCAGACAATGGCTTTGAGGTTTCGTTTCCCGGGCTCCGTCGCTTCTCCGCAAAGCTCTTGAAGCTCAAACGCTTCAACCACGCCCTTCAGGTGAGCCAAATTTCTTTAATTTTCTGTTTCTTTCTTTCCTTCAACAATTTTGCAGGAAGACCATTATGCCTGTTTGATTTTTGATTCAAAAACAAGGATTTTGGTCACGAGCATAGATAAAAACATGAACGAAGCATTTTCATCATCAAAGTAATGTCCCGAATTGAAATTTCTTACGTGGTAAGAAATGAAGAAGATGTTGTCTGTTTGAATAACCAGGTAATGGATTGGTTGGAGAGTCGGAGGAGGTTCTGCTTATCGCCGGCGGACCACGCCATTAAGACGGAGTTGATCATCAAAGTGAAAGGCCTAATGGAGGCTGAGGACTATTTCCAGAAAATATCCGGCAGTGCTTCGCAGAAAGCTGCTTGTTTTCCACTTCTCCGAGTTTATGTCGAGGGACGAAACACCGAAAAAGCAGAGGCGTTCATGGCAAAGTTGAATGAGTTAGGGCTGATTGTGAGCCCTCATCTTTGTAACCTGATGATGAAGCTGTACATGGCCACATCCCAGTTTGGGAAAGTAGTTCTTGTAATTCAGGAAATGAAGAGGAACAGAATGCCCTTGAATGTTCTGTCATACAATCTTTGGATGAATGCGTCCGGAGAGATATTCGGGGTTGAGTCAGTCGAGATGGTTTACGCAGAGATGTTGAGAGATGAGGATGTTGAGATTGGATGGAGCAGTCTTTGCACACTAGCAAATGTTTATCTGAAAGCAGGGCGGTTTGAGAAAGCCAGTTTGGTGCTCAGAAGTGCTGAGCAGAAACTGTCTAGCCGCAATCGTCTTGGTTATTTCTTCCTCATAACGCAGCATGCTGTATTGAAGAATAAGGACGAAGTTCTCCGGCTTTGGGAAGCTAGTAAAGCGGTAGGCGGGAGAATAACCTGCGTGAATTACATGTGTGTCTTGTCTTGCTTGGTGAAGTTGGGTGATCTTGTGGAAGCTGAGAGAGTTTTCAGGGAGTGGGAGTCGAATCGCGGTAAGTATGATGTTAGAGTCTCGAATGTGCTTCTTGGTGCATATGTGAGAAATGGATTGATGGAGAAAGCTGAATCTTTACATCTCCACACGATGGAGAGGGGCGGATGCCCGAATTATAAGACATGGGAGATTCTTATGGAGGGATGGGTGAAAAGCCAAGAGATGGAGAAAGCTATCAGTGCTATGAAAACAGCATTCTCTATGTTGAGAGATTGCCATTGGAGGCCATCAGAAGGTATTGTGATGACCATTGCCAAGTATTTTGAGAAGAAAGGGGATGTTGAAGGTGCACTATGGTATGTCAAGAATATCCATGATTTGGGTTTTGCTAGTTTGCCATTGTACAAGCTTTTGCTTAGGATGCTTATCTCTACTCAGAAACCAGCTTTTGACATCCTCAAGATGATGGAAAAGGATAAAATTGAAATGGATAATGAGACGTGTGCCCTCGTTCGAGCTGTCAAGGAGTGATTACGTTTGAGTTGCATGATAAATTCTCGAGGCTTCTTAAAGGAGATTTTTGGGTGAAAACATCTCGTATATTTGATTTCTCTGTTCATGGGATCACAATGCACAAGAGATTCCTTACATAGGATTGTTGTCCATAAAATACATCATAAGTTATTTTTTACTCGGGAAAGTCTGTTCGATGGTTATTCTTATTAGCTTGGAAAAAAGAGGATAAAACTATTTTGTGCGAAAATCTCAATGCTCGGTAACATTGCTGATTATTTAGTTATGACATCATGAATAGGCCTAAGGTCGACATCTTTCAATCACATAAGAACCATTTTTGCCTACAATTCATGTTGCAGAAACCACAATCAATTTGTTATATAGATCTTCAAGTTGATCCAGCAGTAGCGATCTTATAAACATTTTTGTAGTGCTCGAGCAATTTCTCTCTTGGCGGCAAGGATTCCTTGATGATGGGAACCTCAAGAAAACGCCCAAACCAAGCATTGAGTAGGGGAATGGTCTCTGCATCGATCAGGTTTACACCTGCAACTTCCTCAGTTATTTTGCCCCAGTATCCTATCAAGCCAGCAACAATGTCCACAAAGCCCACAGTTTCACCTCCGAAGAATCGCTTTCTGCCAAGTCCGCTCTCCAGGATCTTCAGATTCTCGCGAGCATCTCTTGCAGCCTCCTCTTGTTCCTTGCCTCTCTTGGCGAATGCACCTATGATTGGTGGCACACACTGAGACACAATGATACCACAAATCATGAAAAAATTTTATGATTCGCATCTCAAGTGTTGAAATCTCAAAACTTTTATCAACTTAATGCAAGTAAGATTACTATTCTGTCAGTAAGAGACATATCGGTTTTACCACCACACAATTTTGGAACAAAGAAATAAACTAGTATTGTAAACTCACCTTATCGTCGATGAATTTGGCCCAGAAGCGAGCCAGAGCTCTTTCATATGGATCTTGTGGCAGGATGGGGTTTTGTTCCCATGTCTCGTCGATGTACTCCAATATAACAAGCGACTCCACCAGAGGCTTGCCGTTATGCACCAAAACTGGAACCTTTTTGTACACCGGGTTTGATTGCAACAACAAGGTACTCTTGTTTCGGAAATCCTCTTCTAAGTACTCGTACTCAATCCCTTTTAGTTTCAGAGCCCAGTGAACTCTGGTGGGAAAAGGACTTGCCCAGAACCCAAGCAACTTCACAGAATCTCCCGCCATGGTGCCCTTTTTTTTTTTTTTTAATTTGGCTACTTTCTGGTGTCTTTTCTTCTCAGCGGACATGGTGATGGTAATTTAAGCTAGGATTTTACGTCCGACCAGGCTACTTTAGGTTGTCTTTTCTTGATAACAACCCAGGAAAGCCACCAAGATCGACTTTAAAGGCAGATATTTACAAAGAACATCGAAAAGTCTTTCAACAGTCACATCTTTAGAGTGACCAAGTTCCTCAAAATTTAACTAGTTTCCACATTGACTCCCTCTAAAGAGAGGGGGCGAAAAAAACCTATTTTCTACATTGAGTGCATTTCAGGAAGCTACTCGTAGCTAAGGCCTTTCTTTTTGTTTTTGTTTTTTTCTTTTTTTAACAAATGAAAACGTTGGATATTTTGACGAGTATAGAAGCCGACTTTTAGTCATACATATATAAAAGTAATATGCTACAAATTATGTAATAAAATATCACGTCAACAGTACAAATTACGTTGCATGTATTTGGTATTTCTTGATAGCATACGGGTTTGCGTTATTTTTCTAAGAATAGCTCATCTTATCCTTCTGGGAAGTATGAAATATAGAGCAAACACTATCCTATTAAAGTTCTCCCAAACGAAAGGACTGTCGACTCGATGTTTAGTCGGTGACTGTACTCTGAGGAACAAGCAGAATATCTAAGCAACTTTATTCCACAAATATCATTGTTCCCACTCTTCATAGATACTAGCAAGCACAACTCACGCTTGCACGCTAACAAATAGCTGTAGTAAATTACAACACATTTTGGCTTGTTTTCGCTCACCTCAACGAAACGGGAAAATACGAAACAAAAACTCATCTCCACAGAGAAAATTTCCTCAAATGAAGGTCTATGGTGCTGCCCAATGAACGAATGTCGTCATCATTTGTTAGACCGAACTTGTGCTTCATGCACCTAATTTACTTGAGGGATGACAAGGCCTGTGCGACTTTTTGGGATATACGATCATTTATGGACTGCTGAATGAAGAAACAAGAATTAATGTTACCGTACCATTGGAGTGAGGAATTAATATCCAGTTAAATATGAGTTTACCTCTGTTGATGGCATCTTAAATTCTGATTTTGTTATCGTCTCGTACAAGAAAATATACCTGGCGTCCACAAGGAATATCAGTGCTAAGTGAAACATAATCGATTATTTCATACAAGTTGCAGAATGTTAAACATATCCGAGCAAAAATTCTCTCTAGCAAACATTAATGCAACACAAGACCAGCTTCAAGAAAAGAAAAAACGATGAAGAAAAACATCTTTTACACCAGACCAATAAAAATGGCTAGAGCAGGTGCAATTCAATGGAATGGACAATAAAATGCCTGATGCCTTTCATGGAACCGATTGTAACTTGAGTTTATCTTTTCGTATTCAGTTCATTTACATCCTAAATTGGATCGCCTCATAGGCTTCTGGGAAATAATTAATGGGCTTCCTCTGATACACATGACAATGACATGGCATTTGATTTATCTATATGCACGGACAGAAGCTATTTAGTTAGGCAGCAGAATCTAATCGACGGTGCTATCTCTTAAGAATGTAGTGTTGTTGGATAATAAACCTAAGCTCATAAAAGGTGCATTGGCATGACATGGGTGACCATTTGAAGAGTGCATGTAGATGGGAAATCAATCTCGATCATGGTCACAATTTCTGACACAATACAATCACAATGACAACAAATTAATGTTCATGGTTACATTTCATGTAACATCTTACCAAAAAAACGAAAACAAAAAACAAAAAACAAAAAAAAAAAAGCAAAAAAAAAAAATTATGAACAAAAGGCATAACAAAATTAGTAACATACCGCCAAGCGAGTTCACAAACAAGTTCGTCAGGAGCATCAGGGAGGACCTAAACATTGGATTCCCACTCTGAGATTTATATTTTTCTCATAACCGGACAGAGAAAATAAATAAATAAACAAGACTGCAAATAATGTAGCTACCTTGTCTTTGTATGGATCACAGTGATCTTTGAACCATAACCTCAGGAACTCCTGATAATTAAAGAAATTTATGAAGTAAATGATCACTAGAAAGTTGCTGGCAGTTGGTGAAACATCTCTGGTTGAAGAATTAAGCAAACGGAGAGAGATGAAAGTCAACCAATAATTTTCATTGTAGGACATTCATGCAAAAGCTAGTACAGACAGAGTTAAGAACCATGACAGAACAAGAAATACACCTTATCAACATTTTCAGGCTCAAGACCATTCTGAAAGCGTTCTTCATAAGAATGTGCAATCCAATACCTACTTGAATCAGGCGTATGCACCTAAATTTACAATATTCAAAATCAATTATATCATTGTCATTACTTAATCTGAAAATGTGTCTTAAGTGAGAGACATTAACTAATACATTAAGGATAATAGAGCTAAACCTCATCAATTAGGAGAATGGAACCATCAAGTCCCTTTCCAAATTCATATTTGGTGTCAACTAATATCAAGCCATGTTCCCGGGCCACGTGCTGCAACAGGAAACAGATGGTAAAGCTACCTACCTCTTATCTTTTTTCGAAAAGCAGTTTACTTGCCGGATGTTTTGTAAAAGAAAAATTGGGGAAAACATCTTGGAATGGTATATACTTGTCCATATTCAAATAAGCTTAATGCTTTCCTACTTGCTTCCTCATAATCAGCTCGAGTCATCAGTCCACTTCTAATAATCTGCAAGGAAAATGCCACACGTGATCCAATTAAGACTAAGACTTTTTTCCATATTTCTACACAGTATGCGTGCATATGTGGACATGTAAACATATACATAAAGATGTATTACTCCCATTCAATCCAAAATAGCACATTGAAATTATTTAAGTTCTAAACTAATCAAACGTCAATACTATGTTACCAAACAAAGGCAGAGCTATATCGAATCTTGGTCAACACTTGCTCAATAAGATCAGCCTAACAACAATAGCCTCTTTATTTTCCTATCCCTCTTTCCTTCCTTCTCTCATAGAGGGAATCAGAAGTAGGGAATCAGAAGTAGCCTCAACTATGAGAACTAAAAGATACGCAATCAAAAAGGAAAGCCATGTGCGAATCTCATTTTGTTTCATTTTTGCTTGAAAGAAAGGACAATTTGACATTATAACTAATGTAATAAAACCTCATCTGGAGTCATGGGAACATCATGATCTGCAGCCTTGGTTGTAGGTGTCAGGATATTGGCAGGAAGCTTTTGGTTTTTAACCAATCCTACAATAACAAAGGACTGTCAAATAGAATATTTTTCAGTCACACATAAAAATAATAATAAGATGAAAAAGAAAGAAAGAAAAAGGCACATAAGGATCTCACCTTCAGGAAGTGCATTGCCACAGTATTTTCGAACACCTTTCTTATAGACCGTCCATAATGAAGTATCAGTACTTCCAGTTACAAAACCTCTAACTAGAAATTGGCAAGCAAATTGTGTTAATGAAAGAGTTGGTGGCTTAATGGATGTAAACATTAAAAAATTAAATTAAAAATAAAAACAAAAAAGGTCGATAAATCTGGCAACATGTCAGGAAATTTGCAGAACGAATTGCCAGAAACCACATTTTTTTCAGGAATTACGATTGAATTATTATCATTGCTATACCACTATACTTTACAAAATTATCATTCCACTAAAATCTAAGGTTTTCCTCCACTTAAAGGTAGTACTAATTCCAATAATTATAGAAGTGATGTAGCACCATAAAACAAATAAAAACAAAGAATAAGAATAAGTCAACGATATGTACCAACGAACTCAACAGGAAAAACCGAGCATTTCCTTGCAATCGTTACATTCTCATCCGGTGCTAATACAACCGCATTTGGAGTTATGTGCTGGGTATTGTCAAACCACCATAAACTTGTTTCGTTAAGAACCTGAAAACCAAAGTGCCAAGGGATAAAAGATACATAACTAATTTAAGAATGGTAGTCATAAACCCATTATGTCCGATCGAAATTGGAAGGAACAACACATAAATGCACAGACATGAAACCATTTTGTTGTAATATAGCTAAAGGGTCATTGGACATGATTTGCTTTCGAGTAGTTTTCTATCATCAATTTAACAAAATATAAAAATCAACCAATAAAGCTAATTAAAATTCCCTTAATTTGGTGGTTGCAAGCATAATTCCACATCTGTTTACCTTCAGTTCAAATCCTCCTACCCCAACTTAAAAATAAAAATAAAAATAAAAAACAAAAACAAACAAACAAACATTAAGGAGGTGAGAAAGACCTGGCCTTTGAAGGGAATGGAAGCAAGAATTCTGTCAAAAGCACTCTGCCGATCAGTAGTAACCAGAACCAGATATTCACCACTGTCATAAATATCTCTAACCTGCAACAAATAATTTATTTTTGAAAAAAAAAAAAACCAATTTAGCTGTTTAAATACTGATTTCTATGAAACAAACCAAAAGCCATGTTTACATTTTCAATAATATATAGCATAATTGGCGTTAGGGTTTCACCTTTCCCCTGGTTTTGGACTTGAGGCCAGGGACGGTAAGTTGCAAATCGGTTTCAGAGAGACAATTGGGCAAGGAGCCTTTAATGGCGGCAAAAAGCTCTTCTTTGCGAGGAGATTTCACGAGAGCGTCTAAGGTCAGGGGTGGTTTCAAGAGCTCTCGCCGTTGGTTTTGGTCCGCCGTTGTCGACAGAGAAACGGCGGAGAATTTCTTCAAATTGGATTTGATGGTGGTGAAGTGAGGTATTATAGAGAGGATTGGGAATTTGGGTTTGAGGGTTTTGGGAAGGTTTAAGGTTCGCATACTCATAGACTCGGCCTCCATTTTTGTTCCGTTTTTGGTTTCACTTCAGCTTTGGCGCCCTTACAGGTGGTGGTTTTGGCCCACGGCATTGGGAAAATAGGGCATCGACAATGGCGTAAAAACGACAACATCAACAAGAAGAACGACATTATTTAAAAACACGGCTACAATACAGAAAAAACGACAACAATATAACTTAAAAAATAAGCATTAGTTTGTTTCACTTGTTGTATTGGTATGTTCGTTTAATTTACTGTTTGCATTTAAATATACAAATTCATGATATGTTTGTATATACTTTTAAATTGTAATGTATTTATATATAATGTAATTTTTCTTTAAATATAAAAATATTTTATTCAAATATCAATTACATTATATTTTAAATTTAATATAATCATTATTTATTATTTCATTTTCTCTATTATTTTTATCAATTATATCATATATTCTCTTTCTCTTTCTTTTTTTCCTCTTTACTTTTATCCATCACATCACATATTTATTATAAAAATATAATTTAAATGTTTTCACTCAAACATACATTGCATTCAAATACAATACTAATATTTTTCCTCTAAATATAAATTGAATTCAATCATTGTATTCAAATGCAATGCAAATACAATGCGTTCACCAAAGGAAGCATCAATTTTGTGTTTGAACAAAACATGTTTTTGGGTGGTTGTTGTTAAAAGATAAAATTTAAATGGTATAAAAGTACAAAAACAAGTATAATATAGATTTTTAAATGTGAAAATTCAGAATTTATATTTGAGTTGAATGGTTGTGAAATAACAAAATATTTAGTGGAATGATTACATAACCAAACATATATTAAAATACAAAAATAATGGGTGATCTAAACAATAAATCTAAACACCAACCATACAAAAGATCCCAAAAAAAAAAATTTTAAAAAGGACTTGGATCTTTTTCTATTTTAATCCAAAAATTGAGTCCAAATGTGAGATTAAAACAACAATTTAAACTGGAGTTGACTGCTTTTTTTTTTTTTTTGCCCCCCTTTCTGGTAAAATGCATGACGTGAGCAACAAACATTTTTTCTCTTGTGGCAGATTTACCACGAAAATTTTCAGGAGTTTATTGCTCTTTTATAGTCTGGTTGAGTTTCCTTGTATGAGTATTTGGTACCTTCGAGCCATACATACACATCATTACAACGAGTTAAGTAACTATATTTTGTTTTTGCTTGCATTTTTTAGATTTAATGAAAATAATAATTATAACAACAACCACAACGAACAACAACAATAAATAATAATAATAACGCACACACATATTTTGACAAATAAAAGTGTGCCAGTTATATGCATTTATAAAAAGACTTTTTTTTTTTTTACCATAACTAAACTCGAAACTCATTTTGATTTATCATTGTTTTGAAAATTCAATAAGATTGTCACTTGTTCATTTATTATATCTTGAAGTCAATTCACTATATTAAAAAAAAAAAATCCTACTAGCAAACTTCCATAATGGGGTTACTAACATTGATCACCTTCAAAAAGTATTGCTTGTGTCAAATTTTTCCTGCACTCATACAATTTTCACGTCCAATTTCTTTAATAGAAACTTTTGTATTAAAAACAACATCAACTAGCAAGACAAACACAACATAATAAAAATGACATAAACAAAATAAACTTCCCCATTTGAAAAACAACAACAACCAAAAATGACAAGAAAATGAAGGAATACCCATGGAATACAATAATACTGTGGTTAAAAAAAAACTAAAAAAAAGAGTTATTTATCTTTTTATTTCCTGTATTTTGCTTTTACTCATAATATATACAGGTACCATTTGGCATACACATCTCATTTTAATATCATTCAAATACAATACAATTTTACACCAAACACAAATTTTGTAACAATGCTACGAAAACAATTACTATTCAAAATATTTTTAAAACAATCACATCAACTTTTCAACCTCACTATTTATCTCTACTTTTACCAATCACATCAACTTTTCAACTCTAAAATATTTTTCATCCAAACACACATTTCATTCAAATACAAAACAAATACTTTTCAACCAAATATAATATTAAAAAAACAAATTTCATTCAAATACAATCAAAATGCAATGCGTTTACCAAACGCCCCCACAATATACTTTTATACCGTCAAACCACATTTAATTAATAAATCTGTATCTACTTTTGATCAACACTTGATTTAGATCTAAAAAATCTAAAATGCCTCAATTCTTAAAAAAGAAAATAGCCCCTTACAATTTTCATTTTAGAAGTCAGACTTCGTCCCCCTAAAAATGACACACGTGACTGTCATATGATATCAAATAGGAAACAATCTCGCTTATGAGCTAGCTACCATAGTTTATCACATGATGCTCCTAAAAGCCTGTGTTTGATCGGCTTGTTAGTGATCAAGTACGATCATTGATCAATTAACTACTATTCAATGGTCACTACTCTAAACTTTGATGTTTTATAACAAGCGTCTTCAACAATTAATTGATTGATCATCTAGGGATTTGTGTGACCAGTTTTCGATTCTCATCTCGTGATTTTCATGTCGAACACTAATATGCCCTAGGCAATTCTTAGGAGACCACGTCCCTAAAAATTTGGCCTTAATTTCAAATTGTCCACGTGAGTCCCACAATCTTAACAACTTCAAAAGTAGGTTCAAGACCCACTAGGCTCTTGAGTTCTAGGACCCAGTATCTATTATTTGTCCTCTATATATAAAAAAAGAAATCTCTCTAACGAGACATTCACTTATTGTTACTCTATCAAAATTTATACAAAACTTGCATTGTTATTTGTACTTCTTTCGACCATAGTGAAAAGTTCTTACAAATGACATAATACATTTTGATAAATCTCTCTAAATTTTCAGTATCATTTATTTTTGTGCATTTAATTTCTTTTTTGCTTTTAGATCTTGATTTGTTTGCTTATTCAGCCTTATTCTAATGAATTTATTAATTAACTTGAATATGTTTTGACCGTATATTCCTAACATCTACAAGGTTTTTATTTTTATTTTTTCTATTTATGCATATTTTGTGTATTCTTAAGGTTAAAAAATATATTAACTAAGAAAATGTATGGCTTTATGTGTCGATGTAATTTTTGATTAATGAAAATGGAAAAGGTGGTTACTTCACACTCTTCAATTAATGCCATTAAAAGAATTTATTGGAATCACAAGTGAAATAAAGATCTTGGAATAACAGCTAAACGTTTGAATAGTCCACTAACACATAATTTATACAAATGGATAGATTTGTGTGGTGACATAACTCAAAACTTTGGACAGATAAACATTCGTAAAATGTATCAAATATAATTGCAACATTTCAAAATACATTTATATTTTGTAAATAGAAATAAAATGTAAGGGGGCGTTTGGTAAATGCATTGCATTTTGATTGCATTTGAATGAAATTTGTTTTTTGAATGTTGTATTTGGTTGAAAAGTATTTGTTTTGTATTTGAATGAAATGTGTGTTTGGATGAAAAGTATTTTAGAATTGAAAAGTTGATGTGATTGGTAAAAGTAGAGATAAATAGTGGAATTGAAAAGTTGATGTGATTGTTTTAAAAATGTTTTGAATAGTAATTGTTTTCGTAGCACTGTTGTAAAATTTGTGTTTGGTGTAAAATTGTATTGTATTTGAGTAAAATTAAAATTGAATATTTATCCAAATGCCCCCTAAGATAATAAAACTACAATCTCCAAAACCCAAATACAAAACAATTTTGAGAGTTAAAAGCAACTTTAGAGCCCAGTTTGTTCAACTGTTGAAATTAAACTTTTTAAATTCATTTTTATTTTTTTTTAAAGTTCAACAAAAATCTTAGAGGACATTTGGCAAAAATATTTCATTTTAACTTCACTCAAATACAATATAATTTTACACCAAACACAAATTTTACAACAGTGCTACGAAAATAATTACTATTCAAAATATTTTTAAAACAATCACATCAACTTTTCAACTCTAAAATACGTTTCATCCAAACACACATTTCATTCAAATACAAAACAAATACTTTTCAACCAAATACAACATTTAAAAAACAAATTTCATTCAAATACAATCAAAATGCAATGCGTTTACCAAACGCCCCCTTAACTAGTTTTTGAAAAATCAAAGTAGCGTTTGATGTTGTTTTTGAAATTTATTATGTTTTTAATTCTCTGAATTTGAGATCATTTTGAAAACAATTTTGAGAACGTTTCTGAAATTGTGTTTGGTTTTATTTTCTGATTGTATATTTTGAGAAACAAAAAAGTGAAACTGTGTTTGGTTATATTTTTGAAAACCAGTCATTTTATAAGTATTATATAAAAACATATTTATATTTGATTTTAAAAAAAATTATTATGAATACCAAAAATTAAAAATTAATAAAAATTTTTAATTGAAAAATGAATTAAAAATTAATAATCATAATATTTAAGTAATTATTATATCAATTAAATCTTAATTAACCATAATAATTAAATCAGAGAAATGAGAGAAATGGGAAAAATGAAATTAGAGAAAACGACTTTTAGTCGTTTTCAATTTTACGTTGGGAGCAAAGGAGATTTTGGATTCGTTTTGAAATCTGTTTTTAAAAACAATACAAACCAAACACAATTTCACACCAATTTTGAAATCGATTTCCTAGGAAATCGTGAAATCTGTTTTGAAACCAAACATGCTACAAATAACTCTAACCCAAATAATTAAGTTTCAACCAGTAAACCAAACGTAAGTTTAATAAAACAACAATCTACAAAACCCAAAAATAAAACAATGTAGAGAGTTAAAAGCAACTTTAGGAGACATTTGATTTGCCATTGAAATTAAACTTTTTCAAATTATTTTTATTTTTTTAATTCAACAAAAAATTTTAATTAATTTTTAAAAAATCAAATAATGCTAATCTAAATGGCTTAAACATCGTTTGGAGAATGTTTTTTGGCACTACGAAAACCAGTTTTACACCAAATATAAAGTTTTATATTCAAATACAATTATTTTTAACAGTATTATGAAAATAATTGCTATTCAAAAGTTTTTTAAAACAATCTCATTTACTTTTTAATTCTAATTATTTATCTCTATTTTAACCAATCACGTCAACTTTTCAACTCTAAAATACTTTTCATTCAAACACATATTTTATTTAAATACAAAATAAATACTTTTTAATTAAATATACTTAAAAAAATTATATTTAAATATAATTAAAACATAATACATTTATCAAATACCTAATTTGGAAAACAAAAACAACCTTAATACTATACGCGGCTAAAGCTTGGCAACTATAAAGACTGTAAGCATGGCTTTGCTTTTTACCGAAGGAGACATAATGGGCATGGGCTACTGAGTAATCAATCGAAGAAAACAGGGCTCGGACATAAATAACCAAAGTACGAAACACGAATTGTTTTTGGAATTACCATTCCCACGGAAAATCCATGAACATGATTGATTGCTTGCAAAGCAGCTATTCCGTACAGCACGGGAAACATGTCAGATCGTACAACCCGCCAACAGATTCAGACACCGTGTCACAACAAAAACTCCACCGTCCGAAACCGGGTTCAGATCACGGACTCTTTTCGCACGTGCGCCTCGTAGTTGGTGCCAGAGACCACACATCGCATCACGTGCATCAGTGAAAAATTAGAAAAAGCTCTTGTCGTCAATCAGTCTCCGCTTACACGGTAACGAGTAGGCGCAAATCCCAAGGCAACGAGTCAGAAGTCAACAAAGGTTGACCTAATGATTCCCGACTCTTGAGGACTCTATCGTGCTTCCGCGCACACGAGATCGCGGCTCCATCAGTCACTACTGAGTCCTAACCCGCGTATAAAAACGAGCCACGTGGGTAGGTGATATAATAATAATAAATAAGTAAATAAATAAATAAAAAGCGAGGAAAAAAAACTAAGACGACATTTGGTAAACGTATTACATTTTGATTGTATTTGAATAAAATTTATTTTTTGAATATTGTATTTGTTTTGTATTTAAATGAAATATGTGTTTGGATGAAAAGTATTTTAAAATTAAAAAATTAATGTGATTGGTAAAAATAAAAATAAATAATAGAATTAAAAAGTTGATGTAAATGTTTTAAAAATATTTTAAATAATAATTATTTTCATAATATTATAATAAAATTTATATTTGACATAAAATTAAAATGTAATTCTTTCTTTCAAACACCCCTTAAGCTTGTTATTTATTCCACTAAAACACCGAACCTCCTTTCTTTCTATTTTCTCTCTCTTTCTTTCTTTTCTCTCTCTAGAGCTCTGGTTTGGATCTTTCTTTTTTCCTCATCTCTGTCGTTACGGGAAAAATCCTTCTCCCCCAAATCTGTGAATGCCAGATTTCTAGGGTTTCGGCCTCGATCTTCCCCGTTCCGGTCTGGAATTCGCTGAATTTCATCCCGGGAAGCCTCCGCGCCTTGCCGATTCATGGCTTCCCGTTCTCAACCCGTCCAATTCTGAAGTCTGGTCGACTCTGGTTGGCTCTCTACAAAAGGTCCGTTTTTTATTTTTATTTTTTCAGTTTTTTGGTGAATATTTGGTCATTTTGATTGTTGTTCAAGATTATAATGGCAGAGAAATAGAAAGCAGCTTCATTGATTTTTGTCAAAGTGTAGTTTTTTTTTTTTTTTTTTACTTCTTCTGGAATTACTATTTTTCTGGGTTTCATGGTGTGATTCGGCTTTCCGAACGGTAATTCTGGAGGTAGTTTTATTTATTGGAAACCATGAATTAATCGGAATTCATAGAATTTGTTTCCTTATATATTGTCTGCTTTTGATTTGAGAACAGAAGCCAGAGTGTGTTTTGCACTTTCAATGAGTTGTAGAAGTGCTTTTTGGTAAAAACCTTACTTGATGAGGAAGAAAAGGAAAGGAAGTGAGACAGACCCATGTACGGATCTACAAGAGTTTTTATCGTCAACCAACAATTCACGATCATCGGTTCCTACCTCACATTATTCACTCGAAGATTATACGAGGCTGAAGAAGCGTTGCAAAGAAGAGTCCAATGAAGAACCTGTTGCTTCCTATAAAAGTAGGCTTGCAGGCATTGCCACTGCACCTCCGTGTGGAACTTCATCATTAGTCACAGCTGGAAGGGGTCTCAAGCGGAAGATCGGGTGTATCGATGTCGCTACCCAAATGGGTAGGAAGAATAAGATTGAGGCGGACTATATATCTGGTGCCACAATCGGGCACGGGAAATTTGGCTCAGTTTGGTTGTGTCAGTCTAGGGCTAGTGGAGCAGAATTTGCTTGTAAGACTCTAAAGAAGGGAGAGGAGACGGTTCACAGGGAGGTGGAGATAATGCAGCACTTATCTGGTCATCCTGGGGTTGTGACATTGCAAGCAGTGTACGAGGAAGATGAGTCTTTTCATCTTGTCATGGAGTTGTGTTCTGGGGGACGCTTGATTGATCAGATGCTGGAAGAGGGTCGGTATTCAGAGCATCGTGCTGCTAATATATTCAAGGAAGTTGTGTCAGTTATCAAGTATTGTCATGATATGGGGGTTGTTCACAGAGATATTAAGCCCGAGAATATTCTTCGCACAACATCGGGAAAGATAAAGCTCGCGGATTTTGGGCTGGCCATGAGATTAGCGAATGGTTTGTAGCTATATACTTACATGCATATTATTTTTGTTGTTGTTCTTGTATGATTTCATTGAGCACTAGTCTTTCTGAATGTGCATCTACACAGGCAATAATAGTATATCTGTCAAGATTTGCGGTTCAAAAACGTTTAGCAAGGTAGAAGACTGTACTATTTAATTGGCTTTCTCCTTCTCATCCTTTAGAGTGATGACCATGTGAATCTGAATGTACATTTGCCTTTTCTTTCTCACCAATGAAGTGTGTTGACCATGTATGTCTTTTTGTAAGTTAAGACAGTGAGTAAAGCCCTGTTTGAGTCTTAAGCAATCCAAGTTCATTCACTTCTAAAAACTTTTGTTAAAGTTTGTGTTTTTTTCTGTACGTTCTTATATAGAATAACGAACTGATAAGGTTCTGCTAACGACACCCCAGATACATGCAACGTAGGAGAAGTTATTAGTGCAAATGTGAAAGCTGATGCTATAATACTATCTTCAGTATAGCATTCACAAGAAGTTGGCATTTTTCATGGGAATTTCTAATTGCAGTCTGTTTAATCTATTATATAACTAGTTAATCCTTAAAGTTTTGCTCATGCTTGCCAAAGGACAACATTTGACTGGTTTAGCTGGAAGTCCAGCTTATGTTGCACCCGAGGTTTTGTCAGGAAAATATTCCGAGAAGGTGGATATCTGGAGTGCTGGAGTGCTGTTGCATGCCTTTCTGGTGGGTAGTCTTCCGTTTCAAGGAGACTCTGTTGAAGCAGTTTTTGAGGCAATAAAAAATATGAAGCTTGATTTCCACACAGGGATATGGGAATCAATCTCAAAACCTGCACGAGATCTTATTGGGAGAATGCTGACAAGGGATGTTTCAGCTAGGATAACAGCTGATGAAGTACTAAGTAAGTTAGACTGTTAGAGTGCCGCATAATTTGTGAGCAACTCGTGTTTTGCCAAACGTGCACCCATTTCATGGTTATCTTTTACTTATTTTCTTCTTTGGCTGAGAGCGTTTGTCTTATGAACAAAAAAGATCAAGTGACTAACACTTCAATATTGCATGTATCACCTCGGTTTGTTGTGAATTCCATGCATAGACAAACTATTTACCTAGTTTCTTTCAAGATATAACTTGGGAAGGATTTAAGCAGTTCTCTTATCAGTGCATGTTCGGGTCGGGTGAAGTCTGTTTAAAGATAACAGTTACTTGGAATTTTTTTTCAGTGACTGATCCTCCACCTAAAACACTCATTCTGTAGGATCCCACTGTCCTGCTTCCCTTTATTTACTTCCTTTTGCTTGATATGAGCACATTGATATTGTTACTGCATATGATTGTACTCTGTGACTAATTGTTTTGCTATAAATTATAATTTGAATCCCTGATTGTTGTTCTAGTATGTTTAGTCATTTGGTTGACAAAGTATTATCTTGCAGGACATCCGTGGATTTTATTCTACACTGCACGTACGTTAAAGACACTTCCTATGAAGTCAAAAACAAAGAACCAAGTTGGAGCACCTTCCCATCAACTTGCTGCTAAACCCAGGCTAAAGTTCGATCAAAGCAGGAATGAAAGCAGTTCTCTGGATGACAATTCAAGTACATTTTCATCTTCTGATAGTTGCAAGTCAGCAGATCGGGATGATTCCGCCTTGGTAGATGCACTATCCACGGCAGTTTCACGAGTGAGAATTTCAGAACCAAAAAGGAGCAGACTGTGCAGTCCCTCTGGCCCAATTGAGCAGCAGTGTTCGTCTAACATAAAGGCTAACAATCTCTGTAAAGCATTTTGATCTTGCTGACAGACTGACACCGGTATCACGATCTCCACTCGTTTTTAAAGCTGGGGAACTGACGTATGCCTGCCCCGGTGGGAATCATCAGTGGGCAAAGGGTGATAACGAGCTGACGATTCCGGATCAACGTGGTAACTTGGGTGTCATTTTACGTGATGCTTTGAAGAAACCTATTCTCTGCCATATTTGCTGTTCCTTTTTTTTTTTTTTTTAACCTAATAACGGTTTTAACCTGATGAGCTGAGAGGATATATGTACAGATTTGTAAATAGAATTGCATGCTGAAGTGATTTCTTCTCACTTGTTGATAAATAGTTAACACGGTTCCTTAGTTATTTCTAATGTGAATAGCAGTTGAGATATCCGTCTTCTAGCTCTTTTTTATTTTTATTTTTATTTTTATTTTTATTTTTATTTTTATTTTTTAATTATGTATTTTTATCATTTTGGTATTTACTAATAATAACACATTTATTATGGGCGGCTCTCAATCTTGCAAATGATTATTGTAATGGCCCTCGGGATTCGAACCAACACGACGATGGAATCATCTTTTAGCTTTCACTCGCACTTTAATTTTTGTTTATTGCTTTACAAGTACTTGTGACCAACACCTGATGCCATCACATAAAAGCAATGATATGAAGATACAGCAGGGCAAATGGCAATGTCACTTTTTGGTTTCTTTATTGTCTGAATTTTTGGATTCTGTCTGTGAAAATCTGCAGAAGAAGATGAAGATTTTGATGGTTCTTTGTCTCGTATCCAAACGGTTCCTTTTCGTTCCCTTTAAATGTCTGCTTCTCGACCATCAGACCCCACTCTGCGCCCCACCAAGGGCAAGCCGTCTTAGCGCAGATTTATCTACACCACTTATATCAACTGGTTTTGCCATCTTGGATTTCTCGGGGAATGGTTTCAGTTCCTGATCAGTTTGTACAGGAATGGCCTAGTCAGCCCCTTCTTCAATCCGTCAATGACGTATATCCTGCATGCGCCACTAGATTCAACCCATCATCCAACTTGGTGCGCCGGTGAATGTTCCACCAGGCAGCAGCCACCACGGACAACAAGGACTTGACACTATGCTGCCTTCCTCGGACGGTTTCAGATGTGATGTTTAACTTGTTAACCATGTGCATTCCCGGCAACCACAACAAACTTCATTGTTTATTGCCTCCTGTCCCTTTTGTTCAAGTCCTCGGAAGCTTCAATCTCGAGATAAATTATCTAATTTAACATTGGTATATATGTAAGCTAATTGTAAATCTTGGTCTTTACCTCAAAACAATGAAAATCCAAAGTAGCGCCAAAGCACCGATCAAAAGTAAAAGTCCTTTCCCTCAACCAAAACTCGTCCTTCACATCTTTTTAGTTCTTAGCCTTCCTACACTTTTCAACATGCAAGCTTCTTTCGTCTGTTGTCCTTCCTACCATTCCTCCTCTTCATTGGATTTCTTCCGGAAATTGAGAACCTGGCACTACACAGAAGACGCCCTCATATCTAAGTTTCAAGATTCGGTCACTTTCATGCCTCTCAAACATCTGAGGTTCGCCAAAACCGCCACGGAAGAGTATACTTGATTCATGAGCTTCTTGAACGACACCATTGAAGAAAATGATTCTTGGTACCTCTACTTCCCTTTAGAGCCATCCAAGCGAAGGCTTTTATGCATCAAAGGATGGGACACACACGATGGCGCGAAAAACTTTTACGCCTTAAGCATGGCTGGAGAGTCTTCCACACTTTGTCCTTTTGTTGCGTGGTCAATCAAAAATGAATGCTTAAAGCCAACAAGATGGGTAATGCTCCACTGGGGCGAGGTTGGGGACAAAATGGGACTTTGGATTTAGAACATTACGCAAGCTTGCTTTGGAGTAGTGCCAGTTGAAGCGTTCAGGAAAGGAGGTGAAGGACCTTACTGTTTTGAGAAAGCTGTTGTTATGAGGCACAATGTGAGGCATAAAAGGAAGGAAGGAAAGGAAGCTTCAGGTTTTTGACTTGTTGAGGTGTAAAACGAGGTCGTTCTGTGGATTAACCCCTGCCGGTAGAGGGAAAGAGATCAATACAAAAGGAGAGCCTGTTGTGAGGCTAACTTTGCTGAGGAGAAGACGTTCGAGATCGTTCAAGGATCCAAAAGTGATCAGTCTATTTGCGAGGGAATGTGCCATGGTGGAAAGATGCGTGATGGAGGTTGCTTGGTCTGAAGATTTGAGTTTTTGTGATCAGGTTTTTAACTGTTGTAACTAGTCTATATCTCCGTTTTAGTCCATGTTTTCTTCTCATTTTTGTTGTGTACAAAAGAGATCGTGTCAAAGTACATAGAAAATATAATATTTCAACCGGTCAAAAATGCAAATGACAACTTTAAGACAAAGAACTTTAGTCAACTGGGTAGAGCTTTAGCAGACTGATGCAAGAAAGAAAACTAACATGAAAGAAAAGGAAAAATCGATTTGATTCAAGTGATAATCTATATAAGATTCCCAAAGATATTAATAGAACATGAAAAAATCAAAGAATTACATATGAATATACAAAAAAAAACTTAATTTTGTGAACCATAAACTTAAACCTCTACGATTTGACAAGAAAAACACAACCAACTACTCACATTACAGCACATTCTACTGATGCATTTTATGGCTAAGGCTAGGATCTTATGATGCAGGTTAAAGTAACGACTAACACCGACATTGTTGTGTCACTGCATGGAGTGCAGCTAACAAACATGGTTTTCATGGACTCAAACAATAGTGTAATGGAGTTCTTCCCCAAGGGATGGTTAGAGCTTGCAGGTGTTGGCCATTATGCACATCACTGGATAGCAGACATGTCTGGGTGAACTATACATGCCCTTGGCATGATCATCTTGTTGAAAAGGAATGCCCCAGTATCCAACAGGATCGACAGTACCTCAACTTTTATAAAGACGGCAATGTCGGTCACAATGAGACTCACTGCACAGGATGGGCAAGAAATGCCCTCAACCGTGTGAGGACATGCAAATTAGAACAGATGACTCCGAGTTCACAAGCAAAATCAAATGTCCGTCGTCTATGCTAGTTTGCTATTGTCTTTCATATTGCCCTCTTTCTTATAAGCAAAATGTGAAACAATTACATGAGCATGCATATCAATGTTGTTATATCCTAAAGGTATGCTTAAGCAAAGGGACAGTCTTTCCAGTAGCAGTAGCCGAACGTCAAACTAAAGGAAAATCGCCAATTCTCAAATATGTAAATTCCATTAGTCAAAGGGTATACATAATGAGGAAAAAGACTGATAATGAGGAAGCGGTGCACTTTAATTACAACAATTTTATAAAAACAATTAAAAAAAAAAAAAAACTTACGAACATTATTTTCAAAATGTTATTGTCAACTAACAAGACCATCGAGAAGAATTTACAATACACTAAAGTTTTAACGAGTCTCTTTTGGCCTTCCAAGAAAAACTCTATGGTGTGAGATGCTCTGGGAACTTCAACATTCTTCATTTTCTGGACACTTTGGACCACAGGTAAACGACAAAGAAGCAAACTAACGCAAAAAGAACTACATGGACAACACTGTTTGATCCATTCTGAATGATGCTTTTGTTCAATCTCCTTACGTTGTTCTTTACCCCTGCTTGAGCTTTGATCATTGTCATTTGCTGTAATTGACATGATACAAAATAATTTTTAGAAAAGTTTTGTCACTTTGTTGTTAAGAGTGCAACAGTAATAACCGCAAAAGAAGCAAAAATGCATGGCATAACATTCATGTGTAACTAGGCTGGTCATAATGATGCATAAATTACCCCCCCAAAAACACTTCAAATAGCTAAATTGAAAGAATCCAAAAGATAAGTTGTAAGAGCACCTCCAATGTAGTGCTAAATTAATGTGCCAATGTCAAACCATTTACATTTGAATAGGAAAACCACTCTCTAATGCATTACTATTGCTGGTACTAAACTTGGCATATGCTATACTTGCTGTCCAAATTTTGATATTTGATTGCTACTAGTTGACATATTGACTTTCTTATATAATATAACGGCAACATTGTTAATTTCGTATTATTCAAAAACTTAAAAGTTAATTCAACAAGGTTTAAACCTTAATAATATGATAGAAAGTAAATAAAGCATTTGAAATAGCATTACACATGGAAGCACAAATCATAATACATATCAAATACGCCCATTTCACACTTTTATGTGCAAAATATGGCGTAGAAAATGGAACTTGCATTGAAGATAGCCAAAGACGTGCAAAAGTGTTAAAAGAAGAATAGAGAAAGAGGGGTCTTATGCATGTGGGAAGCACACTCCATCCCGAAACCAGTCCCTAATCAGGTTCTCCGTCTTTCTATTTGTTTATAGTGTAAATGAGACAAAAATTCAGTGGGAACGGGCCTAAAGATTACACAAGTTTAAGCAGCCACATTCTTCAGAAAACATGAGTAGATGTAATTCATAACAGTCATCTTGGGGCTCATTGTGTCCTTCAACAGAAGCCTAGAAAGTATAACAATATATGCAACCACATGGTATTTACAAAACATGAACTATTCCATTTCCATATAATGCAGAATATTAACTAGAATAAATATATAACTTTCAAGCAACGACAACACAATTAAATACTTGCCAGCTGATTAAGAAAATCATTCTGGAATTTTGCTTCAGTCCCGATGTCTTCTGCAACCTGCGCCACAGCACACTCTAACTCAGCATTACAACAACCTTGCAAAGATTACCTAAAATTTTTTTGCAATCAAAAAGAAAGTAACAATCGCAAAAGTCCTGGACCACCCAAATTGGTCCCAGAAAATAAAAAAGGAAAAAAAAAAATCACTCCACTAAGGCAAAATTCAGTCAATAAGTATAACATATATCTTCGGTACGTCATCAGTTATGTACACAATTATGCGACAACAAGATTTTGATTCAAAACCACATAATTTGCAGGGAAAACAACAGAAAACTCACGTCAAACAAATTGTGGTTCCAACCTGCCGCAATACAAACTCCTATTTAGCATCCCGTTTCGAACACTCTTCAAACTTTTTTCTAGAGTGTTTTCACTCACAAAGATTTAAATTTACCATTTGAATTGTGAGTTTGAACCAATGACCCAAAAGACGCTAAATTAAAAACAAGCCTATAAAACAAACCCGTTTCTTATAACTATAACACCATGATTTGACAAAGAACTTCAAAACAGATAAATGGTATTGCAATATAAGTCTCCTCAAATCATTAACAAGAACCTGCAGCTTCTCTAGTGTGCACTAAAAGACCTAATGACTTAGTACTAAATTAAAATTCCTCAAAAACAAAAAACAAAAAAAAAAAATCAATTACGAAGAAGCCACGTTTTTCAATTTAACTTCCTTCTCTATTTTCTTTTCTTATCAATATAGATTTAATCACCAAATTCCATAAACAAAGAATTGAAAATAATAATAATAACTTGTAAAAAGGACGAACATTTCTCAATCGTCGGACTTGGTTGTGAAGACCGATGATCTCGTCGTCTAGGTCGCCCTGCATTGGATCGATCCGCAATTGGATTTCATCGGAACTCGCCACTGCTCTTGTGCTAAGACCCTCCCTGCTCAGCACCAAAAACAAAAATTTAAAAAAAAAAAAAACAACAAAAAGATTCTAATTTTCTCGGGAGCCAAACAGAAAAGAACATGACTTTGATTACCTCGATCTGAAGGGAGCAGCGCCGCCGTAGGCCGCCATCGGAGAAGGGAAGAGGATTATTGGATAAACCCTAGAAACGGAGAAATTGAGGAATTGAGGAAGATGGCGCGAATCAAAAAGGGGAAAATACGCGCTTATACTGTTGTGAAATCTGTAATTAATTTTTAGATTTTGAGATTCGGTTGTGACGTGCTCCAACGGGATATCGGCCGTTGGTTTTTTGATCTCCAAGATCCGACGGTCCAAGAAAATATCGGAAAATTGGATTGGCTCCTCTGTCAACGTTTTAGACAGAGAGAAAGAGCAATCGAAAAACAAACAAAAAGTGAGTGTTTGGTTTTATTTCTAAAACAGATTTCATGACTTCCTAGGAAATTAATTTTAAAATTGGTATGAAATTGTGTTTGATTTGTATTGTTTTTAAAAACAGATTTCAAAACGAATCCAAAATCTCTATTTCTTCTATTTCTCTGACTTAATTATTATGATTAATTAAAATTTAATTGATATAATAATTATTTAAATATTACGGTTATTAATTTTTAATTCATTTTTCAATTAAAAAATTTTATTAATTTTTAATTTTTGGTATTCATAATAATTTTTTTTAAATCAAACGTAAATATGTTTTTATAGAATACTTATAAAATAACTGGTTTTCAAAAATATAACCAAACACAGTTTCACTTTTTTGTTTCTCAAAACATACACTCAGAAAATAAAACCAAACACAATTTCAGAAACGTTCTTAGAATTGTTTTCAAAACGATCTCAAATTCAGAAAATTTGAAAACATAACAGATTTCAAAAACAATATCAAACGCTACCAAAATTTTCTTTCTTGTCCTAATTTCCAGGTATTCTTTATTTATTGCAAAAACTTTTATCATTTGTGCTCTTAATTGTAGAATTATTCTTGTTTTATCTCTAATAATTCTTATTTTACACTATAAATTTTTAATTATTCTCACTTAACCCACTACAACCCAGTTTATTAGTATGTAGAGTTAAACTAGAAGGTTAAAAAAAAAAAAAGGTTAATGGTCTATTTGAAACAATCATTAATTGGTGTTGTATAAAAAAAAATGTAATATAACAGAACACAATACGTGTTTAGATGTTTTAAAATTATATTGCATTTACATATAATGTGTGTTTAACTTATTAATGAGAATGAGAAAGAATATATAATATGATTGGTAAAAAGTAAATTAAAAATGAAAATGATAACTAGTAATTATATTAGATTTAAAACTTAAAATTATTTGTATTTGAATTATACATAGGTTTCTAAACACACTTTACATTACATTTGGATGTAAAATGAATGCAATTGTGATTTGAAATGAGACACAAGTGTAATCATGTGGTTTCAGTAATTTACCCGTGAACTTTCTAATTATTGCAATATGCTCCACACTATTAACTATAGATTAAATTGGATATTTAAATTTGAAAAATTGACATTAGAGTTTGAATTAGAGTTTAAAAAAAAATTTTGTTGAAAATGGGTTTTCAACATCAGGGTAAGACATATATTGCCTTTCCATGATATTTAGCTAGAATTTTACGCAAATAAGATTTACTGTAACAATTTAGAAAGTTCAATTAACAAACTGAGTGATAAATTTAAAGAATAAGTTATCAATCAGAAAGACAAGAACGATCATCTGGTAAACTTGAATGAAACGTTTGAGGACATATATTAAGTATTGAGCTCTACAAATAAGACATCTACCAAAATAAATTAAAAATAAAACACATATATGACTCTTCAACAAATTTTTTTCCATTGATATCAAAAATTCCATAACACCAAGTTTGCATGACTAAGGGATTGTATGGGGGGATGAGTTCCAACCTAAGGTATCAAACATGTTTTTTTTTTTTTTTTGGTCTTTTCTCCGAAGTTTAACTAATTTTTTAAAGCTTAATTCTCTCCAACCTTCAAGACAAAGGTTCCGGTCTTCCCTGTACAAATCCTGAAAGATATTTTAGGAAAACTTTACATATAAAACCAAAGGCAAAGATTTAAAGCAAAACAATGGTTATAATTTGAGGGTTAATTATAAAAATAATTTTAATTACATTAATTTAATAAAATTAATTTTAATTATACAAATATTATGAAAAACACAAGGTATCTTCATAAGAATTTTTGAAAACACAGGGTGTTATAATGATTTTCCTACCAATAAGAATTAAAGATACCTATATAAAAAAATTAGTGCAATCTATGATGAGGTCCTAAAAATATAACATTTGTACAATTCAATCAACCATTAGAAGAAGCAAACACAAGAAGTACATTAATTAGTAAGATTGATGAAAATATCAGTTAATGCAAAACCAACTACTTTCTTATATTTTAAATAAGAGTAATAGTACAATCACAATTTTTGAATATCATCTCATTCACAACCTAGTGGTGTGACCTGTAGTTAAGGCTCATGGTGATGGGCTTGTAGTCACATGTTTGAGTGTAGATTTACTCACGATTAGAAGTATTAAATGTGAAGGCTTATTTCCTGTTAGCCTAATATTCGATTGAGTGCCTTTGGTACTCATAGAGTGCTTGGGATCATGATATGAACCCCATAAAAAACTGACGAAATTCATAATTCAATAAGGTCTTTAAGGTCATTCTACAAGTATGATTGAATGGAATAATCGTAACCCATTACCTATAAAGAGATAAGAACCTTGATATAATGAAGACACCACAATCAGTGATCAAAAAATTGATTGATAAGTCAAGTATGAATACCACAAGAAATCTTGATAAGTTTAAAAAAAGTTCTTGAAAAACCAAAAAGAATCACTTTCACTTTTTTGAATAAACATATATGTCTCTTATTCATATAAATAGGCTGAGAATTACAATCTAAAATTTAAAGAATAAAATATTTCAAAAATTCAAAATTTAAAATTCCTAAATCTATTTGAAAATTTAAAGTTTGAAAAGTCTAAATCTAACCTTTAAAATTCTCCTTCTACTATTCATGTTTTCCATCCCTAAAGAAAAGGAATTATTTAAAATTCAAATCCCCTTTGAAAATAGCCTATGCCAATTAACCCTAAAGATAAGCTAGTTAAAATTTAAAATCCTTCCTTAAATATCTACATGCAAATCAGCTAGGAATTATTTAAAATTTTCAAACATCTATGTCTCTTATTTAAAAGGAATTGTTTAAAATTCAAACACTCCTTAAAAATAGCCCATGCCAATCAGTCCTAAATACAAGCTATTTAAAATTCAAAACCCTCTCTTAAAGATCTATATACAAATCAATTAGAAGACTTATTTGAATTTCAAATAAAAGAAATAAAATTTACCCAATCTAAAATTTAAACACCTAAATAAAATTCGGCATTGTTCATGACACTGTATGGGCACTGTTCACTAAACTAGTACTATTTACATGTAAATAAAGGTGGTTATACATGTCATGCATACGTATGCTTGTTAATAATCCTCTTTCATAGCTGCTTTGATGACTTGAACCAATCTTGGCCACCGCCAATAGTGAACACGTATTTCTTAGCTTGTTGAATTTCTCGGATTAATCTGTTAAGTATTTCTTTAAATCGTTTAGCTCAAGTCCTCGTAATTGGCCTTTTTGGAACTTTAAGCAGATCTTGGTTCCATTTGTTAGCCTTAGTGATGTCCTCATCATTAGATCATAACCTAACATGTCCTTACAATTAGACCATTTGGTGGGGTTGGGATGCCGAACTTCTTGTTGAGGAGTAACTTGCACTTGTAATGGGTGAATTACACATTCCTGTAAGCATCTAGGGGGTCTTTTGGTCACATCCACGAGAATATGCTAACACTAGTTGTACCTTTTCTGAACTTTTTCAATTATCAAAATATATATATCAACTCATTTGATAATAAAGTGTAAGCTTTACACTAGTAGGTATATCATTTAAATTTAAAGAATTATCAAATAAAATAATAATAATTTATATGTTACGAAAATCTATACTTAAAAATTAAAATAAATTTTTTGGTCAACGAATCGTAATTTATTAAAAAGAGCATTCGAGGGACAAAAATAAAAACACGAATCCATTAATTAGCTGACTAGTCAAGATTTATTAATTAACGTGGGATCGGAGGGTGATTGGGGTCCGAATTCTCTATGGGGCTCACATGCTGATTATTAAAATCAGAATTTTTTAGTTAAAAAATAAATAAATAAAACTTCATGGGGCCGCCGCACATACCCCACGTGCAAACCTACCATTCCCACCAGCGTCCAGTCGTCACTCCTGACGAGAGTCCAAATTCAAAGGCCATGACCGTCATTGAGAACGACACCAACGCGGAATTGTCCACTGCCAAACGACTTACTAACCCATCGCGTTTCACTCCAAAGTTGTGAACTCGATTCAGACACGTATTCTGACTTGTTAGTTTCTCCCTATAAATATAAATACCAAACCCCGCCACACCAACAACCCTCTCCAACATCATCGGATTCTTAGAACGTGCCAAAAAAAATCCCCAGAGACAGACGGACAAACCCAGAAAAAAAAAAAAACCAAAACATGGGAAGCGAAGGCGATGTTGTTGTTGCGAGGAAACCGAGGTTTCTGTGCCTGCATGGGTTCAGAACAAGCGCGGAAATCATGAAAAAGCAGATGGGGAAGTGGCCGCAATCGGTGCTGGACAAGATGGATCTCGTCTTCATCGACGGGCCTTTTCCGGCGCAGGGCAAATCCGACGTCGAGGGCATTTTCGATCCTCCCTATTACGAGTGGTTCCAGTTCAACAAGGTCTCTCTTTTCTTCTTCTTCTTCTTCTCTCTTTATTTTTGTTTTTCATGTTTGGGGGGAAAAAAATGCATAAAAAAAAATTGCCCATTACAGGAATTTACAGAGTATACAAACTTCGAAGAGGGGCTTCAGTACATAGAAGATTTCATGGTTAAGAACGGACCTTTTGATGGTCTCCTTGGTTTCTCTCAGGTATTAATTTATATTTAAAAAAACAGTTTAATTATAACTTTAATTAACTTACATTATTATATAATTACTTTCAATGAACAATTCAGGGAGCGATATTATCTGGGGGTTTACCGGGACTTCAAGCCCAGGTAACAAGTTAACACTGTTTAGTTTTTCCGACTTGCCCTTGAATTCTTCCTTTTTTTCCCTAAAAAAAAAAAACGTTTTTCTTGTTCTTCACTATAATTATTATTATTTTTTTAAATTTTTGTGGTACAGGGTGTGGCACTGAGGAAGGTACCGACCGTAAAGTATTTGATAATAATTGGGGGAGCAAAATTCAAGTCGCCTGTGGTGGCTGAGAAAGCCTACACGTCTCCCATTCAGTGTTCTTCTCTTCACTTTTTAGGTACTTTTTTGTTTTTATTTTTCTTTTTATTAGTTTCCAAGGTGTTTTTTTTTTTTTTTTTTGAGGGGCCAAGTTTCATTTTCAATCAGCGTTTGCTTGTCTACCATATGTTGAACGTGAGACATGTGGCCTATGAAAGTAGTTTTATTTACTATATGGTAGAAGAAGAATAAGAAAAAAAAAAAAAATCTAATGCATTCTTTTTCTCGTGAGAAAATTCCAACTAAAGAAGAAAATAATAGCAATGAAAAAGAGAGTGGTGATCAATAATAAAAGTTTGAAAAATAAAAAAAAATCAAACGATATCAAAATTTTTTAAAACTTCACAGTTTTAATCCTTGTATTTATTTTAATACACCTATAAAAATCGTGCACAATTTTGAAATATAAGATAGTTTTTTATTCTAATTTTAGTTTTTAAATATAAAATATGACATGTGACTTATTATTTTATTAATAAATATTTAAAATATTATTATATTAATTAATTGTTTCTAATAATAAAAATATAAAATATGAATTATGAAATTTAGATTGATATTTAAAAATTTAATATTAAAATTAGTGTATTTTAACATTATTATTTCTGAATCTAATATCATCACTTAAAAATAAAAACTTACTTAAAAAATGAAACGAAGAAGTAGGGGGCTGTGCAGGCATGTATTCCACTGGATTTTGGATGCTTCCTTGATCCAGAATTGAGGGCTGCATTCCTCCAGCAAAATATATTGAGGCCACATTTTTTTTTTTTTTCAATGTTGTTTCTAGTACTTTCACATTTGTGTACCAAGATTTAATGCAAGTTGTTGGTAAAACGAATATTTAACAGTTGTCTTTAGCCAATAATGTTTAAATAATTAGAAAAAACAATTGTTAGTCTATATATGTATGTGCATGTGCATTTTACAGTTGTGAAATAAATGATTTATAAAATTCCAAGGGCTCATTTGGGGTACCATTGGAGATGGTGTAGTACATTTTGGATTGAAAATGTGTATTTAAAAGAGGACTTTTGTAAATGAATACTGTGATATAGTAAATAGTACAAAAAAATTGAAATGTGTTTTAAAAAAATATATAAAATAAATCTTGTTTTGTTTATTTTATTATTGTGATTAATTTGACATAAAAACCATTTTATTTTAATTTGAAATAACAAAGTTTTAGAATTTTAAAATTTGAGTTTTTTTGAAAATTGAAAAAAAGTAAAGTGAGAAGTAGCATTTTGAATACTCGATTCCAACATGTATTTTACCATTGGAATGGCACCTCAAACGAGCCCTACCCAAGTCAGCCCTAAGTTATTGATCTAAATTTTTATTATTTGATTTTGGTAACTAATTTGAGATTATCTAAATCCAAAATATGATATGTGCAGGAGAGCAGGATTTCTTGAAGCCATATGGACTTGAGCTCTTGGAATCCTGTGTGGATCCTGTAGTGATTCATCATCCAAAGGGCCATACTGTTCCAAGACTTGGTAAGTAATTATATTGTCATTGAATCACTACTATATCTATTCAATACTCAAATTTGTACATGCAATTTTGTTTAGACTATTAATTAACTTACAATTCTCTCTTTTGTTTCTCTTCTCATCCTTAGATGAAAAGAGCTTGCCCACGGTAGAGAGCTTCCTTGAAAATATTCAGAAGACATTGTCTCAGAAAGAAGAAGAGTTACACGCAATATAATGTGTGTATATATATAAATATATATATATATAAATATATATATATATAAATATATATATGTGCTCACATTGATTGGTCATGTTATAGCTATTTCCTTTCTGTTTGATTAAAGGGGGTGGCAATTTGGGGACACTCGGTAAATTTTATTAATTCCTACTGCTGATATGAAAGCTCCATTATGGAATTTTTGTTTCTCATGGACTTGTAGTTCAGCAGTAAATAATGTCATTCCTTTTTTTCAAGAGACGATTGTAATGATATACGTAATAAGGAAAAATTATACATGACTCACTCAGTATTTTCAAGTTTTAATCATATTTATTGAATTTAATCATATTTTCTGCAAGAGGGGGCTTGCTCACTCGCACATATAATGCACATCTTTGTTTTAGTAAAGAATGTTTGTATCAAAACACCCGACCTCTGTTGATTTTGGTGTCTGCAACGATTTGTTATTGAATGGTAGTTTAGTTATAACATTAATAAAGGACGAATTTAGCTATAGATAATGGGAGGGTGAATGTTAATTTATTTTTTTAATAACTTAATTCAGCTTAACTTTGTAAGAAATGTTACATTTAAAAAAAAAATGGTTCAAATGTTTAAGAGTATGAGTGTAGTTTCTAAAATAAAGAGTAAAGCGTTAAATACAGTATGAACATATAAGATGAATTATGTAAGTTTTCTATATACTTATAATCATATATGCACCTTCTCTTATGTACCATAAGGAATGCACACGTTATTGCGGTTGATTACTAGTCTAGTTTATTAACGAAGTATGGATGAATCAGTGGATAATATCTGTCAATAAAATAATGAAAAAAATTGAAACCTCTAGACAATTGCTTTTTGAAAGGGAGATCAACAATACCACACGCTTTACAAGTTGCATGGCCCGATGTGTCGCAAGTGCGAAATAGATAATCAAAACAAAAGCGAAAAAAAAAAATGATAGTTATTGGATCATCATGTGATAAGAATTAGATCATCATATCACGTGACTAATTATTTATAGACGGGAGGATTAAAATTCACTATTTATTTAAAATGTATTGACTCTTTTAATATTAAGTATAAAGAGGTATAAATATAAGTTTCATCATTTTAGATTCAAATTCTATAGCTTCATACGTATTTTAATTCAACTATTGAAGTACGAAAACGCTGTTTAAACGATTATAGACTAAACGATTATAGACTTGACTGGATGTTAAAAGAAACTAATTAAAAACCATCATCCTCTGTTATATCTTAAAAAAAATATTTCTTAACTATTAGAGGGTATCCATTAGAACAATAAATGGCTACCATACAAGCCTTTTTTTCAAAAGAAAAACCTTCAGACGGTGCAAAGCATGAAAATCGAACCAATTCCTCCCTTAAAGCCCGTCTTCTTTATAAAATCTTGACATAGACAAAAGGGCGAAAAAAAAAAAAAAAACACAAGAAAATGTGGTCTTTAGCACTCAAAGGCAGAACAAGAAAAACAATGACATGCCTCCTCTTCACGCAATCACTTCTCCTCACTTCCAACTCTCTCTCTCTCCCTTCCAAGCAGCCCTCTCTCTCTCCGCTCCACAACCATAATCTTCCCAACTCCAACCTCTCTTCTGTAACCCCTTCCCTCTCTCTCTCTCTATATATATATGTATTTATATGCTTTCTCTCTCTTCGAATTTTTCCCTCACTAACTCTTTTGCAGGCTTTTTTCCTCAACCCAACTGCGAGCTCTTCAATCTCTGCGTATTGTTCCAAGCCCGGAAGAGCCAAGCCCGTCCCGAGCATGCAAAACCCCGAGTCCATATCGTACCTGACGCAGCGAGAAGCCGCCGAGATCGATGAGACCCTCATGGGTCCCCTCGGGTTTAGTGTTGATCAGTTAATGGTCCGTCTTTTTGTGCTTTCTCTTCATCAAGCTGCAGTTTTTTTTTTTTTTTTGAATTTGTCCATTTTTAATTTCAAATGGGTTCGTTAGTTATTATTATTATTATTATTTTTGGTTGGCCATTGTAGGAACTGGCTGGTTTGAGCGTGGCGGCTTCTATAGCAGAGGTACGATAATTTGTTTGGTGTTCTTTGTTTTTTTGATTGAATTGAATCAGCTGAGAAATGCCCATAAAACGATTTCTAAATAATTGTGTTGTAAAGTTTCCTTGTGATTGGTTTGGCATTGGCAGCTTTATGAGTTGAGGATTTGTTCCAAGTAGTCCTCAGAAGTGATTTGGTGATAAATTTTAGTGCTTTACATTATGTTTGTTAGATGTTTTGAGAAATTATTCATCCATAGTTCTTTGTGTAAAGAATATGAGACGAGAGAGAATTTTCTAGGAAAAGAAATGAGAAAGAATGCGAGTGCATTCTATGGTTCAAGTGATTGCATCGATTGATCAAATCATTATGACGAAGGTTATAAATCTGTAACTCTTTGCAATACACAATTATACCTGTTGATTGTATTCGTAGAAATTAGGACGGTTTTGGATACCTGATGCTTTGCACTTATTGAGCATTACATATTTGTACTAATAGGTCTACAAATCAAGCGAGTATGGTCGTGTACTTGCTATATGTGGCCCTGGGAATAATGGTGGTGATGGTCTTGTTGCTGCTCGTCACCTGTATCACTTTGGATATAAACCAGTTATTTGTTATCCTAAGCGTACTCCCAAGCCTCTATATACTGGACTTGTCACTCAGGTATGGACTAGGAATTTGAACATTGTCCAAGGGATTGTCTTTTTCACCTATGTGTTGGGAAGACTTGAGATAGGTCTTCTATACGTAGTTTGTTAGAGATTATCACATAATTAGTGATTTTGTAGCTGGAGTCGCTGTCAGTTCCTTTCATCTCAGTTGAGGATCTGCCTTTAGAGTTGTCAGAGGAATTTGACATTATCGTTGATGCAATGTTTGGGTTCTCTTACCATGGTAAGTTGACATGGGTTTCTTAGTGAGAAATTGTTATATGCTGATTGTTACGGTGCTGTATTTAAATAGATACATCTAAAATAGTTTTTTGTTCTAATTTAACAACAATATTTATTCATTAGGTTCCCCTAGGCCCCCTTTTGATGGACTTATCCAAATGCTCATTTCGTTGCACAATTATGATCAGACACGCCAAAAATCCCCTGTTATTGTCTCTGTGGATATTCCATCTGGGTGGCATGTTGAAGAAGGAGATGTTGGTGGTAAAGGCATTAGACCTGACATGTTGGTAGGCCTTGACGTAAACTTCAATTGTGTTTTCCCACATGATATCTTGGAAGATTGCATTTTCTAGAAAATTTGTTTGTTAAAACAAAGAATGGCTGGCATATTTGCACCCATGCACATATGTAAAGACATGAATTATCTCGTTGATGAAATTCCAGTATTTTCTAGGTTTCTCTGACTGCTCCAAAGTTGTGTGCAAAAAAGTTTTCTGGCCCACATCACTTTTTGGGTGGTCGATTTGTTCCCCCATCCATTGCCGAAAAGTACAAACTTCATCTTCCATCATATCCCGGCACTTCTATGTGTGTGCGAATTGGAAAGCCTCAAAAATTTGATTTAGCAGCTCTCAGAGAAAACTACATTTCTCCTGAGTTCCTAGAGGAACAGCTGGAGTCTAACCCAATTGATCAGGTATGATTCAAGTACAGACATTGTTGATATTAGATTTCTCTTGCTACTTGAGTAGTATTTGCTTTTAATCTGTGATGATGCCATATTTAATTGGAGAAACTAGCCATGCTGTGCGAACTGAGCCACTATCTTGTAGTTCCGTAAATGGTTTGAGGAAGCGGTGGCTGCTGGATTAAGAGAACCAAATGCCATGGCGTTGTCTACTGCTGGCAAGAATGGAAAACCGTAATGTTTATTTTTCTGCTTTGCCACTTTTATTGATAATAATGTGCACTTGTTACATTGCAATTCTTGATTTGCCTCTGGATGAACAGTTCTAAGAATACTCACCAATTTCATCTTTTTTCTTGCTTTTTAGAATTTATTGTTTCCTTATATACCCATGAAATCTGTTGACTCACACCATGTTTTATAACTGTTCTACGCAGCTCATCGCGAATGGTGTTGTTGAAAGGGTTCGACAAGAATGGTTTTGTCTGGTTAGTATTGTGTTGCTTTTATGGTGTAGTACTTGCTTTTGGCAGTAGAGCATTTATCACGCTTTCTGTAGATGGTTATAATTAGCTGCTATATGCAGGTACACCAATTATGAGAGTCGAAAGGCTCATGAATTATCAGAAAATCCTCATGCATCACTTCTTTTCTACTGGGATGGCTTAAATCGGCAGGTAAATCATATTTAGTTTGACACATTTGATAACTGTTTACCATTATGGTGATAGGACTTAAGTAGTGAGTGTGGTTAGTCAGTAAGTTGTGATACACACAGTTAGGGTAGTGAATGGGATTGAGCTGTTAGTTAGAAAATTGGTAGTATAAATAGGAGGATTATTAGCCAATGGAGATTGGGCAATTATTGAGAAAATTGTTGGAAAAGTCTTGGAGTATTCAAAGCAAGGGAGAACGAGCACTTTCTCGAGATACTGCTGTCTAGTGTTCCTCTTTATCTTACTGTAGATCATTCTTCAACATAGATTCAGTACAGTTCTTCTGTTCAGTCTGTGTGTTCTTGGTGCTTCTATCCTTGTTTCCTATCATAAAGCGATGTTATGTAGTGAAGTTGTCATATATCCTCAGAACATAAAATTTCCTTGGATGAGGAAAACCACTATGGCTGTCTGGCATGTGCACGATCTGAAAACTTGCATATAGTAACCTTTCTCCTCGCTTATGAGGGGTTGGTTTTTTTCTTTTTCTTTTTTTTTTTTTAGTTTTAATGTAATATATGATTTTTCTGTACGATTTTGCCAGTCATTCAAGGATATCTTATCATCTAGCTGTTTCTTAAAAAAGTTGCATGTTTCTTTTCTCCCCAAAAAAAAAAAAAAAAAGGAAAGAAAGGAGTAGGAGGAGGAGGAGTAGAAGAAGAAGAAGAAGAAGAAGAAGCAAACAGAGCAGCAAATATTCAGTGGCTGAACGAATTCCTCTGAAATCTTGATTTAATATTTTAATTATTATTATTATTATTTTTTGTGAGGATGCTCCTTGTTTGCAACAGGTCTTTGTAATACGATGAATGGCTACTTTGCAATTTACACATCTTTCTTTTGAGTTTTAAATGGAACTTTCTTTCATAACTTTCTGGTTAAATTAGAATGGAGGATGAGCTTAAAGGAATTTGTCTAGTTATTTGCCGTGAACTTGAAGACTCTTAACATTAATTATTGATTCTAGATAAGAGTGGAAGGACCTGTTGAGAAAGTTTCTGATGAGGAATCAGAACAATACTTTCACAGCCGCCCACGAGGCAGTCAGCTTGGAGCAATTGTCAGCAAGCAGGTTTGATTTTCACGGTCTTCTCATTATTTATTCATTTCTGGTACATCACATACATCAAATGTCAAAAGATATTTTGCTTTAGGTTTTGCATCAATTTCTATCTTGGTAAAAAAATGCTGCTATATTCTGTGAAAGCTACATGCGAAAAAAAAGCAAAATAACCTTATTTAAGCAACAGAGGTTCAATCACTATTTCTGTAGTATTTACATCTTTCACAGGTGCTATTCTTTATTTGCCGGTTTCTTCTTCTTCTTCTTCTTTGGGCTCTTAAAATCGTGGAAAGTAATTTATATGTTGGCTCCCTTCAGAGTACTGTGGTTTCTGGAAGGAATGTTCTTCATGATCTATACAAAGAGTTAGAGGAAAAATACACTGATGGGTAAGTCAATCTATGTCAAATACTTTGACGGGACAACTAACGTTCAACTCTTGAGATAATTTGTCCTAGACTTTTGTTGTGGGTTGTAGCTGCGGTTGCTTGCATTTGGTCTTGCTTTTCATTCACCACAAATCTGTAACTAAACCTGAGATCATATTAGGTCATTGTTCCACATGCAGATTATAATCCCCATATTTTCCATGCCTATCCCCCATCTCCTCTTTGTTATAATGAAACATATAACGACTTATTCATATTGATGAATTGTATTATACTCTTTTATATTTGCAGAAGTTTGATTCCTAAACCTAACTACTGGGGAGGATACAGGCTTAAGCCAGAGCTGTTTGAGTTTTGGCAAGGACAAAAGTCTCGCTTGCATGACAGGTGGTTACTCTCTCATTTATGACAGGTGGTTGTTCTTCAATTTTTGAGTTATGTTATCTATTTTGCTGTAAATTACCAATCAAATCAGCGTAAGAATCATCTGCGCTTACGTGTCCAGAAATTTTCTGTAGTCGTCATTTGTATGCTTAGTGCTGAAATTTAATGCGGAGTGAGGGAAATCATGTTTACAGATTTCAAGTAAAAAAATCATGTTGCAACTTTGTAATCATAGAGTATAATTTTGTAACTGGTTATGTTGCAAGCGAACTGATTTTCAAAACATCTAACGTTCAACAATGGAAAGACCAATTACAACTTTTACTTGTGAAATGGTGCCAGAGTTCTTCAGTTTTCATAAGTTTTCAATCCTTGATTTAAATCAACTAAATAAATAAATAATTACTGGGAACAAAAAAAATAAAAAAAAATAAAAAATATATCTTATGCTGATTGTGTATAAGTTGATTAGTTGTTAACTGTAATTATGAGATATAAAGTGTGCCATTCTTATTTTGAGCTGGTTTGTTAATTTGTTGGGTTGTAGTAATTCTCTAGTTTTCTACTGTTTTCTGAAATTTACACCACTGTGTTGAGCATGCACATATGATGTGATGAAATTGAAAGTTTTCCCTCAGACTGCTCTTATGCTTGTTTCATGAAGAGACAGGAAATCATTTTATTGTAGTGTATTGTAGTGTAAAATTAATCTCATAGTAAGGAGAATGTGTTCCGTATGTTTCTAAAGTTTGATATTTCTATGATATTGAATGCTTCCATCCACGGTCAACAAAAAATTTATAAAATTATATGTTTCTGTGTCAGATTGCGATACTCTCCGGAGGAGAACAATGGGCAACAAGTATGGAGAGTAGAGCGATTGGCTCCATGACTATTATTTTCAGCATCTTCATTGTGAAGTCGCCAGTATTGGTATTTCTTATCATGGGTAGTGCTCTGAAGTTGTTGTTCCCTTTTTATTTTTTTTATTTTATTAGATTATTTCCATTGTTGAATCGGCAAGGTGAGTGCATAATGCAACGACAAATGAGATTGGGTTGTGCGGTTGAATAATTCTAAATGGTCCGGACACGTTTTTAAGAGTAGTTTCTTTGGCCTAAGAGGTGCTAACTGTCGTACCCAAAATGTAAAATAAGATTTCCTGGAGTCTTACACGTGTCATTGTTTCCAAAACATAATAATCGTAACCATCTAAGGTCCTTTAGATGGTTGGAATGAAAGATTACAGAGTTATCATTCTCCAGAATCATATTACTATAATGAGAATTTCATTACTTCTAAGATAAAACATTGAGTTGAATCTCAGCTTTCTTAAAACTGGAAACAACTTTGGAATTTTTTAAAATTTTTAGGTCTCTGTTTGGTTATGTTCTCTGTTGGAAATGAAAGATGAAAATCCTATTCCTGCTTTCAATTCAGCTGGAACAAGAAACATGTAGTAAAATTCTCAATCCTGTTCCGAAACACACTGTCAACATTGAATATGATGAAACAAGTCTGTTTGAATTTTCCTGATTCTGATCCATGTCAACTAACGTTTTTGCTTAATGTTGCTAATGTTTTGAATCTTCATTTGTCTATATTGTAGGGTTCGTACGTACCGGTCTTTGGGTCAGGCATGAGAGACGTGGTGGAATAGGTACTGATGACGAAGAAAAACATTTGTTTTTGAGATTATTGTTTTAAAAGCATGGCCAAGAACTTCAGTACATGACACTACAACTAGCGCGATGATAACTATGTAGTGTTGATGACAATAAATCTGGCCTTTAAGAAATTCCCTTTTCTTTTCCTTGGTGCATAATCGACGACCACCCCCCCACACCACACCCACCCCACCCCCCCTCTCAAACAATATATGTATGCGGACCTCTTGTTTTTCTTCTTCGTTTTCCTTTTTCTTTATTCTTGGTGTAATTATCCTATCCTATCCCTATACTAGTCAAGTCATGCCATTATGTTCACCCCCTAATTACTTCTAATCAGATTTTGCATCAACACAAGATGGATGGATAGATACATATATAGATAGATACATATATATGCATCCCAGCTCAATTCAACAACAGGCCCTTGTCCTCAATCTACTCAATCTAGTGCTATTTCGCTTTCTAAGAACATAACGAATTTTTCACTTGTGGATTTTGAAGAACTTTCTTCTTGTTCCTTAGTTTTGCATGAGTTTGTGATCAGCCATTTCTAAGGCTATCATTTTTAATCAAGCTTTTAACCAGAAGGTTTTAATCTGGTGAGTATTATTAAGGCACATCCATGAACCAACCACCCTTTGTGTGGGCTTTGGATGATGCTCTTGATCTTTGTTGAATACGACCTTTGCTTTGACAAAGGTTTTGTGGTAGTGTTGTTCCTCTTTTAATTAGTGGATTGGAATTTCTGTGATTGTATTTGACGTGTTTAGTCTATGGTATATCGTGGAGTTGCCCCCCCCCATCCTTTTCCAATGATAATATCTGTTGCTTTCACATTAGAACTAGTGCATATATACATCGATATTGTTTACATTGAAATCATATAATTATATTACGAAAAGTATTATGACAATTTAACAAAATGATAATAAAAATTGTGCTTAATCTATATATTTTTAAATTTGTTGAACAGGTCTTTAAAAAAAATGTACAAAAGGTAGTTTACGAAAGAAAGTGAGAAACAATAAGAACATCCACAACAAAACATAGAAAAAGGAGGAAGGCAACCTTCATGATAAAAAAGTGAAGCTCCTTTCCTCTTCACAATAAAATAAACCCTGTTCTAAACTTTGGAGTTTTCTTTAATGGCTGCTTCTTCTTCTTGAGAATAACATTGATTAGATTCAGGAAGGTCATGCCGATCATGACTTAGAAGGGGCTCCACTAGTTTTTTATATAATTTATTTATTTTGCCTTTTTTTTTTTTTTTTCCTTTTCTAGTTTTCGTTTTCTAAAAAGAATCCCTTCAAGGTTCTTTTGACCAAGCTGAAACTGAAAGCTGACGCTACTTTATTGAAAGGCCAATTTGGTGCAAGGTGACAGCACCACTTTCTTTTAAAAGTTGTGGCTTCTTTACGAGTATGGGAACGTGAAGGGCTAAGATTTTTTTTTTTTTTTTTTTTATATAAAACAAATAAAGGACCTATAAGAAATTCAAAGACAATGTGCCCTCATTTTGTTACAAATCAATCCTCTCTCTCTCTCTCTCTCTTTATATATATATATAAATATAAATGAGAGGAAAGATCCCAAGGACTGAACTGAACTCGGGAGGTGGGGAAATTTCTATAAGAGTTCTAAAGGGGAAATGATTAGAAGATTCCCTCCTCTCCCTTTCAAATCATGTAGATAAAAAGTAGTATGGACCTCCCTTGTGATTTTCTTCTAAGTGGGCAAAGCTGTTTGATCTAAAATTCCATGAGTTGTATGCATATATACTACTACACAACTTCTTAATGGATCCATTTTCAAGGCCATTGACCCCCTTTGGAAATCTACACTGTTTTTATGAACCTCTGAGCTTCCCACTAATGAAAGGTTGACCCCCAACTTGTTTCACATTTGTGGTGCAGAGTGACCACGTTCTTTACAGTCGCCAAAGATATTTTTCTCTCGGTAGAATATGAAAAATTACCTTATTGATAAAATCACACAAGAATTATACAAGATAAGTTAATATTAACTATGTGACAGTTCAGAAACAATCCTATAATTCAAAAAGACAGATTCTTCTTGATATGCTCATGGAGACAATCTCAACATCTTAGCGGAGCAGTTTGGTAAGATACCTAAATGGGAGTATGTAATGAGCATTATTCTAAACTTCCTTTTTTGGGCTACTTAAACTATTCTAATTATGTAATTACCTAAAGGGTAGGAAAAGAAAATTACTCTTCTTTTTTTTTTTTTTTTCCCTCCCCACCCCTATGTAAAAGATTTGTGACAAAGTGAATGGTTTTGATGATTAGGGAATGGAAAACCGGGGATTGATTCCATGATCGGAGGTAGGAGTTAGTGCCCAAATAGCTTAAATCATCATTGGGGAATGGTACAATTTCTTGAGCTTTAAAGTTGGGATGAAAATCTTTCAATATGCCTTTTTGAAAATGTACAAAAACAAAAACAAAAAACACAATTCAAAGTGGGGTTCCATCTTATCTTCAAAAGCAAATTATGGTGTCCCTCAACAAACAGAAAAAATGAAGAGAAGGGAAAGGAAAGGAAAAGAAGGACCCTCTCTCATATCTAAAACATGTGAAGGGCACGTAGATACTCCCCTTCTCAACGGGCACTTGTGATTAGGCATCTTCTTTTTTAATCTCCTTTATTATTCTCTTGCCTTGCCGTTTCTTTTGGATAGACTTGACATTTGAATTATTTTAAGATTATTGTCCCTTTTTAAAAAATACAAATTTTTAAAAAAATTTGTTAGTGTTTCTAGTGGACTTAAGGGTTATGACCACTGTGTTTACGTGACTAATCCCATTATTAGCACAGTAACAACCAAATTACAGAGTTCTAGTGGTTGTTTGATTAAACAAAACAAAAATAATTTGCCCTTTTTTTTTTCTTAAATATCTTTGAAGAAACCTCGTGGAAAGATGATGGTTAGTTATTAGTTATTCAAAAGATGGTTTGTCACAATGGCCAGCATTCATATATCTTACTGTTCCTAACTAAGGACATCTTTTTTAAACACGATGGAAGCAAATTTTTGTCAGCATTCAATTGATTGCGAGTTTAAATGTACAAAAAATAGATTTTTTTTTTTTGAAATTTTGGTAAATTAAAGCATGCAAACAAATGATGCATTTGACTCAAGGGGGTAAAGATCTCATTGGGGTTAAAAAAAAAAACTGTATATGAGATATACTCTCTCCCCACATGCGTATTGCTTACTTGTTTAAACAATAATTGGTGTACTTTGTCCAAGTGGAGTCAAAAATTAGGTTTGTGTCAAGTTCAACTTGGTTGTGTTTTTGTACGAATATTGATCCATTGTTATCCCACAATTTCTAAGCCAATCAGTTTTGCATCTTTCCTTTCACGTTTTTGCAAATGGGCAATCTTCAACAAGTAACTTAGCATTGATTCATTTATCCAAAGCCCCAAAAAATAAAAACAAATAAATAAATAAATAAAATGTTGGATTTTTTTTTATTCCCAATTTAAATCACCATCTTAATATAGATTCTTTTACTTAAATACAAATGCATGTTTGATTGATGATAAACATTAAAGTGGTTTCATTATTTATAATAATTCAACTTAAATTTAAATCTAAATTTTCGTTTTTTAAAAATTTATATCACACTCTTTTTTTTTTTTTTTTATAGCATTCAAATATTATCTTTAATAAAACATTAAAATGTTCACATTTAATTTGATGACAATATTCTAAAAAATTTAAATGTAACATGTGATCTAAATAGACGTTTTGTTATTAGGCACGCTTCAACCAATCATACACTTTCGTATCAAAACATGAAGTTCATACATTATAACACAAGGATTGCATACCTTTTTTTTTTTTTTTTACATTTATTTTTGTGCATAATATGTCATTCATCGTCACTATAGAACTTATTTTTCCTCATCTTTTAATTTATTTTGGGGTTTTAAAATTAGAAGTTAATACTTCATTTGTTTACTGTATTGTATTTACATTACATTTAAACATAATATAATTTTTATTAAAAGGTAAGATTATTATATTCAAATATCAATCTTATTACATTTTAAATCCAATACAATCACTGTTTATCATTTCACTTTTTTACTACTTTTACCAATTACATCACACACTTTCTTTCTCTCACTTTTTTTTTCTATTTTTATTAATCACATCACGTTTAATATAATTCAAATACTTTTTTTCAAAACATACATTACATTCAAATGTAATATAAATACATTTTATCTAAATATAACTTATATATAATATATTATATTTAAACGTAATATAAACGTAATGCGTTACCAAATGCTCCATGAGTTAATTGAAGTGATGGTAGAGCATGAAAGAGCATACTTTAGTGGTTGACCTCCTGCTTAATTTAGCCATGGATGTGAAGCCCAAACACTCCTTTAGCTTCACCGACTTTCTTTCTTTCTTTCTTTTAAATGAATATTGTTATATTTATTCATTTTTTTTTCCACCACCACCACCACCTCCACCCACTACCAATGGACTCTGCAAACAAAATTGGTTGGGTTTTCGTCGTTTGTTACCTTGTAGATGTTGTACGTTGGCTTGTGCTCACAAAATTTTTTTTGTAATTTTTAATTTTTTAGGAAAAAGGTTAGCAAAGATAATAACCCTTATAATAAATGCATGATCATACTTTTGAAAGCTTCTGATAATTTAATATTTATGTAACAAAGCATTAATGTATGCCACCTCCCATGCCCGTACACGTGGCCCACACACTCAATGATCGGATGGTGGGTCCCTGATGAGCCCCCTGAGAATGAGATGGGTCTTCACCCATCCAATCAATCCCAAAGAAGCCCACCTTTTGTCATTGCCCCATATATATATATATGTATGTATATATATATATGTATGCATTATATTAATTAATTAGGCTTATCATTGTTATTAAACAAGATGCGGGTGGCTCAGCCAACAGTATAATGCATGTGCCTAACTAAATAAATGAAATGGGGATCATGTCTCATTTAAAAAATCAATGAAGTGAAGTCTTCTTTTCTTTTTCTTTTTTTTTTTTTTTTTTTTTTAATTGTTGTTTTCTCTAGCTAAGAAAAGGAAGGAGTCCAAGCTGTTCATAGTCAAGAGTCAATGTAGAAAGTAAAGTAACACTGGTCAGTTGATGACATTTTAAGGTTACTCATTCTTAAGAATAAAGTTTTAAATTCGAGTTAATCTTATTATATATAAATAATCAATTTTGTTAGTGATTTATACGTCACAGAAAAAAATATATATTGTCTTTCTATAATTATTTGACTAAACTACTTGCTATTTTTATAACCCTTTATTTGTGTTATATTATATGTGTGTGTGTATATATATATAGAAGACAATAAAATTAGAAATATATCTACTTCATGAATAATCTACATGATTATAATGTGAAGATACCTTGCCTCTACAAAATTATCTATCATGCCATTCTCTATAAAGATAAGCCTTTTTGATTTGAAAGAAAAAGTTTGTAAAGTAAAAGAAGTAAATGTAGGAGGAATGGCCGCCGAACTATTGAGATGTCTCTCACTGGACATTATCATTGACTAGAGTTTGTTTACTTGTTCAATTTGGGCGGATAATCATAATTTGTTAACTAATTAAATAAATAAATAATAAAAGAAAGAAAAAGAAAGAAAGAAAGAACTAATTTTGAGAGACTTATGAGTGCAGTAGGTAAGATAGTTCCGTCACTTCACCTGGGTAGTTTAACGCATTGGACGACTAAGATTGAGAGGTACCTCAGCTCCTCCTCCTTACGTAAGGTTATTATCTTCATCTGTTTCTTTCCTGCTTTATCTTTCTAATTATTCTTTTTAGTTTTTTTTTTTTTTAATTTTATTTTTTCAAAAACCTCTTTCTTTTCTTTCCTTTTCACTTTTTTATTTTCTGTGGAGAAGGAGGAGGAGGGGGTGTTGGGGGTGGAGAAAAAGAAAAGAAGGGTAGCTCTAGAAAAGAAAAAAATAGGAAGGCAAACTGAGAAAGATATGTGTGTGCTGCATTCATAATAATCAAAAGAATAAAAAAAAAATGCAAAGGCTAACATTCTGTGGCAGTGGTGAAGCAAGTGATTGTTCCCACCATGAGCATTGTGGATAAGCTAAGATAAGCAAGTACAAAGATAAAGCAAGTACTAAACGAAAAAAGAAAAAAAGAAAAGAAAAGAAAAAACTCAACATAATATTCATTGCTGGAGTTGAAAATTAGTCTTTCTTATCCTTAACCGCTGGCCCTCGTTGCAAAGCAAAACAATGCCACTGAATTGACCCTCTCATGATTCATGAGAGAGATAGGAATGGGAGGAGCTTAGAAGGAGGGAGAGAGAGAGAAAAAGAAAGCACCCAAATTCCAATTGCCATTTGAGATGTCGAGTTGTTTCAACTTCAAATGGCCTAGAGGAAAGAACTAAAGGAAAGCCAAGCCAAGCCAACCTTTGCCTCACATCACTTATTCAATTGCACAGTCAGATCCCACTTTGATGATAAGTTTGCTTTTACCATCCTGCCAGATAGAATACCAACAAAGAGGGCTGATAGACTTCTCTTCTAATAATAACACGGAGAGAGAGAGAGAGAGAGTGAGGAAGGGAGACCAGTGGGGTTGGCTGCTTTATAACGCAATCGCAGGGGGTGTGACAAATCATCAAACAATAGGTCCCACACCCAACTATATACAAGTCAGAACAAGATCAATAATGGAGTTGATCAGCAGCTGCGAAAGAGAGAGAGAGAGAGAGTAAAAGCCCAGTTCTACCCACATACCAAATATGCTATCCAGGAACTGGGAATCTAGTACAACCATTGTGTTTCATGTTGATAGTGAGATGATCAGAACCATTCATCAACTTCATGAAACACAGAGGATTTCTCATGTGTATGGTGTGGGAATTGGAAACACACACGATGGAGTTCCTGTAAGCTGTACTTCCTTTCAACGCTTTCCATACATTATTAATGGCTCTCACTGTCAACTTGATCATTCCCCATTCAGAAAAGGAAAAAAAAAAAAGAGGAAAAATAAACATTAAAAAAAAAAAGGCAAAGAGACAGTCCCACTAAGTATATGGGTCTATGGTCCATGCATATTTTGGCATTTATTACCCATCTCACATTTTTTTTTTCCTTTTTCTAACAATAGCAATAATAAATTCAACAGTCAGGTGCTAAAACAACACATCTGAAAAGAACAAACACTTGGAAAGAGAGAGAGATGTATCAGTCTGCGCATTTAGTTTCTCACCGGCTACATCTTAAACTAAACTACCATTTGAATCAAAATAGGCAGGCTAAAGTTCTTCCCAAGGGTGGATACTAGCTTTCACTTCTTCTACCAGTTGGCGCAGAAGAGAAATCTGTGATTTTTAGACCTTCCTCAACCTTCACTTCGAGACCCTCTTCTAATTCTTCGACGAAAGATGAACAACATGATCTTCTCAAAAAATGAGATACAAAATCAATCTTCGATGCAGGTCGTTCTTTACCACCCTTGCCTTCTCCTCCGGCAGCCGTTGTTTATGATCAAATGAATATGAAAGCAAAAAAAAGGAAAAGAAAAGAAAAGAAACGTGAAATTTAGAAGCGTACAATACAACAGGGGATGATTCAATTCCAAGCAGAGACATTCATATCCTCAACGTTAGTCCCTTTCCTCCGAATCCTCGAGAAGAACCAAAACAACAAAACAAAAGCTCATTCTCTACAGTGCTCCCTCTAGATGCCATTGCTACTTGCTCATGAATGTCACTGCAAAAATCCCAGCTCAAGAACAGAGTCTTTTGCTCATATTTTTCTAACAGCCATTATAGCAGGAACCCCTTGCGGGATATATAAAAGTCACCCGCAACATTCACCTTCCCCACAGGAAAGGTTTCTTAATTTCTTGGCTTGTCACGTGAGAAAACCAGAACCAACTTCTTCTATGCAAACTCTCATAGGATATCAACAAACTTAGGAGCATCATCCCTCGGTCCTTCAAGCGACCGATACATATATAAAATTTCAACATCTTCATCAGCTATTGCGTCCTCATCTACTTCATTGGTCAATACTTCCACCACCAAGCGGGGCATTGCTCTCGCAACCTCCGTACACCCTTGACGGGTTAGCTTACATGAAGACATCCAGAGAAACCTCATATTGTAATAATGGTGCAAGCCTGAACGAAGTGCTGCATCTCCAAATGGGCAATCCCTAATCTCAAGCTTTTGTAGCTTAGGGCAGCCCTCTAGCAGATATTTCAACCCATCGTCACTGTCTCCAGCAAAAGCAACGGAGAGGGTCCGGACTAATTTTCCATATCTCCCAATATAACTGAAAGCTCGATCAGTCAGCAAACCAGATACAGCAAGACGGGTCAGCTTTTTACAGTTCATAACAATGGCTCCGAATCCTTCATCCATAGGCTGACCTGTCAAATGATCCGGCCGACGTCGACCCATTATGCAGAGACGAAACACAACCAGATCCGGGCAATTCTTCGACATAGCTATCACTGCTGCATTTGTCATGCGCTGGCAGAAGTACAAAATGGATTGTAGTTTCCTACAACCCTCGGAAATGGCTTGCAAACCAACCTCAGAAACAGGCCCCTCAATATCCTCACGAGCATCGACAGGGAAAACACGAAGCTCACGAAGCTCTTTGCAAGTTGCAGCAACCGCCTGCAGCCCTTCATCACATATTGAATCAAGAACCTGCATGACGTGGGAAAGAAACACAAATAGTAAGCATCTGGGCATCTGAATTCCTCCAACCCCACCCCCCCACCCCCCCCACCAAAAAAAAAAAAAAAAAAGTCAACAAAGTCATTACGGCGAGTTCGGCACATACCCAAAAAGTTTGGAGCCTGTGACAGTGACAAATGACCGGTTTCAGTTGCTCGGCATTGATATTAGCATAGCTAAAGTTCAGGGAAGTGAGATTAGCACAAACTGGATAAATTGCAGGCAAGAGCTCAGGCAAGGTTTCTCTGAACCCTGAGAGACAAGTCAACGATTTGCAAGCAGCAAAGGCGGAAGCATAGTCCTGTTCATGCTCGCCCTGAATCATACCGTCTACGGTGCCGAACGAGCCAGTACCCAGATGCGTTAACTGCGGAGCTCGAATCATCAGGCGATATAGCTGCCCGATCGAAAGATACCGGTTCACCCTAAGCTTCTTCAAGGAAGGAGACCTAGCCACAAGCCTCTCCAATGCCTCAAAGTTTATGAGGCAATCCACACAATCAAAAATCAGAGATTCCAAAGACGTGTGGCTCCCCGGGAAACAAGATATCCAATCCACCTCATCGTCCATGACCTCAGATTCAATCAGATCAAGAACTCTAAGCTGTCTGCAAAACATTCACACAAACCATTCTAATTCCTCATTTCGCTTCCCCCTCCATTTCCAAAGCACATAATAATAAATTCACTTTTGCTAAAACCAAAACCACACCCAGATCGCAAAGCCAATACAGAAAAAATCGAACAGATCTAAAAGGAAATCAATAGAACCCTAGATCTAGGAAACGAAAGAGACGATCGGAGGGGGAAAACGTACCGGCACTTGTTGGCGACGACAGCAAGACCGGTGGTGCCGAAGCCTTCGCAGCAGACGAGGACGAGCTCCTTGAAGTTGCGGAAGGAGTCGGCGAGGAGGGCGAGGTCCTCGTCGGTGACGGACATGCGCTTGAGGTAGATTTTCTCCAGCCAGGGGTACGCCTTGGCCATGGTCGAGACCCAGGGCGCGAAGTGGGCCCCCCAGTTGTGCGGCATGAGGTTGAAGTCCGCGAACCTCGGCTTCCCCTTGATCGCCACCGAACGGACCCTCATGAACCGCGCCGTCGCGCGGAGGGGGGACACGGCGTAGCAGTTCCCGATGAAGAGCTCGGATCGGGTGAGCGCCTCCGCACGGTACCACGACTTGCACACCAATGAGGCGGCGCTCCGGTCCCGGCGACACGTCAGGAAGCAGAGCACGCTCTCCAGCACGTTCTCCAAAACCTGGTCCGGGTACGGCGCCGGAAAGAGCTCGACCGAGGTCCCGCCGCCGCCGCCGCCGCCTCCGCCCCCAAGGCCTCCGCTTCCGCCGGAGCCGGATGCGGAGATTCCGGCCGGGCAGGGGCGGGGAGGCTTGGGGGTTTGATCCGACGGCGGAGATCGATCGTCGTCCTCGGACATTTGATCTGAAGACTGAGAGAATCAATGAATGGATGATTTGGGAATCTAAAAGTCTCTTCCTCTCTCTCTCTTTTGGTTGATAGTGAGCTTCAGATCAGAGTTATGCGCAGGAAAGGATTTTAGAGAGAGAGAGAGAGAGAGAGGAAGTTTGATTAGAGAGAGAAAGACAGAGGAGAGAGAGGCAGAGACAGAGACAGAGACAGGGGGGAAGGGGGAAACTGGGGGGGATTATTGGTTTAATTTAGCCACAAGAGAGAGTGAAACAGTAGGCTCTGCTGTCTGTGTCTCCCAGCATTGGGATTCTCCATTGCTCTCTCTCTTCTTTCTCTCTCTTTCATCTGCAATATCCAATGGCTCTCCACACTTCTTCTCCATTATTTGCGGGGTTTTTTTTTTCTTTTTTCATTTTTTTAACCTTTTTTTTTTTTGTTTTACCTTTACAAGCTTGTACTTTTTTTGATTTCTTTAATTTGAGTCTCTCTCTCTCTCTCTCTCTCTCGCTCTCCTCTTTTTATATTTCAATATATAATGTAAAAGGTTATATGGGTTTCTGAACAAAACACCCTCTATTAACTTGTTTGTAAATGTTTTATAAAAGAGAGAGAGAGAAATAAAAGCTTGTTTGTAAATGTGAATTCTTCCCCCCATGGCTTTCCCAAATTTGTACCTTTATAGTACATGTTTTCTTATTATATTTGTTTAAGGAAAAGATAAGCATCGGAGGAATTATAAAAATAAATAAATTCGACTAATAAGGTTGCATTTGAAATAAATAATTTATTTGATAAATATATTAGGGGGAGTTTGAGGGAGGGTGTTGGAGATGTTATTTTTAGGTTAGAAAAAAGTTATTTTGGAGAATGTGTTTGGGAAAAAAAACTGTTTGAGGTGAAAAAATAAAAAATTTTAAAAATTTTTTTAGAAAAAAAATATCAATATGGATATTGTTTCGTTCCTATCGAAATTCTATGTAATTTAAAAAAAATTATCTCATTTGGACTTGTATACAAAAAGTTATGAATTTTTAAAATTTGGAGTTTACTATAGCGTTTTTGAGATATAAATAGTAAAAAGTAAGAAAATTTTAGAAAAAAATGAAAATTTAGGGACTGGAGACGGCCCCTAAATGGGCCCTACATTTTAATCACTTTTAAATGTAATTTATTTTTTAAATGTTGTATTTAGTTGAAAAGTATTTATTTTGTATTTGAATGAAATGTGTGTTTGGATGAAAAGTAGCTGAATTGTATTTTTAAATTGAAAAATTAATGTGATTGATAAGAGTAGAGATAAAAAATTAAAATTGAAAAATTGATGTGATTGTTTTAAAAAATAAATAAATAGTAATTGTTTTCGTAGCACTGTTGAAAAGGATTGGAAAGGATTGTATTTGAATATAAAACTTTACATTTGATATAAATTACATTGCGTTTGAATATGATTAAAATGTAAAATTTTTACCAAACAAGACAAGTTTTCATACTAGAGTTTGTTGATTTTTTAAAAAAATTTATTATAATTTTTGTTTATTTTTTTAGAAAAATACAAAAAATTCGATTAAATATATTTAGTTTGGACCTTTAATCTGAAAGCCTTATGTCGTGTTTGGTAAACAAATATTGGTGCTACGAACACCAATTTTACACTAAACGTAAAGTTTTACATTCAAATACAATCATTTTCAACAGTGTTACAAAAACAATTACTATTCAAATGTATTTTAAAATAATCACATCAACTTTTCAACCCCAACTGTTTATCTCTACTTTTACCAAACTCTAAAATACTTTTTATTCAAACACACATTTTATTCAAATACAAAACAAATTCTTTTCAACCAAATACAACACTCAAAAAAGAATTATATTCAAATATAATTATAACGCAATGCGTTTACCAAATGCCTCCTTAATTTAAATGAGTTTGTATTAAGAAGAAAAAGAATATCATTAAATTTAAAATTAATCTGAAAATAATTATGTTGATTCATTAAAAAGGCCTAACCTTCCTAAATGATTCTTTGTTGCTAAATTTTATTTGCAATCCAAAGGAAAATAATCATTGTAGTTGCTACAATCATCTTAACTCAAATTATGATTACTTTGTTTTTTGGTTATTTATGAGTAAAAAAGAATATAGTCTCAGCCATTGGCAGGAATTTTAACCGCATTTGATCCCCAATTCTTGTTCAACCCGGATGTGAGCCTATGCTCGGGATGTTGTTCGCTCGTGGACCAACCCTTATTTTGGGTTAATAAACTTCATAAAAAGGCAATCTACTCTACAAATCTATTTTATATTCGCTAATAACTTGTTTGTTTAATTATTCATAATCGTGACAAAATCTTCTTTATTTAAGTAATTAGAGTTGGTAATGTGCTTCTGATCGTAAGCAAAACGCTTGCTTATTGTGATTTCTAGTAGTTATGGCATCTTTATGCCTTTGGAATCGATCTAATTGGAATTATTTTGTTTTAGTTGCACAAATTATAAGTGTGAATGGTTTATTAACTCAAATTCAAAATTTTAACTCAAGTTTAGTTTTTTTTTCTAAAAGATAAACAAAAATTATAATTAAATCAACTAATTTAGACTCAAAATTTCATTTTATTTTAAACTCAATTTATATATCATTGAGATGTAATAATATAAGATAACAGAAGGCAAACGAGAATTAACGGTAACAGAAAATAAGCATGTGTATGCGTGTGTGTGTGTGTGTGTGTGTACACGTGCAAAAAGGCTTCCTTAGAATGTGATTTTTCCCTGAAGAGTAAAATGAACGGCAATGACTTTTTTTTTTTCCCCTCTTTTACTATTATCAATTCTTGTTGAAAATTTTTTTTTTGGTAAGAATTTATGAGCTCCAATTTCTAAGCTCTTACACCATCTTCATCTAATCATGCAATCAATCATCATCAATGAAACATCCAAAATTAGGTCTAAAATTTTTCTTTAGTCAAACATTTTAGGCATTGTGTTGACAGTCTTTTCACTTCAAGAAGAAAACCTTCTTGCCTTGAATAAGGAATCCAAGGTAGGTTTGCCATCTTTACAAGAGCATATATGTTAAAATTATAGCCATTTTTAGATTTTAGATACGATAGATTTGAACATTTTCATAATTTACTACAAGAATATGTCGAATCTTTTTTTTTTTCTTTCCATTTTTAAGTATGTTAATCTCTTGTGAGATAACATGATAATACATAAGTATTCTTTTACTATTTTTATATTTTATTTTACTCATGTGATATATATTCAAAGAGAATTCAATACTAGACTGTGAAATTTTACCATATTGATAGGATTTCCATTTTTAAACTATTAAACATTTACCTGGTACTGTTTATTTTAAATATATAGTTTTTTAATTTTTACATGAATTTAAAGAAATTTTTTAAACTACTTGGTGACTTCCATTCTTACCGAGTCTTTGATATTCCTCTATCCTCCCCGAGGCCTAAGTTTGTGTCTAAGTAGATCAAACCAGAGGCTGGGAAGCTCAATGTTAATGCTGAAGTGGTAAAGAGGCAGAGTTGTATTGGCATCAAAGCAGTTATTAGAGATGGTGCAAGGGTGATTTGTGCTTGTTTAGCAAAGAAGATCGAGGGTGTTTTTTTCCTCCTTTGATGCAGAGTGTATAGCATTCAGGGAGGGGTTGGTTTTTGCAGCTACTTGTGATTAGCCTCTATCTGCTATTGAATCAGACGCCCTTAGTGTTTTTCATGCAAAGAATTCGAGCAATGATGATAATTTCCTTGGTGTAGTTATTTAGGATATCAAATTTTGTTTGAGCTTAGGTTTTGGTACAAGTGTTTGTAGCCATGCTCTTTGTAATGGTAACATGGTTGTCCACCGGTTAGCATTTTCTATTTTTTGTATTTCTTTTGATATATATAGATTTGATGTTATTCTTTTATTTATAAGGGAAGTTGTTATTGCCGATTTGATTGATTAATAAAAATTCTTCTTTTCTTCAACATCAAAAAAAAAATTAATCAAATTTAACGTCTAAAAATGTATCATTCATACACTAATTTAGAATTTCTTTTATTTAAGTTATGGTCAATACTAGACATGCAAATAGAGTTGTGAGGTGCTCTTTTTACATGTTTAATAAGCATGTGCTTAGTTCTCCAATCTGAGCTGTTTGAGAGTTTCTGAATCAGTAAATAAAAATTTTTCCAAAAGGAAAATAAAATACTCATAAAAATCCAATTCCAAAGGGACAGAAATGTCAAGTTAATGAAAACCATGTGGTTGTTTCTACAATTAGACAAAAACAAAGGGGCACATTCACGAGGATCCCACAATTAAAAGAAAATAGACACACAGCAAAGTAGACAAACAGCTGAGCCCTTTTTTTTTTTAATTTTAATTTTTCTATCCACGCTTTTTCAGTGGGTGGTAAAAGGCACGGTCCAATGAAAAAGTAGTAAACTGTAAACAGTTGTTAGTTACAGAAAACTAATTTGGGCAAAACCTGAGAAAAAGGCTGGAACTAGTGGAGCCCACAACACACTCTGTCGTCGTCGTCTGCACGTGCTCTCCAGCGCGTCAGTCAGTAGCTTCTCTGTGAATGTGATCTCTCTGCTTACTCGTTAGCTTGGCGGGGGGAATTAAAAAAAAAATTTAAAAATAAATAAATAGGAAATTTTTGATAAAGTACTTAAAAATAATTTATTGCAAGAGAGAGGGAAAAAAAAAAAACAAAAAGGAGATTCATATGATATGGTTTATAAAAATACGTTAGTGGTAAAGTATGAGGAAGTTTGAATAAGCTATTGTATCATAATATAATTAAATATTTATTTGATATATTATGTATTTTATTTAAATATAAATATTTTTAAATTTTATATTTTAATAATCATTATTTATCTTTATTTAGTTATTTCTATTAATCATTATATATTTTCACTCAAACAACTTAAACATATAATATATTTGAAATACAAATTATTTAAATATATATTTTACTCATTTCACTGTATTTGGATAGCATTCTCAATGAATGACTTATCCAACAACATCGTTGCTTTGACTAACTCGATGATTAACACATATACTTTTTGTGCGAGACCCTATTATGAAACAATCCAAAAGAAGATAATTTTAATATAATTAGGGGATTTAACACATTTTATATCGATAAGTTTGAAATATATTCTATCATAAACAGTAATTTAAAAAAAAATGGAACAAAGGGTTTGTCCTTTGATGTAAAAGAAACCACTCTCCTTTTTTTTTTTTTTTAATTTTTTGCTTAGTTTCTTTTTTTTTATATTTTTGATTAGAAAATTGGCCATCAAGTTGGCTGAGGTTAGCATCAATTGTCTTTCTTGCTTGGATTTATTCTATCTACCTTTTTTTTTTTTTCCTCGTCCTTTTCACTTGACAAGTAAATTTCAATTATACGTGTATAATTGCCGCTTTAGATAATACATTGATTTTTGAGTCAGATGAGTTCCACTCGTTATCTATCCTGGTAAAAGCTAATTTCCTTTGTTTTTCATTGCGTTAAATCACGTCATTAAGAACAAAACCAACCAAAAAAAAAGAAAGGAATGGAAAGGAATAGAACAGCAATGAATACGCTAGGAGCCCCTATCAGCAAAAGAACGGAGGTGATTTCTTGAAGCAAAATTGTGGAAAAAATGAATCTGCTTTAGTTGACAAAGTGGCATGACTGTGAGTTTCTTGGCTTAAATTAAATGTATCCAAATGCCTAGTGTGGATCTACCTACCCTTTTGGGGTTAAACCGACTCCTTTGTTTATTCTCTCCCTGTTTTTTTTTTTTAGGAAGATTTTATTTTATTTTTATTTGAGTTTAGAGATATAAATATTTGATGTCTACGTTTACGTTTTTTTTATATAAAATCAAATATAAAATTACTATTAAACTATATATGTAATTATATTTTCATTTCATTTTAAGTTATTATATTGCTGTTTCGAGAAATAAGATTGGTCATGATAATGAGATTCTTTTATTTTCCTTTTTCTTAAAAAAAAAAAGATTTGGAGTATTAACTACTAAAACATTTATTTTTTTTCATCTCTTTGTTCTTAATATATTTTTTTATAGGGGACTCTTTATTCTTAACTGTGAATGATACCATTTCATCATTTTGTGTTCCAAGAAACCCTCAGTTTTGTGTAGTCAAAAACTTGGGCTAAAATAATTATTCATGTGGCTTAAAATAGTAAACACAGCAAGCTTTTTATTTTTTTTTTTAATTTTATTTTTTCACTCTTTGTCAACTAAGTATAGAAGTAAGTTATTGACTATAAACCACATGGCATGTGAAAAGTGAATTTCATCATAGTTTAGGAACTATTGTTTTCTCCACCTTTCCTATCGTGGTATGTAACTAAGCTTATTTCCAACAAAATATTGAATATTCAACATCCCTTCCATTATTGTTATTATTATATATATATATATATAAATATAAAACCAACGCAATAAAGATGATGAATGTATTTGATTAAGCAGATACAGCTTTTCATCAAAAACAAGTTAATCAAGCATTCAGCTTTCATTAAATTTAATAAATTTGTCTAAGTTAAAAAAAAAAAAAGAAAAAAAGTCAACAAGTTGGGAATCAAATTTCATGTTGTAAATCTGATCTTGGGTTGAACAAATAAATGAATGAATAAAATATATGATGCAGATTTTAGCGCGGGTACAAAATTTGGACTGGGCCATCAACATCAAAGACCATTCGAGGAGTACATCCCTATGGGCGTGTTTTTAGAGCAATGTTGTTCGTGATGTGAGATCTAAAGGGTAAAAACCATGTCATTGATGTGTCTACTACTCATATGCTTCAGAGATATGAAATAGATTCTCATGCCACACATAACAACTTGAGGCATCTCTTTCAGGCGACTGCAAAATATATAACCATACATACATACACATATATATATAGGTAAAGTTTAAAATAGGACAATCCTACAGATCTAGCAGTATAACATCATGTTTTATAGTATGTAACATTAACGTCATTAATATATAACATTTTTGAACTATACATATTATTTATAGTAAAAGTTTTAAATTATTACATATTAGATAAAAAGTTATAAATACAATGCCAGACCGAAGACTCTTTTTATATATATATATATATGTAGAGTTAATTATATCCAGATAATTATTAATGTCTTGATAACATTGAAAATATATAAAATAAAAACAAAAATCAATCATCTAATATTGCTTACACATTTTAACGTCATTATTGTTTTGAATAAATATCATATTACCACTCAGATCACTTCTGTATGTTATGATGAATGATGACAGTTAAACCCATATAATATATGTGTACATATATATATATACACACACACACACACACATCTGTTTATGAGCGCGCTCGTCAAAAATGTGTTCGCCTATAGTTGACAAGGGGAAAAAAACAAACAAAACTTGTTTGTGATATGGCATTAATGGGTCTCCTCCCAAATCCACTGCCTAGATTGATCTTGTTTTGTTCATTTGGAAAGTTTTGAGGAAAGCCCATGTGTTTTTAGCAGCCAAATCAGACTTTTTTAAGGCTGAACTCCTTTAGATCTTGTCATACTGATAAGGAAAAACCTTGAAGTAATTGGAATTGGAGGATTCCTCTCCAAACTAAGAATGTTTTCAAATGCTTTTTGCAACGGATTTTCAACTCCATTAATTTTAGATATTTGATAGTAACTAATTTGAACTCTTGAAAATAAACAATGACCACACACACACAAAAAAAAACATTGTGTACATAGTAGAATAAACATTCAAACGAAATTTATATATCCTAAAATTTAGATCTTTGTTCCATTTTTGAGATCTCTTTTTTTTTTTTTTTTGCGATAATAATAGGAAAAGAAGTTGAACAAAATGTTGAAAGCAAGAACAAAGAGAAACTTTAACGTACACAATCACACTATGTATGTGTGTGTATGCTGATTACTATTACAAAAAGCAGTGAGTGTTGTTGGAGGTTCAAGGAGAGTGACATGAAGAACACTGTCTGTAAGAGAAAATTCCACTTCAACTCTGCAAGGACTGCTGCAATCCTGCAACAAGCTCAAGTAAAAAACAACATGGTAGCTGTTAGATTGTGAATTTGTTTTATATTACTAAGTTATTATGTTATTGCGGTATTTATATGTAGATTTGATATTATCTACCCTGCCCTTGTCTCGCCGTAGAAGGACTTTAGACTACGGTGTGGTCCAACCTATGGTCGTTTTTTCCCTCACGATCCCCCCATTGCTCAGTGCTTCCTGCGACTTCGCTGGCCTTTACTTGTCTCTGGTGTAGACATGACTTTCTCTTGTTAAACTAACTTTTGAGATTAATTCTACTTAAGCTCATTAGACATGGTATTACAGGCAAAGGTGGTGGACCACACTCATTTACTTAATGCGCTAGGCATGAATGAAGGTATTAGATTGTGAATTTATCTCAGGATACTATTTTATTGGATTGTGTGCAGTGTTTATATGTGGATTAAGCACATCTATCCTTATTTTATGGATGTCAAGATGAGTTTTTCTCAAGTCCATTTAACTACAGCTATAGTTTCTCTATTTACACATACATGTCTGGGGTCTCTCAAAAACTCCAAGTTGGCCATAAACCAGACCTTTGAGAACGCACGACTTTGAAAATAAATCCAAATCTTTGTATGCGCATGCACAAGAGAATTACCTTTTTCTTCTTTAAGAATAGTATTAGAAATACCAATTTCAATCCTAATTTTTACACAAATTTTAAGTTGTCATCTTGACTCATTAATGCAATTTCTTGTTATTAATTGATATGGTAACTATTAAGAGGATTACCTTTTTCTTCTTTAAGTATAATGTTTGAAATGCTAGTTCCAATCTTAATTGACTAATTTTAAGTTGTCACCTTGACTCATTAATGCAATTTCTTCTTATTAGTCAATATGGTAATTTAAATCAATAAAAAATAATATCAATTTAAAATTTGATAAAAAATTAGGATTAGAATTAGAGTATGTGTTCTGAGGATTTTTCTTTAATATTACCCCATAAACAATTTTGTCCTACTCCATCTGTTTTTTTTTTTTTTTTCCTTTTCCTGATCCTATTCTATCTATTTTCTCGTAGAACAAAGCCACTTAGAAAGGACCGGCAAAAACTAGTTCAAATTCCTCGCTAATTATAAATTATATATTACCTTATTATTGCTTAGCAACTCATACATATATATGCAATAGAGTACAATATGAAAAACCCGAAGATTTTGTGTATCATTGATTGATCATCATTTCTTCTCTCTCTCTCTCTCTCTCTCTCTCTCTCTCTCTCTCTCCACCCTTTTACCACCTTTCTCTATATTTCATGTATCGTAACACAAAATTATCCAAGGATCAATATCAACTCAGTGCCATCTATCACTCAGTAAAATTATCAATGCCTATGCCAGAATTGCTGATCGATCTTGTTGTTACTGCGTTCCTAAAAAACTATATATATATATATAAGAGACTTGGACACCATATCCATGAATTGCGCCAACTAGTGTTGGATCAGGACAACCAAGAGAGAGGATGTTAGAAAGAGGACAATGCAGCCACCAGACAACCCCATTTGGGAAATTGTTGTAGTTTAGTTAAAAGGCAATTGTGATTTCTCCACATAACATGTGAAGGGAAAGTCACACCATTAAATATTGAAACCAAGATTTTCGTGATAAGATATCTTATCTTAACCAACTATATATCAGCAACTAAATCCAATTAGCTAGAGGAACGTTTTTTTTTTTTTAATAATATCCCTTTTTCTCTTTAATTGAGATGCTGATTCAGCTTGTACGAGTTCCCAAGTGCTGGACCGTGTAAATATAAGTTCTTTGTTCTATGCTTTATTTTTATTTTTTTAGGTGTAACGTGTTTGATAGTGATATAACTAATGTGGGGTTCACATGCCTAAGTGAAAATCTGTTGAGCTTTATTCACCCAAAAAATTAAAAAAATATATATCTGTTGAGCTTCGTCGCTAAAAAGAGTTTTTCCTTTTGTTTTTTGGCTTGTTGGTTTCCTTTGTGACCGCTTTTCCTTCCAAAATTTAAAAAAAAAAAATTAGTAAAAAAATAATCTGTTGAGCTTGTAAATGCATGCGGAGCTGACAGGTTTCAGTCTCCGGAGTAAAAAAATATATAGTTAACTGATCTTGAAAAAGGGAAACTTTGTGGTTAGAACTATATTTTTATCATCGTATCAGTAAATATTATTGATTTTACTTTCAATTTTAGATCAATCTATTAAAGAGTTAATATAACAGTTAAAATGACAATATTTACTGACAGGGCAAAAATATAAGGCTAAAGCTACATGCACGAAGAATATGGAAAATTCTACACTAGCTACTGAAAAAATAACCTACCAGTACGGATTTATCAAAAACCATTATATTAGTGTAAAAAGCACCGATTTATATATATATATATATTTTGTTTAATATATAAACATACAAAACAATAAATAGGGAGTACCCACTTATAAAGATCCGGATAATATTATCCTCGTTTTGAACCAACGTAAAAGTTGTTTTGAATTTTTCATTTATCCCTTCTGACAAGAAAAGGTTTGTAATTCCAACCACATTTTCTTATAAGAGTTAAAAAAAAAAAAAAAACTTTCTATATATATGTATATATAAATCATCAACGTAGATATATAGCCAGAAAGTTTATGTTCCTACGAGTGTCTATGAAGAATGAAGCCTGCCTTCTAGTCACTCTATTGACCAACAGTTATTCTGTTCTCTTGGTATCAAGGGAAGCTAAAGAAGTGGCATAGAGGTCAGTCAGATGAGCTATTTTGGATCTGATTTGTTATTCTGCAGAATCTCCTCCTCATGGTTTTCAAGGCATTTCGGAGGTCTCTGTATGAAAGCATACGAACAGGATATATACTATGGATCTCCTGATCATTCTAGGGAATGTAAAACGGTGGTGGTGGCAGCAAAAAGATACCATACTATACGGGCTTTAATTTATTTATATATTTTTATATTTCATAACAATTATATTCTTGATGTTGGCATTAAATCTTTTGAAAATCTAATGATTGTTTGTTTAATGTGCATTAACTTTTAGAGATGAATGGTTCGATAGTAAATCGGCCTTATTTTTGTTTCATTTATGATTTTAATAGATTCTAAAAGTGACGTTAGATTGAGAATATGACCATCATTAATTCTTTTTTTTATGAGGGGAAGAGGGGGAATGCAGAATTTTCAGGTCCGTTACGACTGACTATACATGAGCCTTGCTGCATTATGTCCTACAATGGTTGCCAATGGCAACATGAGAGTACTATGCAAAGCTCAAAAGTCATACATGTCTCGTTCTCATACTTATGTACAATAATATATTTCATCCACTCCTCTCACTGCACAATATATTATAGACTATAATAATGGTTACCAATGCTTAGCCCATGGGCCACCAGAATTTCTTGGAGAGAGAGAAGGGACTTGCTCCCAAGAGATGGTTGTGGGGAGAGTAGGCTTTTGAAGCTACGGTAGTGGTGGTAGAAAATTAAAAAAACGACAGAAGCTATGACTAAGGAGGGTAAGTGAGTGACAGGGTGATGTTGTCGAATTCCCGAAATGAGGGTGTTGGGAAAAAAAATTAAATTAAAAAGAAGCTTTTGAAATGAAATATTTCATCTTCAAAATCTCTCTCTCTCCCTCCAAATTTAGGATTTGAACCCTATATTTTTAAGTAAAATCGGATATAAAATTATTACTAGTTTATACTTTCAATCATATTTTTGAAATCTTTCTTTTGACACAAAGCAGCGGGAAGTTTTTTAGCTCAAAAATTTTATTTTCTTTTACAACGTGGTTATAGCTGATACAGGGATTTTGATGGAACGTTTTATGTTTTGTTGCCGTCTAACGGGGGACTGGGTGCGTTGAGGGCAGGCCTGCAAGTTTTGGTCTTTGTGTAAGAGTTTGGACGGATCCAGCGTATCGGATCATAGCCCAAGATGCCGCCAGCTGGCAGCTGCTCTTGGGCCTATCGTGGGCTTTTCGCTTGTGAAGGCCCATGATTTCACCAAAATGTTAACTTCCAATTTGCACCCCTCCCTCTCCTCATGGATGGTAGAATCCTTTAAATGAAGAAATATGTCCTATAAATTTAGTAACACTGACTCTAATTATAGCTTTTGAGTATTAGTCTATACGACATATTAGTTTTTTTTTTCTTTTATTGATAAGTGGATGAAATATTATCACATCAAATAATTATATCAATTAATAAAAAAATGATATATGAGTTAGTTTTTAAAAAGATTAGATTAGAGTTAATGTCCTTAATATCACTCCATATGAGAAATACTAAATTTACTTGCGATAGCACTCTCATTGTCACTCTATTAATTTTACACTCTCCATTGATGCAATATTTGGATTTTCCACTATGGACGCCTTGTTGGTCAAAACTTTTGCTCCACGTAAACCTGCATCACAAAAATAGAGAGCTATAGAGTGAGGGCACCGAGGGATGCTCTCTAAGGGGACTCTGATACTTAAATTAGATATGAGTCCAAAGAACAGTGAGCATAGTTTGATAAAAATCATAAAAAGCGTAATGGAGGTGCATTGATGCTTAGTGACAGAGAGATTCTTGTGGAAAGCTTGCCGGAAAAAATATAGCCTCCGTCTGTTTGACACGTTCAAATTTGGAAAATAAAAAATTTTTCATTTCAAAAAAAATGAACCTTCCTAAATTTCCGTATCTGAACATCCAACATTTTTCATTTTTGAAAAATGAAAAAAGAACTCTCTAGAAACAAAAAGTTTTCACCCACCCAAACAACTTTTCACTTTTAAAAAAAATTCCAAACAACTTTTTATTTTTCATATCTAAAAATTTTCCATTTTCCAAAAACAAACATCCCATCCAAACGGACCCATAGAGAAATGATAGTAGTAGTGGGGAGTGAAAATGTAGGGCTCTTTGTGTTGGTCTCCTCTGGAGAGTGGGAACCTTCTTTTTTTTTTTTTTCCCTCCCTCTTATTGAAAGATTTGTGGAGACTGAACAACTGGCTTAGTGGCTAGAGAGCTAAAGAGTCGGGAATCCTTTCATATTATGAGTGAGGGGTATTTATAGAAGAGAGTGTGATAAAAGGAAAAGTGGGTAGGACAAGTTTTTAGGACCTAAAAGTTAAAGCCCAATCGTGAAGCCCAATCTATTAAATTTTGTGATGGTACAACACTCATTACACGTCATCTCTTTTTCTCACATAAAAGAAGTCTATTAATAAACTATTATTTCATTTATTATTACAAATATGTCTTTTATAATTTTTTTTCTATAAAAGTGAAGAGAATAATTTAGAGGGCAAATGGTAAGAAATGCATATTATATATATATAAATTTTTTCTTTCACTACAATTTAATTAGATTTCAATACTTTTGGCAATTTCCTTGTCTATTTCATCCATGTTGTTATTTAGATCAATATATTGAGGTCCATGGCCACCTACAAAAAGTTTAAGTAACAATATAAAAGAAAAATTTATAAGACAAACATGAAGGTATAAACAAAAAGCCTTAAAAAAAGAGAAAAGGAGAGTATGAGCAAAAATCTCTCTTATTTTTTGTAATAACGCAAATAAGAAAAAAAAAATTGCTATAAACGAAAAGCTTCTGAGTAAATGAAAAGCTCCTCGTCACATCAAAAAACCAGCCCCATGACTATCGAGTAGACATTAAAAAAAAAAAAACTCCTATTAATCCCATCTTTTGTCCCTAAACAAAGGGGAAAAAAAAATCCTACGGAATAAAAATATAAAAAAATTTCAATTAATCCTATCTTTGTCATTTATCAAAAAAAAAAAAAAGGAATATTATGGAATAGGCATAAGGTGAAAAAAAAAACCAGTAAGAAAAAGGAAACTCCTCCCTCTTTTATCATTTAGCAAAGAAGGAAGAAAAAAAAAAAACTCAATCTTCTCCGAATATAAGCAATTGCTTGATGAATATATAATCACTGATTAAACAACCAAGGGAGAGAGACTAACACCACGGTTGAAGTTACTACGTGTGTCTTCGTTTATTATTATTATTTTTCTCTTGCGTAGTTCAACCTATCCTCTTCCTTATTGTTCGGTGCTCTAGCAGCTTGTATGAGCACTCTAAAGAATAAGAAAGGTTTTATTGCAACTTGCAAATTAAATCTTTTCTTAAGAAAAATAAAAAATATTAGAATGACCTAAGTGTAATAACAGGTGAATTGATTTATCATTTTCATAGTTATGAAAAAAAGAGATGACATGTGCCAATTGCATAATATCGAATGTAACAGTAATGTCTCGTTTGGTATATACTTTCAACTTGCATTGCATTTATATTGCATTTAAATGCAATGCAATTTTCCCCTAAATACAAAAGCATTTCATTCAAATACTAATCACATTACATTTTAAATCCAATAGAATCACTATTCATTATTTCACTTTTTCTATTACTTTTATTAATTACATCATATACTCTCTTTCTCTCTCCTTTTTTCCTCTTTACTTTTACCCATCACATCATATGTTTATTATTAAAATACAATTCAAATACTTTTTATCCAAACACACATTGCATTCAAATGCAATGCTAATACTTTTCTTCCAAACACAAATTACATTCAATACATTGCATTCAAACGCAATGCAAATGCAATGTGTTCACCAAACGAACCATAAATATATTAGGATAAATGACCCTAGTATTTCTCTATCAAATGTAACAAAAAATGAAGCAATTCGGTTTCGATCAACTGTTGAGAAGCTATTGGAAAATGTCATTAGGAAGCGAACATACAAAGGCATGAATAATAGAGTTAAGGAGGGGCGATAAATTAATCACTGATACAGCCAATACATATTATGTTATTTATTGATATGCCATTATGATGGAATTTGAAAGATAAAAAACAATTACCATAACTTTAATTTTTTTTTGATAAAAATTAGGATATGGGGGTAAGGAATGCGTTCTTGTCCTGATCCATCAGTCCATTCTGTTGCCATGCATATCGTCATAACGACAAAAAAGAAAATGAAAAGACAGGAAACAATAAGGAAAAAAAAAATGTCTAGCAATTTTTTTTGTTTTTTATAAAATTCTATGTAATAATTAAAGATACTTAATCTTGCAGATAATCAGCTCCTTCTCCGTCCTTTATGTGTACTCCCGTTCCTTTTTTTTTTGGTTATTATTATTATTATTATTATTTTGTTCTTGTGGGTTTTTATTTATTTTTTAGTACCTTCTTGCTCCTTTTCTTTGTATCTAATGGTTTATATTTCATCTTTTTTTTTCATGCCAAAAAAAATATATCGTTTTTTTTTCTTTTCAAAACACCTTTTGGGGGAAGAACTTGCGTGCCTTCCTCGAGGAGAAGCATCCCAAGAAACTTTTTTTTTTTTAGGAAGTTTTTTTTTTTATTGCAACTTATTATTTTAGATTATTAATAGAAACTGTAATTTTATTCCTTAGATTAATTTTTAAATAATATAATCTATAATTATAATATATTTGTGAACTGTGTGTTATAAATTTTTGTCATAAGCGTTCATACATAGATTATTAAAAAAATTAGTCCCCATTTGAAACAACTTGAGATAGAGTTTTTACTATCAACTTTGAGAGTGTGTTTGAATAGGAGATTTACTTTTGGAAAGAGAAAAAAGAATTTTTTCTATTATTATTCTCATTATGTAAAAGTAAAGAATTTTTTTTTCCAAACATGTCTTCTATAATATATTTTAGGAAAAAAATAATTTTTTTTTCAATCCTTTTACAAAATACATTTTCCAACATCACTTTTTCTTATTTCAAATAACTTTTTGTTTCCAAAAAGAAAAATTTTTACACACCTAAGTACCATCTCATTTTAAAAAATGAAAAGATTTTCTCATCTAAAATAAGAAAATTTTCCTTATTGGAAGTAGACCTCCTATAAAAATAGGGGGTAAAACTCCCAAATGTATATTTCACTTTCTCTTTATTTCATTTAAAAAAAAACTCAAATTTTAAAAGTTCATAATATTATTATTTCAAGTCAAAGTTAGATAATTTCTTTTTCAAATTGCATAAAAACATAAGATGAATGAATAAGATCTATATTAATATACTATTTTTTATATTACAATTCATTTTCAATTCATATCTTCGTCAAATATACATTTCCAAATGAACCTTTAAGGGCCTATTTAAGTGGACTTTTGGAATTCGAGTTTTGTCGTTGAGACTTTTGAATTTGAGAAGAGTTTTAAAAATGTGGTTACAGGATAAAAACTTTTTTAAAAAAAGTTGTTTTTAAGTTTTGTATGTAATGAAAAAATAAATCAAAAAAGAGATTTGTTGAGATGGATGTTTTGCTGATTTTTGTACATAAAAAAATTTGGGAAATAGTAAATTTTAGGAAAAGACTTTTAGAAACCAAAAAGTTCCCAAATGCCCATTAATAAACTAGATGGTGTTCTACTATTTGAAAAAGTGCCTCCAAACGAGATCTAAAACTTCGTTTCTAATTGTAACTCCAAACAGCCCCTGAATCAAATACTTAAAAAAGTCCTACAACAGATTTTTTTTTTTGGTAGTTCTACTATAAGGGATGTACTCTTTCCACATCAATAGAGTAAAACAAATTTAACAATCTAATTAAGAATCAACGATCTCAATTAAAAGGATATGTTAAAGTTATCATAAAATCTATCACACTTAATTATTATTTTTATATTAAAAAAAAAACCTTAGTGGCAACCCACCAGCCCCTCCCCTACCTGTACTTATATGGAGGCTGAGTTTGTGAGATCCTAGAGGTTGCAAAAGTCAACATTAGGGTCCGATATCCTCCATCATGGCTAGGCTACAAAAGTCATGGCCAAAACTTGTGGGTCACCTTTAGCTCTTCTCTTGCGAATGCATAGAGGTTGCAACTACCCAACATCAGCCACCAACGACTTCTATCGCGATTTTACCAAAACTGTGAGATTGAGATTTGGTAGCCCAGTGTTACAAACCTCCACGATGGAGATTGAGTTCGACAACCCACAATGCTGATTAGGACCCAACACTAGGATTGTGGCGGCTATTAGGGGGACGGTGCACGGTTGCCATTTTGTTGCAACACCACCAGCACTGATGAGGGAAAGATAAGGTGTTACAACACCACTAGCACGGTTGCCATTTTGTCGGTGATTAAAAGTTCTATGCTTTTAAAATTTTTTTTAGTTATGATAAGGTGTAATAGGATGTATGTTAACATTTTTAAACTCTCCTTAGACTAAATATTAATCTTTGGATTTTATCCATTGATGCAAAAAAAGATAGGTGTTCCCACCATAGAATTACCCTTTTTTTGTTTTAATTGTTTTTACTTCTTTTAATTCTAAAGAGGATAGGGGAGCGGGGGCCGCGGGTGGATTCTATGGTGGGGGAATGTTGCTTTTCCCCACAAATAAAATCGAAGGGTGAGAAATCAATATCAAATTAAAGAGGATCCATTAATAGTAAAATTCAAATACAAAGCTTCACAATTGATTTCTACCCTTTTTCCTCTTTTTCTTTTTGTTGAAAGTTAAATTGTTAAAAAAGTAATAACCTTTTTCAATCTTAAATATGTATATATGTTCTCGATCTTCTCCTTCCATGCCCAACCACACGAACCAGTCTCGAGAGGCCAAAGGAGTATATAATAGAGAGACATAAGGAAAACTTTGTGCAAACGAAAAATGAGAAAAAGATCTAAATCAATTCAAAATCATCGTTTAAAATTTTTTTGGGTCTTAACTTTTAATCCTGGGTTTTTACCCATCTTCTAAGAAGTATAAATTTCAGATTTTGAATCAGCCTTTTAGTGAGTTTCAAACAAGCTAAATTGTTTTTATGTGTATTTTTTTTTTTTAAATATTGGCTAGGACCAAAGCAATGATGTATGTAGGTGTCTTCTGAAACTAAATTTTTTTTTAAACTTTTCTTGATAGTTCATGCCTCCTTCTCTGAATAAGGGATTCTCCACTCTTCAACAACACTTGAAAAAGAACAACCATAAACTTTACTAAAGTTGTTCTCTTTCCACTTTTGTTGAATTGTTTTACTAAATTGTTTTTGTTCGTCGATCGGCTCAATGTGGAACAAAGAAGCGTTACAATAACAAGTTTCTTTGTAATAAAGGACTTGTGAGAGCTTTATCGTGGGAATGTGGTCTTTTTTTTTTTTTTTTTCTTTTGACATGTTTACCTATCATATTTTTATAATAGTTCTAGTACATCCTATCAGAACTCAATCATTCACAATAAATCCAACAATTTTTGAGAAATTACTCCGCGGATGGGGAAAAATTGCATCCCCATCATTGAGGTTTCGGAAAAAAGAACAAAGAAAAAAGAAAATATTTGACAGGAACTCAACAAGAAAAGAAAAGTTAAGGTGTTGTTGGGTAAAAAATTTACATTTTAATTTTACTCAAATACAATATAATTTTACACCAAATACAAATTTTGTAACAGTATTACGAAAGTAATTACTATTCAAAATATTTTTAAAACAATCACATCAACTTTTCAATTCCATTATTTATCTCTACTTTTACCGATCATATCAATTTTTCAACTCTAAAATACTTTTCATTCAAACACACATTTTATTCAAATACAAAATAAATACTTTTCAACCAAATATAATATTCAAAAAATAAATTTCATTCAAATACAATTAAAATATAATGCGATTACCAAACACCCTCTAAGTCAATAAAATAATTTTTTAAAATTTTTTATTAATAAAATTATCATAAATAATCAGAAAAACGGTCATGATTATTCACGTTTAAAATTAAATAAAATATTTTGTCAATTTTAAATATTTTAAATATTTGATGTTGTTATTTTAATAAATATTCCGGAAAAGGAAAAGGGTAACGGTAATGACATTGGCAAAGACAGATTTGACTGTTGATTGACTTTTCCTTTTGTTTTTCATGCCTTTCCAACTTCAAATATCCTCCTCTTTCCCACCCACCCCCTCTCTCTCTTCTGGAAGTTTCCTTTCTCCGTCTCCTCCCCAAATCCCTAATCTCCCCCCCCTCCTAGCCGACGCCGGCGCCGACGACGACGATGAGCCATCAGCAACAGACCTCCGATCCCTCCCACGCCGACACCAAAACCCCCATTCCCGATCCCTCCCCCGCCGTCAACAACAACCCCCCACATTCCTCCGACTACGCCCCTTACCCGAAGCTCCAATCCGACGACCTCGCTCCTCCCCCTCACTCCGACACTTGGACCTCCGTCTCCATCTCTTCCAATACCCAATCGCCGCGGGAACCGCCCTCGGCTCCCCCCCCTCCCCCTCCCCCTCCTCCGGCAGCGTCGCACGCCGAAGCTCGGGCCCCGATCGCCGGCGACGCAGCCACCTCGATGCCGCAGGAGTCCAACCCCTACGTCGCGCCCCCCGCGCCGCCTCCGCCTTCCTCCGCCAAGAGTGAGTACCCTTGACAATGTTTTACGCTCTTCAATTGATCGTCTTCTGGTGTTGGATTTGAGATTTGGATTTCTAGGGTTTTCGTTTGAGGAAATCGGACTTGAAATTTGTTTGTGTGTTTTTTGGCTTTATGCGATCAGATAAGATGGATTCGGTGAAGGATGTTCTCGGTAAGTGGGGGAAGAAGGCGGCGGAAGCCACCAAGAAGGCCGAGGATCTCGCCGGGAACATGTGGCAACACTGTGAGTCTTATTATTCCTTGTGTGGTTTTGTCAGTGTTTGTTTTCATTTTTGTTTTTTCGTTTATGACAAGCATTTAAGTACCCAACAGTTTTTGAATTTGGGGATGGCTGGATTCAAACTCTACACCAGTCAAGTGTGGACCATTACGATATGCCTGCAACCACAAAATACTCAGAGTTTGAGGAGAATGATTAACTATTTGGGGGCAAATTTGTTCAATTGTTTGTGATAACAATCAAGTTCAATCAGTAGATGTATATAACTAGTAAGTCTTATTTCAGATAAGGGTATTAGTGATGCATTGTGATATGTATTGTAACAAATTAGCCTTATATTTTTCGACAGCAATTCCAGTCTTTTTAAGGGCACACCTTTTAATTGTTGTTGAGCATGTGCTAAAAATGGTGCCACAAAAAATCTTTTCTTGGGGTTTTTTCAAAAATTTTTTTTGCAATTTGTATGCGCAATAATGGAAATACATGAACATGTATGACGGTAGAATCAGTTCTTGGGAGATTTATGTTTAATATTATCTGGCTCTCATTTAGGTCGAGAGCAACAAAGTCAAAACTTTTGTTACTTTTTTTGTTTTAATATTTTTGGTGCCCCAGGATGTTTCCCCAATAATTAATGCGCCACAAACAAAACAATATGTAGCTTTAAATTGATGTTTAACAATGGGCTTGCAAGTTTGTCTGATTGTGAACCTTCTCCTACTAGCTGCCACTATTTAATTTTAGTTGTGTGCTTTTAGTTTGCATTCGTTGTTAGTTTTTAGCTTCTGGATTTGCTCCTCATTCCTTTCCAATTCCATTTTAACCCATGAGTACTGTGGTTACCATTATTAAATATTTAGTTGCTTGATAGAATTTTATTTTATTTTCTGATAAACAAATTGTGTACTATAACTTTTCTTGAATCAGTGAAAACGGGTCCTAGTTTTGCTGATGCTGCCGTTGGAAGAATTGCTCAGGGAACAAAGGTACTTGCAGAAGGCGGTTATGAGAAAATATTTCGACAAAATTTTGAGACTGTCCCTGAGGAGCAACTTCAGAAGACATATGCATGCTACTTATCCACATCTGCTGGTCCAGTAATGGGAATTTTATATTTGTCAACGGCAAAGCTAGCATTTTGCAGTGACAGCCCACTTTCCTACAAAAATGGTGAACAGACTGAGTGGAGCTATTATAAGGTAGATCTCTGATTTTATTTTCATGTTATCATTGAAACAAGTGTCACCTTTTTCTTTGCTAAAAACTGTGGTTAATATTGTAATACATCCTTTAGAAGCAGCTGTTACCTAACTTTTTCCTGATGCTTGACCATTATGCTGATATTAAAATACCTGTTCCAAAAAATATTCTCTTTATGTATGTTCTATGCATGATTGCATTGTGTATCATACCGGTATAAGAAATTTTCTTGATTGTCTACTCATGGTGTATTTAAGTTGTTTTGATCACCAAATAGGTATGAGAAGCACATATATAAACACATGATGTATGTGTTTTGTATCTTGGCCTATACTTTCCATATAATGTTCGTTGTTCTACTTCATCATGCACATTAAATTTTCTAGAATGTTGTAAATCATTTAATAGAGCACATAGTAAATCCTCTAGAATGTTGTAATTTTAGCATGTTACATTTTATTAACTTTGGCCGTAATTTACTATTTTTCTGTATATGCTCCCAACTCCTTTGTTCTCACAAACTTGTCATCTAAGCATCTCTGCTTTTGGTTTGTATAGAAAATTTCTTTTGACAGAATTTGGCTTTGTTTACCTCCATAGGTGGTTATTCCATTTCATCAGCTCAAGGCTGTGAATCCATCGACAAGCAAAATCAACTCGGCCGAAAAATACATACAGGTTATTTCTGTTGACAATCATGAGTTTTGGTTTATGGGCTTTGTACACTACGACAGTGCAGTGAAAAATCTTAAAGGGGTATTGCAGCCTGGTAGTGCGTGATAGGACAGTGCTGTGAAAAATCTTAAAGGGGCATTGTAGCCGGGTAGTGTGTGATGGGCTTTCAGCGAAACCTTCACCGTGACATGTCACGGAAGAATGTATATCATATCGGGTTTTAAGTTTGTTTTCTGGACACATGTATTCGTGCTATAGACACATTATGCATTACTTTGTTCTGGGTTGTGAATTCTCTGTAATATTCTTTGGTTACTAGATCTTATTGATCTTCTATTGATTTGCACTAGTGTGATATTTGAGATGATAGGAAGCACCACATATAAGACAGTTGTAAATTACATTTGTGACTTAATACATAACAAGTTTCACTCTTACTTGGTATAGAAGATTTTTGCTTTCAAGTGCTGACCATAGTTAGCAAATATATAGTAAGTATATCTATATGATACTTGTATTTATTCCTGTAATGGAACGCTCGAATTTATTTTATTCTCAAGAGTATGAAAAATGAAAATTTTTTTCGTCATGTAGAATGTATTATGCGCTTTAAAGTTTATGTCTTTACCATTTTCATCGTGCTTAATCTAATTTTTTTCTTGACTAATTATCTTATGAAAGAATTAAGGCCAAGTACATACATTTTGTATAAAGTACGAAAATGATTTAAACACGCATATGGAAAATATCCATAAATCAATTTTTAGAAAAAGAAATGAGTTGGGCCCATTAGAATGTAATGTTGTCAAATTTTTTAAGAAACGAGCGGGAACAACCGCAAGATTTTCAAAAACAACATGTCATTTATTAATTATCATGATGTTACTATTTCTCTCATGATTTTTTTTGAAAGTCAACTTCTCATACAAAGCAAACGTTACAGTTAATGAAACCCAACAAATATAGGAACGAATCCGCAATCAAAGAGATGCAGGGAATCCTCTTCTTTTAATTTACAAAGATCTAAACTTGCGCTAAAAAGATCTAATTACCATTCGACAACCAACAAAATGATGAATTGTATTGTAATATAGCCTTAGCCCACGAACACTTTGGTCTCTGATATTGAAAACTTGAGAGAGAGTTCGTTTGTGAAATGAGTTAAAAAAACCCAGAAACTCAAGAAAGTGGGGCATTGGACAGGCAATTCTGTCTTGGTCAGAACTTCCAATATGGTATGTCTTGTGTAACAGTGCATATGTAGTTTTTAATTTTTTTTTTTTTTGTCTGTTTTACTCTTGTAAATGACTATTACAAGCACACAAGTTTCTCCTAGGTTTTGAAGTGAAGCTCCGAGGAGAAAAATGCTGTTTTTAGATCTTTTAGAGGTATACTTGTCTATTGTTATCTAGGAAGTTTATCTCACTGTAATGCCCATAAATACTTTTTTCAGTGATGTTGGGGTCTACACATGGGAGCTCAAACTCGGGAAGTGGCCAACGTTGATGTTTCTTTGCGGAAATAAAGATCAAGTACAGAAAGTAGGGCCCAGGACCAGCCCAATTAGAGAACTTTAGGGCCAGCCTACCCATTGCCAATATACATCCCAACCACCGGCAATGATCAATGGAAACAAACAGGAACACAAAAATGACAAATAACACTCTTAATCAATTTATATAACATGGGCCATATTTTCTTTTAGGTCCAATTCTAGCCTTTAGACCCAAAAAAATAAAAAATAAAAAATAAAAATCCAACCCTAGCCTAGTGACTTGTGAGCAAAGGTAATGATCAGCCCCACGCATGGTTTGGCAAAATTGTATCTTGTCAATTATCAAAAAATATATATATATAAATGAATAAATTGTAAATTGTCACTTACGCAAACCTTTTTACGATAAGTTATTGATAAGTTATCTCTATCGATGCTCTATGTATCTATGTTTTCAAGAGAAAATTGTTAAAATATTAACTCAAATAAACTTATTTATGTTTTTTTATCCTCATTTAATATATGCTTGGATTTTTAATCCTCTATACTTATTTAATTGGAAGTCAAAAAATTGAAATTATTATTACGGACCAGCAATAATCTAGAAATGTACTTTTTATATGACTATCTTATAAATCACCCTTTATTAAAATTACACATAACGTATTTATCATAAAACCATTGAGAACTCTTCTACATATATGTATATATATAAATTACAAAACGTAGTATAATTTTGATAATTTAAAACAATATCATCTCTTCATTTAAAAAACAACAGCCTATCAACATTCTAGTATTGCATATCCCAACAAAGAATTCTCAAGCTAAATTAAAGAAATGGAATTTTAAGAAAATCGCTCTGTAAAGTAATATGTTAGTCGTAATTATAAATTTAGCAACTGATATATATATATATTTTGTGATCAAATTCAACATTTGATTACTATTGACTGATACATTGATTTTTTTTTTCATTTAATTATTACAATAATTTCAAATCATTTCAAATTTCAAATTTTAAATTTTACAACTTCGAAACATAATTATTATAACAAAAATAATTAAAATTTGAAAAAGCATATTATAACATTAAATATGTGTTCTTACACTTTTTTGGGCCAAATATAGAATTCACATTTTGGCCAAATTAATACAGCCAAAAAAAAATTATAGTTTTGTGTGGTATTTAACTCTGTTACAAAACAGTCACTACTGTTTTATTGGTATCAGTTTTATAAATAAAAATAAAAATAAAAATAAAAAAAATCTAACAACCATAATGTCGATCAAATCTACTTTCACATCTAATCACTCAAGTTTGTCTTATTATTACATTAATTAATTATAGCTTATTCTATATATGTATTAATGAAAATCATGAGATTGATCTTCAAAAAATAAAAATAAAAAATAAAAAACGAAAAAGGAAAAATCATGAGATTGGTTTAGAAAGCAGGTGTGAATTTGTGACATGGTCATTTACTTATTGAATATATTGTGTATACAGAAGGAAATATGTAGGTTAGATTAATAATGTACCATATAAGCCATATTTATTCCATACAAATGACATACTTTTTTTTGCATAAACACACACACACATATATATATATACACATATATAGACACGCACTTCGAGATATGATTACATGGCCAATGGTAATACTAGGACCCCATTTTTTTTTTTTTTCCACCACTTTCTCTCTCTTAAATGCCGACAGTCACGGATTATGGAGGCACGTTAACATGCCAGCAAAGATGGAGAAATAATCGATCGAGTTGACATATCTTATATGGTTTCAACTTCTCTAAAGAACCATGATTACTGAAACATGGGGCACGTCCCTTTTCCCCCCTCTCTGTACTAATTCCTTTTTTCTTTCTTTCCCCTCCCCCTTTTTTTTATTTTATTTTTAAATGGTTATCCATTAGCCATTAGCCTTTTACCTTATCCACAATTTACTACCATATTTATCTTAAACATTGGGTGTGTGTATATATAAATATATATACACGCATTTGGTGAAGTGTAAGAATATATGGTACATTTGGCACAATATACTGCCATATGTTTATACTCCTTTTCTCTTCTATAATTCTTTTTTTTTTTTTTAGGTGTTAGCATGAGTTTGTCTAATTTGTACGTCTATAGCATGTTAGATGTGTATATAATTACACTATGATCATCGTAAGAGGACCATACTTTTAATATAATATATAAAAGTAAAAAATATATATATAATATGACATTTATTTAACGTAACACTCATATTAATAAAATAATAATATGATATATATCATTTTTATATGTTACACTGCAATGATCATGGTACTCTCGGAAGAACCATAGACGTTCAACCCCCCACACACACACACACACACACACATATATATATATAGCACAGTATATGTAAGTATGGTTGTAATGATATATCTTCCGAATGGTATGAGTTTTTCATACGTTTTATGTATGTATGTAAAGTCCAAAAACAATTTGATGGTTGTATTTATTAGCTGTAAATTCTGTCCTATTTTTGTTGTTTACCACCCTTTTCAGACCACATATATTCTTCACAGAGTAAAGCTGCAAAATGCATGTCTTCCGTCAACGTGAACATAGACCCACCATTTTTTTTTTTCCCACAACTTCAATATTCTACTAATTGATCCCATTGTGTTAGTTCTTCACATCACTTTCTTAACATATACCATAAACAACATTGTTGTCAGATTAGGATAAATGTTGCTGACGGCCCCTATTTTTTCCCCTGTTTTATTATTATTGTTATTATTATTATTATTATTAAGAGAGAGAAAGAGGGGTAAAGTGAGAGAAACGTATAAAAGTGAACAAGGTTAATGCAAAATTATGCGTCTACCGAGTCACAGAATTAAACGTTTCTCTGTCGGTGTAATAATATCATTGAAAGAAAAATATTATAAGTACAGTTTTTTATTTAATAATTGAAAAATATAAGCACAGTCGTGTTTTTTAAGCAAGAAGAAAACAGACTTAACAAAGTACTGTTACAAAGAAGGTTAAGCGAATATATATACAGTAGCGAAATATATATAAGAAGGGTTTAATTGGAATATATATATATCCATAAATGAAAGGACTCTAATACGACACCCTTTTCACATGTCATTTTTAATGTGATTTGTGTTAAAAATGTATCAATTATGTGGTTTAAATATAATTTTTTTAATGATATTTTTTTCTTTACATTAATAGCTAATCATAAATAGTATTATGTAACATGATTTTAATGTGATTTGTGTTAAAAATGTATCAATTATGTGGTTTAAATATAATAATTTTTTAACGATATATTTTCTTTACATTAATATCTAATCATGAATAGTATTATATAATATGATTTTAAGAAAAATATTGAGGGGTACTATCGATATTAAACACTATCATCAATTAAAGGTTCACCCCACTTATGAGTTCTACACTGTTGGACTCACGTTTTATTAGTAGATGGTATTATTAATAAATAGAAAATTACAATAAATCAATAAGTTATTACAAGTTTTTAAATAAAAAATTACAAATACTTTATATTTGGTATCGTTTACGAGACATTTTCTATACGTATACATAACTATGTAACATATTTATTAATTAAATTTCCTGACAAAAATTCTCAACCACGAAACATATATATGTCAATTATAATCTACCATCAACTTATTCATTGGCCTTTTTCTACAGTTTAGCTTACCTTTGATTTATAAGTTGATTTATCAGTAGGAACTAAATTTTTTAGATTGAGGTTGTTTGAATATTCAAAAATTAATTAAAATTTTTTGTTGATTTAAAAAAAAGATAAAAATAAGTTAAAAAATTTAATTTAAAATGATGTTTGAAACAACGACTTACTCTACACACACATATTATGATATTGCTAGAGTAGATTTATTTTCAATAATTATCAACTTAATTTTTACGCATACCACCTCCCTTTTTTTTTTTTTTGTTTCAAAAAAGTTGGGTCCGTGGCATTGCCTAACAAAAAGCTCAAGTTTCGGTTCAAAGACATTCCCTAAGAAACTCCCCCAATAATCGACATATTTAATATACCTGACAGAGCTCCAAACAACCATGACAGGTACTGATTGATATTGCTGAAAACCAATATTGCCCATCTATATCAGTTTAATTGCGGCATTTTTACGGTATCCCTCTCTCTCTCTCTCTCTCTCTCTTTTTAATATTATATTCGTATATTTAAATATCATATAATTTTTATCTAAATATAAATATATTATATTTAAATATTAATTACATCATATTTTAAATTTAATATAATATTATTTATTGTTTTATTATTTTTATTAACTACATCATATATTTTTTTCTTTCTACTTTCACTCATCACATCACATATTTATTATTTAAATATAATTTAAATATTTTTATCCAAATACATATTACATTCAAATGTAATGCAAATACTTTTTCTTTCAAATGTAAATTACATTCAAATGAAATGTAAACGTAATGCGTTTATCAAACAGAGCCCTAACCCTGAATATTAATTTCTGAAATTGTAAATTAAACCTTTTTTGCTTTTTCATATAAATTGGTAGATTAAACCCAAAGAGGTGAGAGCAGATAAATTTGGATAAGATCTGTCATATATATTCAAACTTTGAAAATGTTTTAGTTCTTTTTAATTGTAGATGTCATACCGTTAAAAAATATTTAAAAAGTTTGGTAGATTAAAAAATTTTGCAACTAGGGATAAAGGTTTAAAAAATAACAAAAAAATAAAATTAAGGGGAAAATATTAGGGCTTAATTGTCTTAGTCAATTGAAGATTCATGGATTAATCCTAATGTAATTTCATAATTCATATCTATAATTTCCTTTTTAATAAAATTATATTTTTTATGCACTTTTTTTTGTAATAATTGAAATTATATTAAGGATATAGTAGTGACATTAATTCTTATCCCAATTATTTTCTATCAATATTGTGGTATATGAGTTATTATTATTATTTATTAATACATGTTTAGAAGACATTGTGGTATATGAGTTATTATTATTTTTTATTAATACGTGTTTAAAAGACTGTTACATCAATTAATAATAAGATATCTATTAGGGAATGACAATTATTGTCACACACCATAAACCGGTAAAAATAATTTGATATTCGAATTGATGTTAGAGTGGATTAACTTCTCCAGATTATTATTATTATTATTTTTTGCTCCGGATTGAAACTTGAAAATAAGCATTAAATATATATATATTAACAATCTATTCATGAATTTTTTTACTATTCATGTATATGTTATTGTGACAACAATGAAGTTTAACAAACAAGTTGGATTTAACATGTTTATGCATTTGATTGAAGGAAAAAATAAAGATGATTTTTTTATATTTTTTATCAAAAATAAATTATATTATTAAAAATTATCCTTGGATAAATCATTCTGTGCAAAACGTAGACTAGTAAATTACAATTTCGTGTCTCCTCTCCTTTTTGTTTTCTTTTTCTTTTTCTTTCCACTCTAACATTTTACACAATTGGAAAACAAAATTCTCTTCTTTTAATTTGATTAGATTCAGTTGTTATGATGGTACTTATTGCATCTAGAACGTTCACCAATAACATTGTTCCTAGAAAATATTCAAATTACCATGCATTATACAATTTCAATTCCTTAATCAATGGCTTTTTTTTTATTTTGGTTATTTTTTAGAGTAACGGGTCTATGACTCTTAATAATTCCCACTAATCAAATATATATTAAAACTCTTAAATTACGAGCCTATTAGGCAAAAAAATTACATTTTAATTTTATTCAAATGCAATACAATTTTATACCAAACACAAATTTTGCAATAGTGCTACGAAAACAATTACTATTCAAAACATTTTTAAAACAATCATATCAACTTTTCAACTCCACTGTTTATCTTTACTTTTATCAATCACATCAATTTTTCAACTTTAAAATACTTTTAATCTAAACACACATTTCATTCAAATACAAAACAAATACTTTTCAACCAAATACAACATTCAAAAAACAAATTTCATTCAAATACAATCAAAATACAATGCGTTTACCAAACGCCCCATAAGAGTTTCTATCAAAATCCTTTCCCTCCCATGTGCTGACCTAACACAGGGAGTTTACGAGCTCCTCTGCACATAGATTATCTGCATGAACTTGTTTTGGTAGTACTTAGTTTTTTTTTTTATATATATATATAAAAATAATGGTAGGATTCCGTTAACTGAACGTATGGTTGTATCGTTTTACTTCTCTACCTATAAATAGAATTTTTCTGAAAAAATTAAAAAAAACACTTATAAATAGATTTTTAACACCGTTAGCTGATCATGAACTGTTAAATGTAAGGGTAATCATAATTTGTCTCCTGATTTTGTTTTGTTTTGTTTTTTTTTTTTTAATTTTTGACAAATCAGTCTTCGTACATTTATTTATATTTTCAAAGGTCTTTAGTTTTTTTTTGCTAAAGAATTTTCGAAGGTCTTAATTCGTCCAAATATAAATCTAACATAAATATGTTCATACACACACACACAACACCAATCACAATTGTTGTAAAATCTTTTTATTTTCAAGTGTTTTTTTTACTGAAAATCAAAAGAGTACATTTTGCACCACTTCTTTTAAAATTAAAAAAAAATGTCCATTGATTCATTTAAAATCAAAGAAATTAATGATTTTTCAATTTTAACATTGACAACTAATTTAACTATAGAGAAAAATTCAAGAACTAATCTTCAACCTCCCCAAATAAAAAACAAAAAAAGAGGGGGGGTGGTGTGGGAGAGGAAGCTTGTGCTGTTGTGCATTTTAAAAAAGAAAAGAAAAGAAAACTCCTGAGAACTAAATTCAGATACGCTACATTGAATGTAAAATAAAAATTTAGGGAAAAAAGAGTATTAAAACGAGCCTAAATTAGATTCCCTAGTCTCTCCTCACTCATATGCATTTTTTCATGTAATTTCCCTGCAGTAGGAACAAAGTAATAAGCAAGAGGATGATGAATATCGTGAGATATCCAAAAACATGATAAAATAAAAGGTTGTAAAAAAAAAAAAGAAGAAAGGACAGGAATTCAGTGGCTGTGATTAAGACAGTAGACTGCAGTTTCAGAGAGCATTAAATTATTTCATGACGGAGAATCTGAAAATTTTTAGGAAAAGTTAAAAAATTTAATTCCAAAAGAAAAAAAAAAAGTAAATAATTAAAAGCAATCATAAAGCAAATGGAGTAAGAAAAAGAAAAGATGATCAGAAGCAATTCTCAAATTTGCACGCAAATATTAATGAACTGAATGAAAATATACATGCTAATATTTGCTCGATCGATCTAATTTGTGGTATCAATATTGTATCTGACCAATATATATATTATATATATATTAATTTGATATATAAAGTCTCTCAGATCAGAACAGAAATGGAAGTTGATCAACCGATCAATATTAAATATGAGAGAGAGAGATGTGTATGTGTATATGTTGTAAAAGCTAAAGCTTGGCGTGAAATATGGAAGAATTTGAGGAAATGTAGATGACACATGTGAATACAAGCAAAGCAAAAAAAAAAACACAAAACAAAAACAATTAAATGCAACTTTGCATGCCTGCAGGCGTTACTCGTTTGAATTCAACAACTGGGTATTTTTATCTTAATTTCGATTTTATTTCATTTTCTCAAATTGGTTGTAATTTGTTCATGGTGATGATTTTGACAGCCCGGTTTGTTAGAATTTTTCATCGTTTCCTTAATATGATCATCAAAATATAGCTGCAAATGACTCTCATGAAATAATAATAATAATAATGGTGGTGCACCAAATAATAAGCCAAGCAAAAATTTCAATTTTTTCCGGCACAAAAGTGATCTGAACATAAAGCTAAATTGCTTTCCCAAACAAAATAGGGTTTCCATTAATTAAATCATCAAAGAGTACTGAAGCAGTCTGAAAGATATTTAAAATAAATAAATAAAGAGTTAAAAATGCTCACCAGCAACAATGATCATATATATCCAGTACTACTGACAAAGGTACCCCAGAAGTCTAGCTAACTACCAGAACTAATTCAAAAGAAGAAGAAGAAGAAGAAGAAGAAATTAACAATAAAAAAAAAAAAGAAAAAACCTAGTTAGATCATTAGTAAAGTAGTAGTACTGATCATCGATTCAAACTAGAAAATTTTCCACATACACGATCTTTCCATGCCAGTACTAGCACTCTCCTCCAACTTGCTCATCGTCATTAATATCATCAATAGCACTATTCTCCGGCCATATTCATGTCAAAAACTCTCATGTGTCGTTTTGGTGCAGCAGTAGTGCTAGTACCCATATCAAATTTTTTGATCAGCTAATACAAATTAATCCCACCATTAAATAACCATTACTTTTTTCTTTTTTCTTTTTTTGTTTTTTTCCTCTGTGGATGGCGTCTTTTAATAATTAGGGTTTCTTACCGATTGTGTGCTTGTTGTTGTGCATCCAGACCTTAAGAACCTGCCTCTTGACCCCCGTCTCGGCGCAGAACTGCTCCACTGCCGGGTCGTCGTGCTTCTGGATCCGCCACCCCACGCTCTCCGCAAACGCCAGCATCTTCTCCTTCTGCTCCTGCGTGAACTTCGTCCGGAATCTTTTCTTGCTGTTCGACCCTCCACCACCACCACCACCACCACCACCTCCGCCTCCGCTGCTGCTGGGGTTGGAGACGTGGTCCTCGGCCTCCTCCCGACCGCCGCCGGAAACCCCGGGGAGCGCCAGCGGCCTTACGTGAAGGTACCCCGACGGCGGCGGCGGCGGCGGTGGAGAGCGGTAGTAGCCTGGGAAGTGGGGGGGGTGGTGGAGGTGGTGATGGTAGAGGTAGTTGGAGTCGGCGATGGCTGCGGAGGGGGAGGGGGAGGAGGGGATGATCTCCTGGCGGTGGAAGTTGCGGTGGCAGTTGCAGGCGGCGCACTTGAGGGCGTCGAGGGAGCCCTCCTCACCCGCCGCCATGAACTCGCAGCAGCCGTCGACCGCGTGCCCACCGATTTTCACGGCGTGGTTCTTCTGGCACTCCCTGTACCTCACTCCCGCACCCGCCGCCGCGTTCTTCCTCCCTCCGCCGATGACCTCTGATTTGTTGGGTCTGGCTGCGCCTGCGCCAGCACCGGAGGAGTCGTAGCCCGGCGGGGCCGTCGGGATCTCCATCTCCTCATCTGGGTCGTCGTGCTCGTCGAATTCCATGTCTCGCATAAAAAGAGGACAGCAGTAGTTGTAGTACGTGCTTGAGCTGCTGGCGAACTGGGCTTTGTCTGTGTCTCTCTTTGTGTGTGTGTTTTCTTTTTTTTGGTTGATTTACGTTAAGCTTCTCTCTCTAATCACCTAATGGCAAAGATCTACATGGTTGCTAGGCCAAAGACACTTACCACCGCTAACTTATTTTTCCTCTTTTCTTTTTCTTTAGTTTCTTTTCTTTTTTCTTTTTTTTTTTATCTCTCCCTCTTTATCTCTATGCCCCTGTACATATATATATTAAGCTGATGATTTTATCTGATTAGTTTAATTATATTTATTCTTTTATTCCAAATTTTTACATTTTTTAAAATTATTATTATTATTATTATTTTGAAGTTTTATTCGAAGGAAGGTGTTAGGAGAGGATAAGAATGGGGGAGAAGAGTGTGGTCATCAATTACCCGCCTGCAGAAAAAGAGGTGTCTTACTCTTAGACTTACTCAACAGGCTTTCGTATGCTTTCCATTTTGTGAAAATCTCTCTCTCTCTCTCTCTTTCTATCTATTCTCTAACCCTATCCTTCCCATTTAGCTTTTGAATGATTTATTTACAGTACCCCTCCCTTTTTTTCCATGAATTATTATGTATTTACAGTTTTATTTTTCTTTTTAAATTTAACTGCTGAATTATTGTGCCTCTAAATCATCTTTTCCCCTCTCACATCACTCTGACATGGGAATTTTATCATTTTCCACTTCCTGCGCCCTTCATTTATTTTATTCATCTTTTTTTTTTTCATTTTTTACATGAATACAGGTATACGTTGTTCAGAAAACCCTTTGCTACGTTTGTCATATTTGTGGTAAAAGTAAAAAAGGACTGAAACAAACCACTGCTCAGTCAAAACAGTAGCAAGGAAAATAAAATATTGCTAGCGTGTCTTGTCAAAATAATGAAAAAAAAAACATTAAAAATTAAAAATGCTAGGGCAGAAAGTATTTTGATCAAATTTTATTTGGTAATAAGTGGTTTTTATTTTATTTATTTACTGCTCCTACGTTTAACTAATTACAACTTATTTAGGGTATGATAATAATGTAAAAAAAAATATGTATATAGTTGTAATTAAATCATCATATATATAACAGTGAGTAAGTTAGATAGTAAATGCAAATATCGTAATAATTATACCAGGTGGCAAAATGTAGAGATTAGGATGATGGGATAAGATAACCTTGACCTTCACATTGGAACAACCCAACAGGTACAGGACCCACTCATGGTTGGACTTGTAAATTTCTAACCATATTTACTAATACAGCACTTCTATACATTTACAAAACAGAAAGAGAGAGAGAGAGACACACACACTCAGAAATAAGGGGACCACACTACTATTCACACCACCCGAGTAATTCATGAGTTAACTCCGAAATGTAATAAAATTTTTAAGTTTAAATTATTTGATTTAATTATAATTTTTATTAACTTTTTAGAAAAAGACATAATTAAATTTAAAAATTTAGATTCGGACTTATCAACCGGACAAAATGTAAGACTATTCTAATTTTAAGTTCTAATAAATCGTCAAGAAAATGATAAAACGTGTTATGTATGATTAATCTTTTTATATATGGGAACAACACTTAGCTTGATCGACTTACTATATGTATAATGAACCACAATCAATTCCCAGGGAATACGTTAATTTTTTAATATTTGATTTTTAAATTCATTTTTGAGTGAGAGAATTTGAACTTAGAACCTTACCATTAAGATATAGTGTTAAATTACATGCTACCACATTATATATTACAATTAGTGATCAATTTTTTTCTTTTAATTTGGAGATAGGAATCGAATTTAAACTCTATATCTTTTAATAAAGTACTTAGATATAACATTATCGTTAAATTATACTTGTAATCATTATTATTAATTTTAATTTATAAAAAAACCTTAATAATTAAAGAAAGAGAATATAGTGTGAAAATAAAGCAATACTAGGAGTGGTGTCAAATACTATACGATAAAAGAAAATAACTCGCATATATAACATGAGACCCATAAATAAGATCAATTTAAATTTAATAATCATGGTATTCCGCACTCCTAAAATAAGAAAAATAAATTCACAAAGAAAAAGAAGAATAATAGAAGAGAAATTAATTAATCAAAAAGTATACATGCGACGACTGACGGATAAAAATGGGTAGTTAGGGTTAGAGTGACAAAAATGAATCAAAATTTTAATCATTTATCGAAATCCCACCACACTATTCTTTTTGGGTCTTAAATAATTTGAATTGGATTTTTCTCAGTTCGAATCTATGCTCGTGCCTGCTTGTTAAACGGAAGCATGCAGGCAAAGCAAAGTCCAAGGTGGGAGGAAAGACAGAAGAAAGAAACTTAGGACGACAGGAAATGGAAATATAGGGGGAAGTGAATGGGGAAAGAAATTGAGGAGATATTGTCGGCATCTGTGGGAACTACCTCTAATCCAATCTATACAAAGCCCTCCATCTCCGACATAATGTGACGTTCTCGACCGCCAAACATTTAAACCCATATTCTCTCTTTTCTTTGCTTTACTTTGTTTTACTTTTTTTTTTTTTTATTTTTTATTTTTTTTTGTTTGGGTTTGGATTTTCATCTGCTGAGGGCATCTCCATACGCCGTTACGGTGAGCTCTTTTTTCTCTTCATGCATGCACCCTCATATTTTCATTTGGATTTTTAATTTTGTTAGCTAAACATGTGCAATCCCTTTGTTCTTGATGCTTCATAGGACAAGCTAAAATGGGCAAAATATACGTGGGGCTTCTGTTTTTTATTATTTTGCTTTTAAAAAATTTAATGATGCTAAAACGGACGTTTTTATTTATTTATTTTACGTATAAGAACATTTTAAAAGTTGTGAAAATGACAATTTCTTTTAGGAGAATAAAATTGAAGTTATCCTCTTCTCTTTCTTTTTTCTTGAACTGAATTAATACTATTCTCTTTTATTTTCTCAAAAAAAAAAAAAAACTTAATGATTACTAAGTGGAGCGGAGGAATTCCTTGCATGCGAAAGCAATAAAAAAAAAACCAAGGAATTAGCTTGATCTTATCAGGATAAAATTTTCTTGAAAGGACCTTTTTTTTTTTTAAAAGTAATTCTAATGAAAGGGAAATGCTTGATACTAGTCTTTATTTACATTTTTTACCCACATAATTATATTCAAATGAAGACAAAATCGCACTAACAATTAATAATTACTAGTTAGAGATACGAATTATTAAATGCAAATTATTCATTCTTCCATAAAAGCCTACTCATCTTTTAGTTAACTAATTATACTATCACGACGACAACAATTGACATTGCAAAGTCTAAGGGTTTAACAGATTGAATAATCATCACCAAGTTAACATGTGGATGGAAAAAAAAAAAAAGAAGAAGAAATGTTCTTGGAGCATAATGTGTTTTGGCTATCTTTATCTGATACAAGCTCAATAAAACAGTTTTAGAAAAACAAAAACAAAAAAAAAAAAAAAAGTTTTTGACTTCTCCATTATATTTTTAAAAAGTTTTGAGAATCTCCGGTCATAAGAGTAATTCTGAATAGTGATTTTTCTTCCTAATTCTTTTTAATCATTAGAAAATAGTATGCCATGTTGTCTTTTTATAAGAAAAAAATATTACTGAAAAAAAAAAAAAGACGCTTAACACATTTCCATCAGAATAACACCTGTATATATATATATATAATCGACCTATCAAACCTAGGGTCCGTGCATGGACCAAAAGTGATATGGACCCAGCTAATTGGGAACTTTAAAAAAATGCCACAAGAATCGTGTCTTAAATTGATTTTTACCACACAAGAAAAAACTTTTACAAAAAATATCATTTGATAAATGAAAAATAGAAAAGTTTTCATTTACCCTTTGGTTGGTAAATGATTGATTAACCGATAGTAAATGAAGACATTGACTCTATAAATATTTTGAAGCTCATAGGGAGATCCTAAGGATATTTGGATTCGAAATCGGAATTGACAGCAAATCAGGCGTCCTACTCACATGAATCCGATTATCGGTGTCAGAGTTAGAGAGATCATGAGATTGCGAGGCCAGTCATGATGTCAAGGCTAAGATTGGCATGGAGGATCACGAGAAACCGTCAAGCAACAGTGCGAGGGTAAATCAATGGGGGGTGAAGGAAATCGATCGGCGTTGGTCGGAATGGGGACATCTTCATATTGCACAGTGGCTATTGGGTGGCATGCACAGAGAAGAGAGAAGAGGAGAACACGGTGAGAAGAGGGAGAGAGAGAGAGAGATTGTGAGAGAAAAATAATAATACAAAGTTTTTCATTTACCAAAAATAAATCAAATTTTAAAACAATCCACGCTTACAAATTATGATATGTGATCTTATTATCCCCAGTTAATTTGGTCGGCCCATATGAGGAAGCATGCACCATTCAAAACTAACCTCCATATTTGGAAGGAAAATTTTTATGGGTTTGGGTTAAAGATTAAGCTGACTCAACCAGTCTAATCTATATTTTACAGCTTAAAAAAAAAAAAAAAACTCCCTCAATTTTTTAAATCAACCATAAACTTGCATTCTTTGTGTTTAAACTTCGTTTAGAATATACGAGCAATTGTGCCCATGAAGTTGCTGTGGCACATTATAGATTATTATAATATATGATTAATGAAATATTAAATAAAAGTTATGTTATTTACGTTATGTCAAAATATTTTACAATAAGATATTATTTGTTTGGGATACAATAAAATATTTATATAATAATTGAAGTTAAAATATTAAATTATAACTTTTTTTTATCTTTTTTTTTTTCTATTGTTTTTTGTCACTGTAATAATATTAATAATTAATTTAGAAAAATAGGAAAAAGTAATAATTTTTTTCTTCATACTATATTTATATCGATTATAAATAACCAAAAAACCTACACCTAAAAAAGAAAAAGAAAGGAGAAACAAATGACAAGCCTGTAAATTCAGGCAAAAAGGTACCCAAAAGACTAAATAATTGATAACTCAAGCCAAGCCCAACAACAAATGCAAGGGAAAATTCGGAAAGCCAACTCTAAGGGACATGCAAAAAGACCAAGAAACCAGTGTCTCAACTTAAACCCAACAATAAATTCAAAAGTAAATTTGAAAAGCCAAAACTTGGGGGAGCATTGTTCAATAAACACTAAATTGGGATTTTCCTTTAGTATAAATAATAATACGTAGACATTAGTTATAATGACAATTTCAAGTTCCACAATTACTACATAATGCATGGTCTACTTTTTCTATGGCTCATCCACACGATGAATTCTACACCGTATAACAGGGCTTTTGACTAGTGTGACATGTGAATATTAAGGTATAATAAATATATATCTACATTATTGTATGCAACAAAAATTTTGAAAATAAGGTATGATAACGGGGAATTTGTTTTATATATATATATAAAAAAAGAGAAATTAATAGTGTCCTCATACCTTATTTTTAATTTTAATGATTATCGAGTGAGTCCACTAGTCGTATCGATGAAATAACAAGAAACTTGACCTTAGGTTTTCACAGTTAATAGACCTCTGGCTTCAAGAATAGTCAATATATAGTCTTTCTTATCAAAAGTTAGATTCTTGTGTACGTTACCGTTTGAACTGAGATCTAATATAAGTAAATATTTTAAATAGGTTTTTTTACGTATCACCACTATCGGTAAGGAATTTGTTTTATGCCGTATCAATTTATGTTATACATAATTTGAAAGTTAATGTTATATTAATTAAATGCACTGTTAGATGTCAATTTTCACAGACAATAGCATATGTGAGAATAATCCTTCACAAAATGGACGAAGATCCATAAACGACCCTATACAAACATACATACACACATGTGTGTGTGTTTGTGTCAAATTGCAAGAAAATAAATTGCTAACTCTTAATTGAAGTGATAGACAGATGGAGTACTGTAAAATTGGGCGAAAGAAAACTGAAAGCTGGACAGTAATCATCTTGGGTTTCAGCTCACTAAGAAGAAGGAGCTGTCTTCTGTTCTTCAACTTTCAACTTTCAAATTCAAACTGGTTCATTTAATGCAAACCGTGTTGGCAAGTGGTGAGGAAGAAGCATGAAATTTAAAGAAAAGGCTCTTTGGCGGTGATATACACACACATCTGTGTGTGTGTATATATATATATATGTGAGAACCTCGTAGCGGTAGTCACACCAGAAAAACATGATAAGAATTTATTATAGTAGCTAGAGAAGCTAGCTAGGTAGAGCTAGGATAGACCTAATTGGTCCACAATTCTCTACTTTTTGTGAGTGGAGTGTGGGATCCAAGGTGGCACACATACTAGTAAGCTTCAAAGCCAGCTTTAATGCCTGCCATTCTTTATTTATGGTTTGACCAGTTTGGAGCAAATATGGGGAGGAAGTATGCTCCTTGGGTCTTGGAAGGAAGTATACTGCCATATCATACCCTCAAATAAGTTTAGGAACACTACGAAAATTATTTTTGTTTTGAGTTGTGCAAAATAAATATTACGTTAAAAAAACTTTTTGAAAATATTTTTATCAGAAAAATGTGAAAAACATTTTCAAAATATTAAAAAAAAGTAATTACTGTACCTTAATTCTAATTTTTAGGAGATTTCTATAACAAGAAAAATATATTATCTATGTGTTTTTTTAATCATTAAATTTATATTAAGGGTTCGTTTAGTTTATGAGTTAAATCTGGAATAAAATTAAATTTTTAGGTTCAAGTTGGTTGATTTAATTATAATTTTTGTTGACTTTTAAAAAAAAATTGAAATTAAAAATTTGGATTCGAATTCATAAATCAATTGAAACCTTTGTCTACTATATATATATATTTTAATTTTTATATGATCCTAATCAAATTTAATAGTTAAAAACATACACACAACTACAAGGCCAGTCCTAGGAAGGCTCCTAGTCTTTATTGGTAATTCTATAATGAGAATTGTAGATCTGAAATTAAAAAAAATTGATGGGACAATAATTCTTAATTATTGGAATTTGTCAAGTTATGTTATAAGTTCCTCTTAAACACCCTGTATTATTTAGCTTTAAATGTTATTTTAACTTTTATTATCCATCTTAAGATGGTAAACATTGTCATGATTAAAGATAAGACCTATTTGGGTAGCTTCATTGAACAACATTTTACTGTTTAATCCGAAATTTTCAATTTTTATCCCACTTTCTCTTTTTTCTTTTTTCAAAAAAATTAAAATTTAAAAGTATATAATTTTTTCATTTTAAATCGAAATAAGATGATTGTTATTTAATCCAAAATTCTCATTTTACTGTTTAATCCAAAATTCTCAATTTTATCCCACTTTCTCTCTTTTCTTTTTTCAAAAAACTTAAAAATTTAAAAGTATATAATTTTCTCATTTCAAATTGAAATGAGATGATTGTTGTGTTAAAACATTTGATTGTTGTGTCAAAATGTTTACAACAATAAGATAAATAAAATAAGATCTATTTTACATATATTTTTTTGGACATATATTCAAATTTTTTGTATTATTTTCTATATCGTAGAATTTTTTCAAAAATCATGCTCCTAAACACATATTTCCAATCCAACCTCCAAAACTATGTATTCAAAAAGATCTAGATTTTGAAATGCACCATCTAAAAATTTTATGGTGTTAATTATATACCTTGAAGGAATAAATTTTAACAAAATTTCTTAAAAAAAAAAAGGAAAAATATTTGTGGTAGCATATGATAGAATATTCTAGAAAATACAACTTAAAATATTCGAGAAAATAGTGATGTTAGGGTTCTAAGGATGTAATAAGTGGGAAATTAGATTAGAATAGAAGATGGAAAAAAGGAAATTGACAAGGGTAGGGTAGATAATTTAGGTTTTCCATAAAGAAAAAGAAAAAAGGCTGATGACGGTGGTGGAAATGGTATCACGTCCACACAATGGTAGCGTCATAAGGATTCCCAAACGCACCCCCACAAATGGCTGGCTGGGCAGTGGGCATATATATATATATATGTCTGACGCATTTCACCTCACACCGTACGCATGTCACTCTCATGTCAGCTGGCGGGGAACTGCGTCAGAATATATGATATGTTTAGAGAGAGAAATATATATATAACCAATACGGAGAGAGAAAGAGAAGGAGAAAGTGAAAAAAATTTTAAAGATAAAAGAAAAAAAAATACTTAAAATGCTATTAATATTAATACACGTTTAAATTTAAAAAATGAAAAATTTTTTATTTTAAGAAAAATAAATTTTTTAAAATTTTTATATTTAAACATCTAAAATTTTTTATTTTTAAAAAATTAAAAAACACTCTTTAAAAAAAAAAATTTTTCACCTACCCAAACAACTTTTTATTTTAAAAAAAAATTTTAAACAACTTTTTATTTTTTATATCTAAAAATTTTCAATTTTTCAAAAACAAACCTCCTATCTAAATAAATACTAAATATGGATGAATTTACCTATTAATTATTTATCTTATGTTCCTTTGAGAGTTTCATTTTTTGAAAATAAAAATTTTTTTTTTAAAAAAATAAAATTTTTAAAATTTTTATATTTAAATATTTAATTTTTTTATTTTTAAAAATAAAAAAATTATCTCTAAAAAAATACCTATATAAATAATTTTTTATTTTTATAAAAAATTCAAATAATATTTTATTTTTTATACTTAAAAATTTTTTGCTTCTCAAAAATAAACTCTACATTCAACTTACTATAAGACTTACTTTTTTATTAATAAATAATATTTAATATTATTGCCATCAAACAGCAATGCCCACAGGAAAAGCTGTGGATAAAAAAAGGACACTCACGAAAATGTACTCAAGTCTCGAATTACCGGGTACCTTGAGCTACAGCGCGTTTTATTACAAGTACACCACACGCGTTTAATGAAGTAATATTTCGTACCCCTTTTCTTTTGTCCATTACCTTGTCACAGTGGTGTTAATTGAACCCTACAAACAAATCAATCAGTTAAAGTGTCCATTTCATGGTAAGTTAGTGAATATTATCACTCCTTAGTCAGGAAATTTTTTTTTCGACAGAGCACTTGAAAAAAAAAAAAAAAGTACAACAACAACTACAAGAATAAGAAATTTAAGGCTGTATTTTGTTTAATTGACATATAGTTGCATATTTTAATTTTGAGCGTGAACATGATTATAATTTTTCTTGTAAAAATAGAAAAAGTTTAGTATTTATGGTAAATACTTTCTTTTTTTAAAATCGTTTATATGTTGAGATTTATTTATCATAATATATCATATTTTACATAATTATAATTTAATAAATTAAAAAAATTAAAAAAAAAAACTCAAACTTCTCTTGGACAATCATTGGCTCCCCCTTCCTCACGGCCTTCCATCGGTGGAATCACGATCTTCCATGTCGAGCACCACAAACAAAGATATAGTAAAAGTACTAAATGAATCACCAACCTTCGACCCATTAAGACAAAGCACCTGAACTCTGGAAAATCGACCAGAGAACTCCCTTGCGCCGCGAACACGAGCTGCAACGACGGACGTTAATCACTGCGTCCTGCACTTGCAGATTTTTTTATGAACCGAGCTACAACACCAATTGGTAACCCCCGCTTTGCACACCAGTAGATATGCGTCACGATCCTACGAACCACTGTCTACATCACTACCCTAGACCCCAACCTGCAATACTGATCGATGAACACATCGTGCACCATCGCGCGCTTATAAATCCCCAAACTTGAGATCTCCCTTAAGCTATAGTTGCAATCTCATCGACGGTTGAAGGGGGTGCTTTGCGAGTCATTGAGATTTGAGTGGGGCTTTGTCGGTTGAAGGTAGGGGTCTCACCAACTATTGAGGAAAGGAAGGGGGTGCACGTCATTAGTTCAAGAGATTTTGTAGACTTCTTTTTAATTAATTTTTCAAGATTTTTTATTCTATAATAGTATGTGTTAAGGTACATCATAACTATCATACACAAATAACATCTCGATTGTTCAATTACACATGAACAGTTTAAAAAAAAAACATATAATAGGTATTATTTTTAAGTACCTATCATAGCCTTCCTCGTAGAAATAGAGGGAAACAGTTTATTTCAATAATTGAGTGTATGGTTATATATGCATATTTTTTGAAATTAAGGATAAAAAAATCAGAATTTTAAAAGTTATGCGGGCATGTGTCCCATTTGGCACAACATGGCTTCGCCACCGCACTGATGAGAAAGATTTCAAAAGTTAAATGGGTATGTGTCCCATTTCGTAAATAATTTTAAGATTAATTATCTAAATCTATAGCGGTACCATATTTTTATTTTTGCATGTGAAAAAGATTTTTGATGGGTTACATTCAAACTTATAATTTAAACAGACTACTAGATTTCAATTGATTTTAGGATTAATTTAACAAATACTCCTTAAATTATGCATCTTGTTTCACATTAACTCATAACTTTTGATTTTACACTATAACTTTAAGACAAAAAAGTTAACATGTTTTAATCATACGAGCTTTATATATAAATATCACCATAATTAAATAGTTTTTAGAAAAAAAATTGCACTTCAATCATAGATATTTTAGAAGCAAATTGTATTTTAACTAAATATATGAAACTTCATAGAACCATTTTAGATTACAATCTTCATAAAAAAAATCTTTAATTATGATTTTAGTTGTAATTAAAATTAACATGATTTTAATGTGTTTAATTTCCATTCAAATTTTTACTAGATACTGATATGTGGGTCGTTTTCCCAATAATTAAAAAAGCTTGAAGTAGTGATATATACAATAAAAAGATAGGCCCCCCCCCGATTCGTGTCTAATTTTTCACAAGGTCTTATGATTAGATTAGAAACATGCACTACAAATAATACAAACACACTAATATGGCTGGTATTTGTCCTTTCTTTTACTGTATTTTCTGTTGGTTTTGTTGGGTGAGTGGTTTGGTTGGGTGAGTGCGGGAAAAAGAGAGAGGGAGGGGGGAGACAGAGACAATGACAAGACGAGAAAAGAAGTTTTGGGGTTTTGGGGGGGGGGGGGGGGGGGGGGAGGAGGTTCTGACCTTGATTTCCATTGCCATGCTTTTGTGGCAGCCTTTTTTCAAAAATTTTCCTCTTTAATGCAAAGATTGTGACCCTGTTAGATATCATCACACACTTAAAAAAAAAAAAAAAACATTTGCTCAATACCCACACACACTCTCACTCACCTCACCTCCTCCTGCCGGCCTTTCCTGTCACTCCCATGACCCACCTTTCTTTGGAAGTGTTTCTTCCTCTGATTAATGTTTTGAATGCTACCTCAAATTTATGTCATTTGTTTGCTATGCTCATGAGTAATCTAACAACTAGATTTTGACTTAACTATATGAAGTGGCAGCCTTAGACTTTCATGTCTCATGTTTGAGTCCCATGAGGAGCATTTGGGATTATTTAAGCTACCAACATGATGATTTGATAAGCTCTTATTTGAAATGTTATTTTAAATTAAACTTTTTCAACAATTTTTTTAAGTAAACAAAATTTTTAACTAGGTTTTAAAAAAATCAAATAACTTAAATCTAAAAAACTTAATTCTAACCGATAAACTAAATGTAAGTGTAATTTTTAATAGAGTTGAGATGATGCGTATCATCTTCAATATATGTGGCTATAATTCAAATATGGTAAAAGTTAAGTTTTGATGGTGATTAATTAAAAATAAAAATAAAGATCGTTGTGATTGATAGTCCTATCCCTACTTATCTTTGAAAGAAAAAAAAAAAAAAAGCGAAGTACTAGGTTTTTTTTTTTTTTTTTGTTGGCATTCGTGGTAACTTTTATTAGAAAAACTAAAAAAAGTTTGTTTGCTAGCTTTGGGAATTTTCATGTTTATGTTGCATTATGTGTTGCAACATCAGCCAAGTATTGAAGACTTGGTTAGCCACCAGATTTGAAAAGACTTGAAAAACTGACGTGGAAGATTCATAGAAGATCATTGATGAATTTGGTTTTGCAGCAAATCAAGGATAATTGTGTGGAGTTTATCAGAGATAATCTTAGGATTTAATTTCAAAAGGAATTCTAATTAAGGTAGGATTTCTTATCCTATTTTAATTAGAATTTCAAATGAATATCACATAAAAGATTATGCAATTTAAATGTGGAAGAATTATTGCTCGGAATTTTTGTGTGGATATATATATATTTATTAGTAGCAATTAAAGTTGGATAATTGTAGCCGAAAATCATATTAAGTAGAAAATCTATATGTTTGAATTTCAAAGTGTTTGATGAACAGTTTGAAATTAGAATTAAAATTTATATGAGATCTTTTTAATAGTTGGCTGTTACTACATAGATAAAGTCTCAAAAACAAAATTACTAGCATAGGCTTAGAGATATACTAGTACACTTTAAGACCTTTTGAAGCTGTGGCATTGTTACACCTTTTAGGAGAAAGATTTGATGTCTTTGGGAAAAAACATTTGTGATTTAAGGGAGTTCAACATAATTAGTGAGGAGAGCTCACAGAACAGGTCTATTGACTAGGTACAAGACTACAGGTGACGACAAAGGAGAGTGAGTCTTCAATTTGTATAAGACTATTAACGTTTATAATCATTTGATAGTTAATAAAGTATTCAACATCTTACCGTGACCCCAATTAGTAAGGATACCAAACCTCATAAAAATTTGCCTGTATCATTTTATTTACTAAGTTTCAATAACTAAATTAATTTCATAAATTAATTAAACTTGATAAATAGTTAAAATCAGATCTTACACTAAGCTTTTTCAAATACCTTCCAAACCCAAAAAGCCAACCTTACTTGATTAATCAGCTTAGTAAGTGCCGTAGAAACGTCCATTACAAATGTAAGACAACGCGTGTCCTAATCTCCATGAAAGTGAGATTTTATAGTACATGCCAACAAACTTTATCAACTCAATCAAGTCGATAGCGCCCTTTAAATACAAGACAATGTGTTGGGATCCGGTTAATGTTTTTTTTTTTGTTTTAAAGCTCTACTGTGCTTGGGTCCTGCTGGACGTTCAAACTTGGGCTTAGTCCATTGAAGTGCTGAATAACCCAAACAGTCCATTTTGCAGGTTTGCACAGCTTACACGTGTGATTATTAATTAACGACACTGACGTCCGTGCTCCGTTGTGATTTAGTTTCGTGGGAAGGAATTCACAGTTACCCTCCGTTTGTTAATTTTCACTTCAATACAAAAATATTATATTTAAATACTAATTATATCATATTTTAAATTCAATATAATCACTATTTATTATTTTATTTTTTTTATTATTTTTAATAATCTTTATTTAAATATAATTCAAATACTTTTCATTCAAACACATATTATATTCAAATACAATATAAATTTTTTCTTGTAAACGTAAATTACATTCAATACACTATATTTAAACATAATACAAATATAATATATTTATGAAACGGAGCCTTAATGTAGGTTTTAAGTTCGAAACCTATGAGGTTTTCTTATAAATTAATAAGATTGGCCCCACATATTTAAAAATTAAAAAAAGAAGGAAGAAAACGAGAAAGAAAGTTCACTGGCATTTGCAACAGAGTTTGGTCAAGGTTTTTGTGTGAAAGCTATTTTATTGGCTCTCTTAGGCCCTTTTTTTTTGGATCAACACAATCTAGGTCAGGCATATAGAAAAGGAAGAGCCCATTTGTTGGAAGGGTTTTTGTGGAGTGATGGAGCTATAAATGGGCTCAGAACAAGTTGAACAGTGCAAATGGAAAAAAAGAGCCCTACACACAGCCCCTGCCGTGTCTTTTGTTTGGACTTTTCATTAAGGGGGTAGGAAGCGATTAGATAATACATTATATTAGTATTATATTTAAATATAATATATATTTAAATAAAAAATATATATAGCATTTAAATAGAATATTTATTTAGAAAAAAGATATTTAAATTATATTATATGTGACGTAATTGATAAAAGTAGATAGAGAAAAGGGAGAGAGAAAGAAAGTCTATAATGTGATTGATAAAAGTAATAAAAAAATAAAATGATGAATATTTATTGTATTAAATTTAAATTATGATATAATTCGTATTTGAATGTAATACTTTTATATTTAGATGAAAATTATATTATATTTAAACATAATATAGGTGCCAAACACACCCTTAGGAATTTTAAAGAGAAACTAAAGGGTGGGGGTGCTATATTTAATTAAAAAGAAAAAAAAATAATGAAAATATAGCATAGCCTTAACAAGCCATTTCATTAAAAAAAAAAAAAAAGCTACATACTCCCATTTTTATTCAAAATCTATTCTTAATAAGTTGGCACTTGTCTATAGAACTAAATGTTCTTTAGTAAAAAATTTTTAAAAAAATATTAATATATCAAAATTAAACCCCATTAGAATCGAATTAAACCCCATACAGGGGCAAATAGAATGGCTCTTTGAGAAAAGTTCAACTAATTCACCCTATTACCGTGCTACAGCCAGTGGTAATAGTCCTCTTAAATTCAGCAATATTAGGTTGATCTTCATGTTCTTTTTTTTTTTGGTCTGACAAAGATGGAAAACAAGTATATTAGTCAAAAATAGTCTTATTTTCTTTCTTATTTTATCCCTTTTTTTTTTTTTTTTTTAAATTTAAGACAAGATCTGGATTAAAGTCCAAATAAGATCATATAGGTGTGGCAATTCTTTACCTTCTGCGAGGCAGTCTATCGGTCTACATTTCAAACCCAGCTTGGCGAATTCCAGTTAGATTTGGAGCCAATTTAATGCTCACTTAATTAAGGGTTGAAAAAAAAAAAAAAAGCCTGTCTGTACTGACCTGCGAGGCTGACATCTAGTTGTATTTTATGTGCACCAGCATTTTAGTTAGTGTACTGCTGGCTGCATTTAACTGCACTGTGGCCAAATCGTAAATGACAATAACAATAATAATCGTAACAACCACAACATAATCGTAGTAAAATAACTTTCTTTCTTTCTTTTCTTTTTTTGTGGCTAAAATGATTTATTACTGCAAATCCGCAAGCAAAAGAGCTACCGGGTAACTATTTCGGAGTGTTGAAGCCTGGAAAGCGAGATTTCAATTCCCACTTACACAACTTATCTGCAACCAGGTTACGTGATCTAGGAATCCACTGAATAGAAAGTAAGAACAAGTTCTTAAATTTACCACAGACACTAATGAAACCAGCAAACGCTCTCCATTTCAGGGCATTCGGCACTCCATACATGAATATTATGGTGTTGGAGTAGAAATATTTTTCAGATTACAGACAATATAAAATAATGTAGGTAAACATTCTTTGTTTAGTTGAGTAGGAGTGCAATTATTGCTTTTTGTGATCTAAATCAAAATCTCAATAGGGACGATTGCTTCAGTTGGAGTACATGGGGCACCACTACATTTATAATGTAAATAAAACACAAGAAATGACTTTATTCTAACAATTCTACAAGCAAAATAACCACTGACTGAACGAGTAGGTTAGTTGTTTACAAATTTTTTCAACTAGCTCATAATTGAACACTTTTGCCAGCATCTAATCATATAGCTAAGCATTTATCGTATCATGCCCTTTTTTATAAAAAAAAAAAAAAAAAGTAGATGTATTTGAACTTTATATTTTATATAAAATTGTTGTTTGATTATAATCAAGTTTCGTTCAAAGGAATAGTTCTTTAACGTTTTTTTTTTCTTATCTTTCGAAAGGAAAAAGACGTTTAAGATTTAAAATAACAATAAAAAGTCTCCTTTCATAAAAACAAAAATGATCACATTTTGGATTATGCCCAAATTATGATCATAATTAAAGACACCTCGAACCTTTTGGACAATGCCCAAACGGCCTAACGAGGCACAAGTGTGCAGCAAGGAATGCCGATAACATGAGAGGCAAAAGACAAGAATTGTACATAATCTTCCTAAACTAATACAAAGGAGAATACTTTTAGCCAAACAAAGAAGAAGAAGAAGAGAATATGAAGTAAAAGAGGAAAACAAACATTGTTTAGACAAGAAAATCAGAAAAATGGAGGAGAACTTTTTTCTTATTGTGTTTGTATTCATTTTCTAAACTAAACATTAAATGCCCATTAATGCATAAACTACTCAGTAATCCTCCCACGTTTTCTTTCTCCTTCCCTTTTCAAACACGGTTTTAGGCTTAGAGAATAAATTCAAACAGCCAAATTGAGCTTAGAGAAAAGATTGTCCAGAGATCACCCACATGCATTATATTTTAGTGAGAGGTCATCATTCATCAGGCCACTGCTAAATCCATACGTACATATATATATATGTGCTTATACATATATCAGGAAAAGTAAACGTCTCTTAATTACTATAAATTCCTTCCCCTCTCGTGCAAGACATTTCTTAAAGAGGGGGTAAATAAATCTGTGTTTCATAAGCTGGAAGTGAAGCTAAGCACCGATATTGTGGGTGTGGCGGATCAGATGAGGCAAAAAACAATAAAATCTACACAGCTCTAACAGTTATGAAATTAACCAACCCCAGATTCCAAGTCGATTGGAAAAGGAGAGAATAATCATTTAATTCCATTCAACACAACCGACAAAATTAAGAACCCCACGACATGTCACTGCATTTATTGTTCCGGTTTTCACCCCACCCCACCTCCAAGATTTACACCGACTTCTTCTATATAGGCCATCAACCGTTTTCCTTGGTGGATAACAACACAAATTTCTAGACATATCTGTACGTATTATATAGTATATATACGTTTATATTTGTGATATACATACACACACACACATATATATATAGCTAGATCTCTGTTGAGTCGGTCTGATTTTGGTGATGTGATGATATTTGAGTGTTATTTAGAACTCAGTACATTAGGCCCCGAACTGTCTGATCTCACTTGTGTTGTGGACCATCAACCATGTTTTTGTCACACGACAAAATGAGTACATAGTAGTATAATGTAACAGCCACATATTAGATATTACTACTGCCTGGATGCATGTAATGGCCGGTTGACTTTCTAGTGAAAACAGTTCCCCCTTGGCCCTTGCCTATGATACGAGACAAGGTCACCATCCCCATTTATGATAAAAATAAGGAAAGTGATTCATGAAAGAGAAGTTTTATATGTATCACGAAGCTGAACTTACTGTAACTTATTAGGATTAAAAAAAAAAAAAAAAGAGAGAGAGAGAGAGATAAAAACTGTTATTTTAGATGTGCAGAATCTATAGAATTTAGATACTTGAACCTTTGTGATATTTATGTTAAAACATTTGATGATGTATCATTGCTTTCTTGATAATTAAAAAAAAAAAAATCCAATGGTTCTGCGCAAATACACCTTCTTTAATCAAATTAACAAAACCAAAGAATAGAAAGAAGAAAGGAAAGATAAATATCATGATATCCTCTATCGTGCATGAAAAAAAAAATAAAAAACAGACGAAGGGAAAACGCCGAAACATGCGTCATTTCAGGCATATTTCTTTGATACATCAGTTTTTTATATAAGCTTCCCATCATGAAATGGATGGTAAAAGAGAAGAATTTAAAATTAAACGAGAAGAAAACAATCATAAATACTTAAAAAAAAAAAATACAGAGAGCAGAGGAAAAGTTATTAATTATTAAAAAAAAAAAAAGAGTAAAACCTACAGTCTACAAAAACATGTTCAGAGTATTTCTGCAAGAAGATCAATCAAAGAAAGAAAAGCATACCCAACTTGATGAGTGCTGCCACTAAAGTACGTACTAAAATTTTTAGTTTGTTTTCTGGGAAACTAATGGCTTCTCCATCATTTTGTCGTCCAAACTGATAACCAACTCCGACAAATCAAACTCCCCCCTCAACTCCGAACCAGACACAACCAACCCCCTTCCTCTTCTCTTCACAAGGCTGTTGCTCCTCCCCACTCCCACCGACCTCGACTTCCCCAGCCTCACCACCGCCGGCGACATCTTCACCGCCACTCTCGCCCCCGCCGGTACCATCTCCCCAAACGAACCTATCGACTTTGACTTAACCATTTGATTTTCACCCACTCCTCCCACACTGCTGCCACTGCCGATCCGCCGGCCGACCTCCGCCGCCACGGTAGAAGCTTCGACCTCGCTTTCATCGCAAGCTTCCCGGGGGTGGCTGCTGAGCAGCGGCTCCGTGTTGACCTCGGCGCACCTCACGCGCCGTCTGAGGTTGTTCCACATCGGCGGCGCGTGGGCGCGTTTGCTGATGATCTTGAGGCACTCGACGACCTCGCTCATCGCCGGGCGCTTCTCCGCCGTGGACCGGACGCACCTGGCGGCGAGGACGGCCAGGTGGCGGGCTATGGCGGGGTCCGGCGGCGGGCCGATCCTGGAGTCGCAGACGCGGGCGTAGTCGCCGCGCCTTATGATGGGCCCGGCCCAGTTCACGATGGAGGGCGGGCTGTAATTCACGTCTATCGCGTTTCTCCCGCTGATGATCTCGAGGAGCAATATTCCAAAACTGAACACGTCACTCTTCGCGCTGAGATCCCCCGGCGCAAGATAGCCCGGGTCGAGGTACCCTAAAGTCCCCGCCGGCGGAGTGCACTTCACGCGAACGTCCTCCACGTTTCCCCTCAGTGCTAGCCCGAAGTCCCCCAGCCTCGCGTTCCGGTCCTCGTCAATCAGAACGTTCGACGACTTGATGTCCCGGTGGATCACCGGCGGACTCGACCCGTGCAGCGCGTGCACCGCCTTCGCCACCTGCAGCGCGTAGCGGACCCGCCGCGACCACCCCGGAGGCCTGGAGCTGGAGTGCAGGATGTCGTACAGCGACCCGTTGGGCATGTACTCGACGACGATGATCTTGTTGTCGTTTCCGAGCTCGCCCGAGTCGGCGGCGCAGAAGCCGATGAGGTTGACGAGTCTCGGATGGCGGACGCGGGAGAGTATCTCGATCTCGTTCTCGTGGAAGCTCGACGTCATCGTTTTGGCGTTGGAGATGAGTTTAGTTCTCTTGACGGCGGCGACGAGCTTCCCGTCGTCAAGGACGGCCTTGTAAACGCTGCCGTGGCTTCCCTTGCCGAGGAAGCTCTCGGCGGAGAAGCCGTCCGTGGCGGCGACAATTTCGGAGTACGAAAACTCCCTGATCTTTATAGACTTGTTGTGGTGGCCTGGTTTGCTGATCTTGGCTTTCCTTTTCAGCTCCGGCCAGTTGTAGGAGTCGCATGTGGCGATCGCCGACTCCGCATTACAAGACAGATAACCCATTACTATTACGATTATAAGTTACCTATCACCTCTTCTATCTCTGCAAAGAAGAGTAAGATGTAGAAAACGAAAACGAAAACGAAACCGAAAACGAAAACAGAAACCGAGAACGAGAAAAAGCAGAGGCAAAGGCAAAGCCATAAGTTAGTGCAAAAGGGGAGGGAAAGGTAGGGGGGCTTAAAGTCTCGCGTGGCGTGGGTAATTGTTTTACAGCTCTTTGTCGTTTGAAAAGGGTGATGTGAAAACTACACCCAAGCTCGCCTTTGGCTAACTTTGTTTCAGCTCTCACGTCTATGTTTCCTCCACAATATTTTTATTTTTATTTATTACATGCAAAAGCGTGCAGCTTTGGAGGAGAATTTTCTTGGGCTTTGGTCATAAAAGGTTTGGGGGCCCATGGGCCATCATGCAAATTGCGATTTGGTTTTACTTTCTTTTCTGCCTCATCCTTATCACCTTTAATTATGGTATTTAAGTATTCCATTTAGGTGTTTCACACACCAAAATTTAAGAAACAAGCCATGACTAATCAATTTCAAAAAGAGACATTTGTTTATGTCCATACTTTTGCCACTTCGGCATTTGGCAATTGGGTCCCTTCAAACATTTTGTTCTTTTTTTTTTTTATAATCAATTTTTGGTGAATTATTAAGTCGTTGCCCGAATTTGGGACCGAGAGAACGTGATTGAGATATGTTCATCCAATTGGATGGTTGGCTAACTTATGGCATATAAAACTATGTGCGCTTGCCAAATAAAATAAATAAATAAAACTATTACTACATGACTAAAGAATTTAAAATAAGGAATAATTAATCACTAATTTTATTTGCGGAAGGTGCCGAATATTAGAAAGATCACATTGAGTAGGACGCATTTTAATAATAATTTGCGTTATTTTGTTCTCTAATTTTATAATCCTAAGTAGCTTTGATCATTTATGATGTTAGCTAAGTTATTTACCAAAATCACTGTTTAGTTAATATCGCTATTTTTCATTACTATAATTTTATTTATTTTTTCATGCTTGCAACGCATCTTTTTTTTTTTTTTTTTTTTGTGGGTAATCGCTTTACTTGCTAATATTTATGTGTTTTACCAAAGCGGGTAGATTCTTATTCATTTGCACTAACGCCATGCTCTCTCTCTATTTAATTTCAATGGTGTGGCCAAGAAATGAAAAGGGCAGAAAAATTAATTGAAAGAGTATGAACCTCAAAATCGTGGGCCACTTTGTTGGCGGTTTAGAGAGCAAGGTAAAGACGTAAATCTTTCTTTCTTTTTTTTTTTACCCTTTTTCTTTTTGTTTTTTTCCCAATTGCCTTCTGGTTTAAACCCAAGATCAGTGAGCAAAGTTACTCTTGTAAGAGCAAAACGACATCAATTATGCTTATTCAAGGGGGGGAAAAAGATCAATTCAACTTTCGAATCTCCCAAGATTACACCTCCATTGCACCATAATTAACTTTGTAATTGTCAATTAATGGCTTTTTTTTTTTAATTTTCTATTTCTTAACTTTTTCATGGATCACCTGTATATGGTTTTGTTTTAAAATATTCAATTACATAATATAAGAGTGAAAGATTTGAGATCTCAGGGTCCAGATCTTAACATTCGTAGCACAAAAATAACATTAAAGGTGACGTGCAACCACAGCAAGATGCTTTTTTTTTTTTAATTAAAATTTTTTTTTTCAATACCTTAAGTAGTTGGAGAAATGAAACACTTTGGACACGAGTTCTTTATTTTAGAGCCAAGTTTCTGTAAACTAATGAGTGGAGTGAAAATATAATCAACGTTTGATGTTTATGTTTTTCTTTATCATTAAGACTAGCATACTAAGTTAAACCAAAAAAAAAAAAACTTACAAATTACCTGGCGAGATTTTTTTTTCTTTTTTCTTTTTGTTTTGTTTTGAGATGAACAAACGCTATTAAAGAACAATAACTAAATAGAGTATCAAAGTAACAACTAAGTAAAACTCTATGCCGCCGGGTTGTGGGCAGTCGGACTAGCTGCCGAGCTGGGTTGCGAGAAAGTCATTTTTGAAGGGGATTCGAACCTGCGTTTTGCGTTCGTTTCGTCTGCGGTGTTGGCGCTTAGGAAACGGAGAATCTTAGACCTGAAATACATCGTTTAGCGAGAGATTTCCAGTCCTGCTCCTTTAATTAGACGAGAAGGACGGGCAATATCGCCGCTCATTCCTTTTTTCGGTACATGACTTTGGTCTCTCTCCTATTTGTTTGCCAAGGAATCTCCTCCGTTCGGTCTTATAACTGGTTTCTTTTGCTTTCTTTTATTATTTGGTTGGTGTTATTTTCAATGCTTACTTATAAAAAAAAAAAAAGAAAAATAAAACTCTATGCTGAAGATTATTTAAAAATTAAACACAAATGATTCATACAAAGACAACCTCTAGCAAATCAAGCTACGATCGTAAGCCAAAATCATAGATAAACAACCCTTCAATGCTAACAAATACCATAAGCATAAAATTTAAGAGAACAAAACGTTAAAATTTATAAATGTTTATAAAAACTTATGAAGAAACTGCAACCTCCTCCTCACGGCCAGAAAGCTTGCCTAACGCCTATGTGCGAGGGAACATATTTGATTGTTTTCGAAATAGAGTATGGACAATATACGGGCTAAAAACCAAATGAAGTATGGACAAATAAGAAACACATGTGCCATTGGGCAGCATCTGGTTGGCTTCAAGTCTACACCAAAACATGGGCGGTTAGGATTTGTTGGCTTTTCAATGAGACTTGGAAAATTGGAATTGTAGCTTTCTCATGGGTTTTTCTTTTTGACTTTGAAGCAATTTTGGATTTATCAAACAACAGTTAGTTTGACTACTTGATCACTAGCTAGTCCTAGTCCCCCATCTTACTTCCAATTTATAAAGATAATGTGATACAGGAAATCATTACCACCAGTTGGGTTTTGGTTGATTTGCATTTATACACAAACTCATGCAGGATTTTAATAATAATAATAATAATAATAATAATAATATTATTATTATTATTATTATTATTATTATTATTATTTTAAAAGATGTGACAGTTGTAGGGTCCACGAGATAACTTATTAACCCACTTTCATGAGAACTATAGTATCTAGTATTCTAGTCTAATTTATTTTGTTTGCTTAGAGAAATTACGTATATATTGTCTACACGCAGCCAAAACCTAGTCATTGGCGCAAACTAACACAAAATATAAGTCTAAAATTAAGTTTATGAATAATATTCGGTTCACTTTGATCTCCAAATTATATTTGGAAAATCAGGTTGTCACACAAATTAGTGTTCATTATTGACTTATTTCGTAATTTATTATGAGTCTACGTCCTTTTCAATCTACACAAACAAATTTTTTTTTTTAATCTATTTATCCCTTTTTCTTATCTAGTTTTGAGTTTCATTCAACTCTTGCCCTTCTCAAGTTGGTAAAAATCAAAGTTACACATTTATATATATATATATATTCTATTCACACATCCCATTTTACCCTTGACACACCCCTTTTAAGTTAAAATCTATTATTATAAAAAAGACCCTTACATAAAAAGACCAAAAAAGGCATTAGTCTAATTGACTTAAATTATATAGTTATACTTGGAAAAAAAATTCTTTCTATTTTGAAATCTAAAATCCAAACTTTAATGTCTAATTTTCACAAACAAAATTTTAATATTTTCACTTTTAATGTCTATTTCAAAAAACCATATGAAATAGAACCTTTTTATTTTCTTTCTTTAATTAAAAACATTCGTATTTACCTTTTATATATATATATATAGAACTGTAATTTACTATTTTTTCATATATAATTGTAATTTACGTTTACACTGTTTCATATAAATATGACGAAGTTATATAATATTTTACAATGTAACATTAGTTGCATATATATATATTAACATTTGTAGATTTTTATTTTTTACTTTTTCTAACAATGCTTTAATATCTTATTGTAAAGCCGTTTTCATTGTTAAGTATATCAATATATTAAAATGCTTAAATTCCCACTTAATTTAAAAATGACAATCATTATAATTTACTTATATCATTAATTGTAATAAAAAAAACTCACTAGTACTTTTTTTTTTCATTCACACACACATATATCATATACCTAAATAAATATTATATAAACCTTTTTGTTTTCTTGCTAGAAACAATATTTAATCCCGTATAGTAAGAGTCTTACTATTCAAAATCTCTAACCAGACTCTTTTTCATATTTCAGTAACCTTTTTTTTTTTTTTTTGCAAACTTCTTTTTTCTTGAAAATTTTTAAGCTAATAAATATAATGAAAATATACTCATTTGAAAAGATAATTAGTAAATATATTTATTGTTCAAAATTTTCAATTTGCTTAACATACCAAAAAAAAGAATTTATACCTAAAGTTTCAACAATAAATTGAAATACTGTAAAAAAAACATATTGAAAAAAAAAAGAGAGAAATGAGAATAATAAAGTAAATATAATAAAATAAAATTATGATGCGGAAAAATATAAAATGATATAATAATATTTATTTTATGGAAGTAGTTATAGGTAATTTTGTAATATACATAGGTGTGTATTAATTAAACTTATCGAATATTTGGTATTATAACTATATTCATATTACGTTTAAATACAATGTAATTTTCACCTAATCGTAAAAGTTTTACGTTCAAATACAATATTTTTCAATAATATTACAAAAATAATTACTATTCTTTTATTTTTTTAAAATAATTATTTATTAAGTTTTTAATTTTTTTATTTACATTATACTCTTTCTTTCTCTAACTTTTTTTATCTACTTTTACCTATCACATTAACTTTTCAACTTTAAAATATAATTCAAATACTTTTCATCCAAACACATATTTCATTCAAATATAATCAAACTCTTTTCATCTAAATATAAAATGTATTCTTAAAATTGTATTTAAATATAATGTGATCACAATGGTTTACCAAACACTTCATTAATTATTTTATATTTAAAAGAGATATATATTTAAACCATATCACATGTCTCATTCTATAGATCCTAACTTATAGCACTTTCAACCAAAGTAGTCGTGCGAACCACATGTGCGTAATGCGTTGTTCAAATTAGCTTTAGTGGTCTCTAGTCAACTGCCTTTTTCCAATGCAATAGAGGAGGAAATGGAAGAAATTATATTTTAATGCAAAATAATTAATTACCTAATATTATATGTTCCGCAAAAGAATTTTGATTATGCGCCACCGCCATTTTTCTTTCCCATCGATCGTCCACCTTCTAATAAAGTTGATAATGATGTTGATATTATCATTACAAGAATAACAAAAAGGAATAAAACCAATGATAACATATATAATATGCTATAGAAATGATGGCTAATACTTTTATTACCTAATTACAATTAATGTCCCTGCTGGGGTAAAAGTGTTTAATCATATCCTTAAAAAAGTAAATCCAATAATAAAATATACTGATGACTATATCTTTAAATGTATTATTCTATGTAGTAATGAGAGCTAATTTGTAAGTAATAATTGGATTATTCAAAAATGGAAAACTATTGATATCGTAAGATCATAATTTTTTTTCTTCCTATTTTTCATGTCTCCCCATAAAAGAAGTCATTGCTCGAAACTCTTGAAGAACTTTTTTATTTTTTATGTGGTTGAATCACTACTTTTCAAGATATATATATGTATATATATATATTTTCTTTTTCCTTTGAAACTTTTGGTTCTTTTATTCGGATTGTAATTGATCTGAGAGGAACAAATTAATTAAAAAGCTAGCTAGCTAGCATTCAATCTAAAATCGTTTAAAATTAAATTTGATAAAATGAATTCCCTTTGAGCCGATCATATGTAAGGCTAATCATTCTTGTCCTCATAGTGGAAGACAAGTATAGTTTTAAATTATGGTGCAATATTCAGAGAGCCCTTTACATATTCATATTATAGTATGGCCAGCTCTTTCTTTCTTTCTTTTTTTTTTTTTTTTCCAAAGTACGGCCTACTGAAAAACTAAAAATTTAGACTGGTCAATGTGGCATACAGTTAAGATTTATAATTTTGGCTGCAAAATTGAACCATGCTTGTAAAGTTCAGACTAGTTGTCTTCTATCAGTTATTTTAAACAAAAGTCATGAGAAGGATTTTTTTCATTTTTTGTTTTTTATTTTTGATGATGATGGTTAAAAAAAAAAAAAAAAATTGGCGGTACTGATATCCTTATGTAAGTTCGCATGATATAATTGAGATGCTTTGGACATGATCAGTCCAGTCTAATAAATACAAAGTGATTGGAACGAGCCTTCCTACCTAACTACATTCCACTCCAGTGCTTGTGTAGGGATTCTCGCTTTGGTATCATTTTCTTTTGCAATGGGGTCCAATTGCCTCTATCATGTCACATATGTTCATGTCATATAAAGTTAGATAGAAACGTACCCCCACGGAAAAAACCAAAAAAAAAAAAAAAGTTATTAATAATGCAACTTTTAATTACACAGCAATTATACGATTTCTGCAATGATTTATTTTTAATCATCGTATCTATATTAGATTTTGTAAATTTTTATGTTATATATGAGATTTTGTAACAAATGTAAATGAAAAAAAAAAATCCAATAAAATATATTTGAATTTAGATCTTTAACAACATCCTCTTTAACCACACATCAATGTGTTGATTAAAAAAAAAAAACCACCGTAGTAAGGGTAGGTTGTGAAGTGCCGGCGTAGATGAGGGTCTCTCAGGAAATCTGGAGAATTCATTGTTATGAAATGGCATGTCGTTAGTTGAGAAGCATGATTTCGTGCTGCTGGCAGGGAGTTAGGGGTTGTCACTACCCTTGTAGGCGGGCTAAGTTTTCCGTCGCTGCCGTGGCTACGCCACCGTCGGTCAGGAGAAGAAACAACTTTTTAATTTTATATTCATATTTTTTCTCTTTCCTTTTTTTTAAGTTGTAATCTAGTATGGTATGGAGTATATTAACTTCTTTAAACCTTCCCCAAAACTAATGTTAATCACATGTTGGACCATTTACAAGTTCCAAGTCATTTTATCAACCGTTAAAGAGTGAAAAATATGGTTCTTTTCTTTTGTTCATGTGTGATTGGATCAATATATCATCTTGCTCGGAAAACAATAGAGGCATTTAAACCATATTGTCTATTTATTTTTCCTATTTTACCTGACACGTAGTTATGATTGGTTAGAATAGTGTGAATCTGTTAAATATAACTTGTTTGGCTTACAAATTTAGTTTAAATTTAATTGTATTTTTTTGTCTTATTCTAATAAATCAATCAAAATTATAAATAGTTTATAAAAAATCAACTAATTTTTTTTTATTTAAACTAAACTAAACAATTGTTGCAAACCACCCAATAGATTGAATGGTAGGTATCTAATTGTATTATCACATGATAAGTTAAAAATTAATTGGATGGATAATTTTTTTTTTTTAAATCAATACGATCCTTGGATTCACCAATTATTCAAGCTGGACTCCTTATACCCTGTCTGATCATTAACAAACTTTTTACTAGTTTACTACTTGAAATCTTCTAATATTTATATTATTTATATTTTAAAACTTAGTGATACCTAATTTTTAAATTTTCAAAATATATTCATATTTCAAATTTACTCTGAATAAACCAAAAATCAATTTTTTTTTAATTTCAGAATGAGGGATTGGAACATTACACCTTTAGGTAAAATAGGGTGTGATATTACCATTATATTATGTTTGCTACCACAAAAATCAACTTTTATTATTATTAATTTTAAAACTTTAGGATTGTGAACCTTAGAAAATGAATTTTAAATTCTATTATAAATTTATAAACTTAAATTTATTTGGAAGAATAGGTAAAAAGTTGCAAATAGATAAATGAATGTAAAAAGAAAGACGATGATTAAGAAAAATATATATATTATTGTTTTAGTTCAAAAAATTTAGACTCCTTTGTATCGCTTTAAAAAAAATTTCAGCATTAGTATGGGTACAGAATTTGAATTCCAATATAATATTTGTTTATTTTACATATATTACCCAACGATAAAAATATCGATGTTGATGAAAATATCGAGAGTTAGAGATTTACAAAAATATCAATGAATATTATCAATATCGATGTTGATATTAATAAAAATGGAAAAAAAAATGGATATATACATAGAAAGTTGGAAATTTCAAGTGAAATTATAGTAAATGAAAAATGAAATAAATATTACATAAATTAATCTATTTTTACCATAATATTATGCATATAAAAAAAATATATGTAAAGCATAATGTACATAAGAATGATTTATTATAAAAAAATACGTTGATAGTATAATTTCTTCATTACATATAAATTTTACAATCTTAAAAAATTTTACATAATAATAAGATATATAATTAAATACAAATATTTTTCATTCATATCTATAATTAAATACAAATATTTTTCATACATTTAAAATTCAATACCAATATGAACTCCTTAGAGTTTCAGAGGCATAGTATTGCAAACAATATCCAAACAATATTTTTCGCAAAAATTGAAAATAGCTATTGAAATACCACATATATTTTGATGGGCTTTTTCCCTCTGAAGTTCAATATATTGGGTAGTTTGGATTCACCCAATAAGGTGTATATTGTTGGTGAACATGCAAAGATATGTCATATGTCGTTTGGGGAAAAAGATAGTATAAAATGTTATACTTAGTGTAACCACTTTAGTTGGAGAGGACATTACTACTTGAACCTACTTAAGGATCAAAAGAACAAGGATCATTACCGTGTAGTTTTATTTTTGGCTAGAAAGTATCAATTTCCAAAAGTAAATAATAATTTATGTAAAGAGAAAAAAAAAATCCTTATATTTCTTTTTTTTTTTTTTTTGTCTTTTTCTTCATTTTTACGTATGTGGATATTAATAGATATTTAACGGATATTTCCATATAAATATATTTATGAATCCGGATACTCTAGTAAAATTGTAAAGGAAGATAATAAATATTGATAATAATATGAAAATTTTCTAGATTTATCACTATTGGACGAATACTCTGATACGAAATATTTTTTATCTTATGTATCTGCTTCAGGGGTCTCATTTACAGATAATATCGGAGAAATATTAACAAAGTTGTCGATATTATCCATCATTTATCTTACCAATTTTAAAGTAGAGATTGTTTTGCATATTTTGGATGAAATGTATAAATAATAATCTCTATAAGGATATGCATGTATGTATCTCGTGGTAGAGTCAAAGAGGGATTTTAGTTATTTACTTATTTTTTTCTGAAGATTCAAAGAAACTGTTTCTATTATTCTGTTCGATCATTGAGTAAAGGCAACAACCCACCTATAGCCAATGATGGCTGCAAAGACAAATACAAGGTCCATATAGCCATACCTAACGGACTGTTGATCCACCTTGGATTCCTTGACTACTAGAACATGACCTCTGAAAACGTACTTTGCTTCTCTAAACATGACCGGCCATAACATACATCTAGCAATCTGTTTGTTTCAATGTCATCAATAGCTTGGTGCAACTGTAAGAATATCTTTTTTTTTTCTTCTTGTAAGATGGGTTTAAGGATTGATATTTTAAAATTCTATTTTATGTTTTTTCTTGATCAATGAATTATATGATTTTCCAAATAAGATCAAGATATATCTTTTTTATTTTGTTGGTAGATTTTGAGATTTCTATCACAAAATAAATGGGACGAGAATGAGATGATTCTAAATTCCAATCATCCCTTTATTTTGTTCAACCAAAAAAAAAAACCCATTTTATTTCAACTGTTCATTTTTAGTCTGGTCATGACTCATGACTCAGGTAATTATCCTTTTAAATAATTCAAAAATCAAAGGACCAATGAAAATTTTATTTTATTAAAAAACTACCATTCCAACTCTATTCTTCTAGTTCTAACCACTGCCATTCCAACTATATTCTTCCCGTTCTAACCATTCTAGAATTTTAGCCCCTAACCTTGAAATTTGTTTAGTACCAATCAAGTTGACAATATTGGTTATATGCAGTAGGATATGTGGTAATATGGGTGTATGTATACACATTTACCTTACACTCATACACACGCATACACATTAGAATGATCAAGGAGGATTCTAGAGTTACAAGGTTGGTTGTAGTAATGAATTTCTGTGTTGAAGATCCCATGATCATATCTCATTATAAAATAGTATATCATTTTCTTTTGATGGCGCATTGTTCAGATTACAAATCTTAGATGCTCAATCGATCCCCTTCATTTGAAAGTTCTCGGTCTGCCATTCAGAGGGCAATGATATCAAAAATGATTTTATTAATGGCATTACTAGTCAATATATTTACAATGTTAATTAATACATACATACATACATGCATGCATGCATGCATATATATATATATTAAACTCCTTGAACTCGAGTTTGTTGCATGACTAAACACTAATTTGTCGTAATGTTTTTTTTTTTTTAAATACAAAAATTCCAATTCTTGAAAAAAATTCCACCCTTAAATTCAAGATTCGGTCCTAATTAATTTTAGTTAGTTGTATTCATATAACATTTAGAATAGGTAGATAAAAGGATATATCAAGATTATAAACTTCACATTTTCATCTAATTCTACGACATCAAGTCAATTAAAAGTTCTTAAAAGTGAGAGATTTACAAATGTGAAAAGATTACTTTTGTAAATTCTTAGAATACAAGGTCAAGTATCTAATTTGACGGCCTAAATTAAGGAGATCACTTTGATTTTCCCTTTGTAAGGAAATTCTAAGCTTCTTTAAGAACTTAATTAGCTGCTGGATTTGGACCGCTGCGTATGACAGGACGTGATAAAATATTGATGTATAAGAGGATTAGGATAAAGAGGACGTTCTGTTCTACCAACCCCATTTTCATAACTCCCCCAAAAAGTTCCATATACATATATACATATATATGTGTGTGCATATATATTCAAAGTTACAGCGAGAATTATGATTATACACTTGGATATCTATTGCTAAGAAATCTATTGGGTCTCATTAAAGAGGAGAGAGAAGAAAATTTTGTTCTTGTGATCTGCTTCTGATTTGTGTTGAGGTACATCATCTAGCTATCCTAAAAGCTTAAATCATCATGCTTGTGCAAGACAAGCCCATGGGCTTGTTGCTAAATGGGCACTCAAACTAGTTTTTCAAATACATTAGTGGAGGAATTGGGAATGGGGAATGGATCAGTGTCATATATTTCAGCGTTGGGTAGTTATGTTGGGAGTCTCTGAATGTGAAGGCTTATTATTATTTTTTTTAATCAATTTGGTCTATGATTTAACATCCAGGCGACCAAGGTCCTATGTATCTTTATTTAATGTTAGTACATTTAGTGAGATTATTTAATGGTAGGACCTAATATTAGGATTTTTTATAAATATTCTAACAGAATCATTTTATGATTTTAATAACATTCAAGAGGGATATGCTAATGTTAGTCACTTTCTTCATGGGTTTTTTGGTTTGTTGTTTTTTTGTTTTTGTTAAAAGAAAAATCAGAAAATTAAATTATATGGATTAGTGTAATTAAACTTGCAACCACCTATTGGCTACTTAAATATTACATTGATGGTCTCAACAATAAACAAACACGCATGTCTCGCTTTACAGGGCACAAATAAGTTTCCCAAAAACAAATATAGGAAATATTTATTTATCTTGACTATTAATTTTAGTATTACAATTTTAAATCAAAAGGCGTTTATGAAATGAGGTTTGGACCATTCATGAAATCCTCTTACATAAAGAATCAATCCTATTTAGTATGGATCATTTGATCTAAATCCTAGATCGTAATGTAGAATCTGATTTGTCACCAAATTGTGCATAGACACATATTTATTTTAATTTACACGTATATATAGAATGAGACAAACCCAGTTGTCATAAATTATATATAAATGTAGTCAACAATTAAAAATGTATGGAAAAAAAGTTTCCAGCAGAACTAAAGGACTTAAGTGTAAGGCAACACCTTGGTTTGAAGTGGCATGCGCAATTAGTATAAATTGTTCAAGGCCAACCTAGATATGCTGTTATTCTGCTCTTCTCGAAATATTCAATATATATTTTTATATCAGGTATATCCTTTCCTCATATGAATAACATTGATCAAATCAAGTGGAACCTATCTCAACTAACCCGGCAGCATATAATATAAAATCTATATGTTAATTGTATATTAGCATAGTATATCTATTCGTGCGTGTTTAGAGCTGTATCAGCTACTTAATTAGTACTAATTACCCTATTTTTTTTAAAGACCTAAAGGTAGGAGAATTTGACCTGTGAATTTTATAACAAAATTAAATCATATGTATAATTATTGTTAAATATTACATAAAGCCTGGCTTTTGGCCTTCCATAATCATATCGCTCCAATACTTGTTTGGCCTGCAGAATATACATGAAAATCACCTTAGCAATCCGAATCATGAGTTCTGTAACATACATATAATTAAAAATATTATGAAGAAGATGAAAACAATGCATGATGACTCACCAACATCATTATGAATATTATGGTAACAATTGATCGTGAGGTTAGTTTTTCATGAAATATATGTGTGTGTATATATATAGTCGTTATCGCCTCAAAATGTTAATAGTGAGTGAATGATATGATGATGAAAACAAGCTCAAAATTAACCATAATAATGCGACAATATTATTTTTTTCTGGAAACTCAAAACAACTCAACCATAATATTAATATAGAAGGAGATGTTGGCGATTATCGAGTTCCTTCACTAAGGTTGTTGAGTTCATGGTATCATATCTTAATCACATTAAGGACCTCCAAGTTCAATAAAGCGGGTGTATGCATGTGTCTCTGTGTGTGTGTGCGCGCGCGCGTGCGTGTTTGTGTGTGTGTGTGTGTTTTTCCCCACTATAATCAGTCCTTTTCTGTTTTAATAGCATTTTGGAAAGATTTCATATGTTTCCGCCACCGTGTCAATTGGAAACACTTTCCTTTGTGTTTGCTTGCAGCTTTAAATGAGGCGGCAATGTTTTCTAAATGGTTTCTTTTTTTTAACTTGAAAATGAGAATTTGAATTTTACACTTATAAACTTATAAATAGAATGGATAATGGATGTCAAATTATTATTAGATTATATTGTGATCATAAAAATAATTCTATTCTTTAAATCAACATGAATATAGTTTTTTTATTTATTTTTTAGAACAGTATCATATTTTTTTTAATTTTTTAATTATTTTTTAGAAAGATTATTGAATATTAAAATATAAAAAATTAATTATACGAATTCCCTTAGGAAATATTTTTTTTTCTCTCTCCTCTCTCCCTCCAACCCTAGCTCTGTCTTCTTCTTCTCCAATCCCAATCTCATCCCCTCACGCCCTTCCTCCTTCCCCCTTTTCCCACAGTGGTGATCTCTTCGACTCCTCTACCTCCTCCTCTTCCTCCTCCGACGATCTGCTCCTTCAAAAGTTGGAGGACGCCATCCATTGCATCATCGTCTGTGAATCAACCCCTAACCCGACGGCCAAAGGATCTCTACAAACGACGGTGATTAATGGTGAGACGTTCAGACAAGCACGGAGACCGAGAGAATAAGAGTCCCACTGGTGGCGTTTGCTTTGATTTCTCACTAACCTAGCACTAATTGTCTTCTTTGCCGATGACTAGGTTTGTTGTTGTTTTTTTTTTTTTGGGCAAGTTTTCGTTGTTGTTCATCATACATTGCCATTTTTCTCGATTGTGAGGAGGATGATGGAGGTGCTGACATGGGCAATCTCACCATTTTTCTCAGCATGAAGATCTCCATGATCTTGGCTTCGAAGATTAAGATCCTTTATAGTTGTGGAAATGCTGCTGAGGAGGGGTGGGAGAACTGCCACGAGAGGGTGGTAGAAGATAAAGGAAGAGAAAGAGATGGCAGTAGTGGTGGTGGTCGCCGTGGTCTTCGCAAAGAACAAAGATGCCATTATGGAGAGATAAAGAGAGAAGGAGAGAGAAAATTGAAGTTTTAGGATTGTGAAGTGTGAGAATGGATCGTCGGAGCTAGATTGGCAATGGCGACGACGACGGAGGATGATGGGATGACAACGATGAGGTGAATGCTGTTCAGATTTTCTTGTTTTTATTTTTAGTTTTTTAAAATATGATTTCATTTTTATTAATTATCTATTAATAACAAATGTTTACATTTTAAAATATATTTAACAAATTCTGTATTTATATAAACGGAACTGGAGGGGAGAGGTGCAAAATGACTGGTTTTATATATATATATATATATATATGAGAAGGTAGGATGAAATATGCGGTTAAATATATATATATTAAAAGATTAGATGAACGATTTTATAATTATGAAGATAAAATAAATTATGATATATATTTTTACTTACTTGTAAGTATTTATATCAATTTTTTAATGGTCTAATCTATAATTACAAATAATTACGTATGTTGTCTTATAAATTTTTAATATAAATACTCATAAATTTAAACACTTAAAAAATTAATCTGTTAAAATAATATTATAAAAATATATGTAATCTCTACTATAAAATTAACAAAAACAAAAGTGAAATTATGTTTTGATTGTGTTTTTGAAAATATATTAATTGTATAAACCTTTAAAGATAAAACAGAAACAAGAGAAACAACTCTAGAACCCCTTGTCATTTCGGAGATGAAATATGAAAAATGCATTGTTTCTTTTTTCCATTTCTGCGCTTTCACGTTAAAAATATCAAGCAATTTAAGCCATCCGTTGACTCGAATGATGGTCAAGTCAGTCCATGGGATGGGACACGGCTTTTAAAGCGAGGGGCAAAATGCCCTTGATACACGCTATGAGAACGAGTGAATAGACATGCAAATATCAAGGATAATAATACCCTTTTTTATTTTTTATTTTTTATTTTTTGAAAAGCAAGTATAATAATGCATTGGCTACAAGAGAGTGTGCCTTAGCGTAGAAGAAATGGTTTTTTTTTTTTTTGGATATAAGAAATTGTTTTATTCTAGGGTAGAAAAAGAGGGATTCCGGATACACTTAGGTCAATTTAATTATGTTTATTTGTCCTTTGCTTTTACCAAGTAAACTTAATATTATTTTTTTCCTCAAATTTTTTAGTGCTTGTAGAATTACAATTGCATTAAATGATATTGTCAAGAGTAATTAAGAACCAGCTTTTTTCTTATCTTGTTTTCCTAGGAATCTGAGAAGCTTTCCAATTCATACATGAACCAAAGTTCAAAATGTTCTTCCTTGAGACTTGGCCCTTTGGAATCTATACAAAATGTATCTGATTTTTTTTTTGTCCCTCTCCGAGTGTTCAAGGAATAATTATATTCATTCATTCCTTTCCTTAAGTTGAAGGCGCTTACTTATAGATGGTGTTTGTATTACTAGTGACGGTTAATTTAAATGGTACTCCAAAGAAATCTTTTCTTTATCAACTTGTGTAGTCTAAAGAAACGACAAATCAGGATCGGTACACATGCAAACATGTGATTCGTTGTGTTGATATTTTTTTTCAAGTGATAATGTTAATCTAAAATGCCGTTCTTGATGATGATGATGATAATTACAATTAGTACTTATTTAAGACACCAAGTTTTGATTTGTCACTGCATCACAGGTAGTACTAATTACAATGTACCTCATTTCTAATGGAAAGATGATGAACATATTAAAAAACTTGATACATGCAACAAACTGTATTTTTATTCTACCGATAAGTATATTCTTGTTTTAGTTAGAAGATTAATTTTTTTAATTGTCTTAATTATAAGTGTTTATGTTAAAACTTTACAACTTGATATACATAACTACTTTCAATTATAGATCAAATTGTTGAAAAATTGATCCAATGACAAAAAAAAATTCCTGCCATAATATATGCGACTTTATACTCTATTACTAGGGAAATTTTTCTAAGGCTTGATCTTGTCAAAATTACAATAGAATATAAAATATATTAAACTGATAGAACATGATATGGATTTTATGGTTAAAAAGAGAACCTATCATACAATTCTAGCGACATGGTAGGATATGCTTCCAATATTTAAGAAATGATACAGATTTAATGGTTCAAAAAGCTATTTTTATTTATGAGCATAATTGCATTGAGCCTTATTTACCCATCTCAAACTAATTTGATACAATGTTTACTAGTAGCAGGCATTTGGAGATATATATATATATATATCAAGTTAGTACTGAAATCCAATAATATCAAACAATAATAGAGGTAGATAAACCAATTCATAAACATTCACTATTAGTAGAATAAACATACGTTACATACATTTTCATAATCATATAGGACCAATTTGAAGCGGAAAAACTTCTTTCACCTAAAGTAACTCTATGGAATTAATCATGCAAATGCTATTCCGTCAAATTAGTCATAAAAAATGCCAAATTTGTCCGTAAATTCAAATGCAAATAAATCTATAAAGGAAAAGGTTAACAAAAAAGGGTAAAATTATTAAATATTGTAATTTCTGTTATCCAATAAAGGTTATGTACAATGGACTCTTGCCCATTAAAAAAAAAAGAAAAAAGTTATGTACAGTGAACCAAATTCCATGTACTGGCAAAGTTCCCACACCAAAACAAAACCATGACAATATATATATGTACTAGTGTGAAAGCAAAAAAGGGCTATCTTTTATATTTGTTGAAGAAAAAAAAAGAAAAACCATTGAAATTACCCACTAGAAGTTTCTAGGAATTTAACTTGAAACCTCGTCCAAAAGCTTGTACCTTCTGACCTTATTCCTAAACACCTGTTTTGTGATCCTTACGTTTGATATGTCCTCAGACCTAGTTCTTCGCAGCCTCTCTTCCTTGGCTCCATTCGTGATTATCCTCTTCCTCGCCTTCACCGCCGGCGACGGCGCTGGCGCCGGCAACAGTACCTCCACCGATCTCTGCTTCTTGATCGGGCCGTACTTGAGCGGTAACTGATTCATGGTCGTATTGCTTCCTTGACGCCTGACGATAAGACCAGTACTGTTAGTATTATTGTTGTTGTCGTTTGTAGAATTATTGTTCTTCTTCTTGAGATTTATAATCTTTGTCATTGAATCGTCGTCGTTCCTGCAAGACGACGAGGAATTAGAGGAATTCTGGGACTTCTCTTTGGCATCGTCTTTCTGAATTAAGCACCAATTGCATATTCCGTGAGTCTCTCCCACATTTGGGTACAGATTACTACAGTACCTGCAGTGATAATATATATTAATATATCTGTATGTATGTATGTATGTATGAGAGAGAGAGAGAGAGAGATAGGGAATTTGAGGGCAAATCGATTAAATAATCGAGACCCAGAAGAGAAAAACTTGTAATTTGTGAATAAGTATATGTGTATATATGTATATGGGTACCTGTGTTGAGATCTGAAGTGGCAAATTTTGCATTGAAAGAGCTCGTAGGAAAAACCATAATCGCCACACATGCAACACTCGTGGGTTTGAGGGTTGTTACTACTCGGCTGAGATGCTGCTGCTTTGCTCGTTGTCATGTTGTTGTGTTTGGAGTTTGATACACAAATCGATATATATATAGAGAGAGAGAGAGACAGAGAGAGAAGAGAGGAGAGAGAGAGAGAGAGAGACAGAAGGGGTGGTGGTGGTGGGATTTGGGTAATTGGCTAGCAGGGCCGACGGCCACACAAGGAAAAGCCAGAAAACATGATGATCGTGTACTCACGGCGTTGTATATATATACATATATGTGTGTGTGTGTGTGGGTGTTTGCGTGCATAAATATATGTTTTTATATGTGTGTATATATATATATTTTATTGGGTTAGCGTTTTGGTAAATAAATATTGGATGCCATATAACTAGTTGTCGCCGTGTGCAAAACGTAAAATACATAAAAATGGTTTCATATAATTGAAGTTGGTGGGGCCCATGTGACTGACGCGTAAGTCTTCACAACATTCTTTCCATTTCCAGTTGTCTCTAGACTCAAATCCTTCATTTTTTTTTTTTTTTTGGAGATAATGAAGGGAAATTATACTGTGTGAGGTGCTTCACCGTAGGATCCCATAGGACCATTAATCATAGTCTAAAAATAAGGCGAGTGACTATCATAAAGAATTCTCACCGTAGAAAAACTACTCATGAATAAAAGGGAAAAAAAAAAAAAAAGAACGAGTCAAGTTATTGCTACAAAGTCAAGTTTTTTTTTTTTTTTTTGTTTTTCTTGAGACATTATCTATAAAGCCAGATGTTGCTAGGGATATATCAGTACCGTCTACGTGTCACTGGCACTGGCAGATGAATAGCACCGCTCACATACCAGGTATAAGCTTGACGTACATATAATAAGCCTTTGTGGGACTAAGTTGAAAAATACCACGGTTAATATTACCAAAACTTTTGAGTTTGCGATATTTTGAGGGTGGTTTTTTCGTCGATTTAATTTAATTTAATTTATATCAGGGGTTATAAAAATAAAAATAATTTATATTAAAAATTATATTAAAATAATGAAAATATAAAAAAAATAATAGTGAAAATAAATTTGATTAAGTTAAATTAAATTAAAATTAATTTAGACAATTTAATCTTTGATCTTTGAATTAATTTTAAGAACAAAAATGCTCACGAAATCACATTTTAATGGCAAGCTATATTCATATTGTCGAATTATTCGCTCACCAGCTGAGATTCTTTCGTGTGCAAAACGAGAAGACTCCTCTTGCAGCGCTTCTCCATCCTTGAGCCCCTCTCATCGGTGGCCGCACAGCCCCCTTAACCCTCCTCGTAACCACGGGTCACAGATCTCATCCAAATTGTAAGATTTTTTTTTTTTTGTTCTGATTTTTTCAGAGTATGATTTTTCAATTTTATCCTTAAAAATTAGGTCATATGAGTTGCTAGTGATCATTCTGGTTGACTCCATTGGACCTCTATTGTTAGTAAAACATAAAATTTAGGAAAATTTTTGCTTGCAAACTAATTTAGAGACCAAAATAACACACATACAATATCCAGGGGACCAAACACTTGATGCCCAAAGGAAGAAGGAAATGAGCATGATATTGTATTGAAGAAGGGGATAGTATGTTGCACTGATCATGAAAATTAGGTAATCTTTTCAACAAACTTTCATGTTAGGTAATCTTTTCAACAAAGGATCAAATTAGGTAATTGTTTTGCAAAGTGGAAAGTAGACTATGTCTAACGTTGAAAGGGAAGCTGCCGCATCAATTCTCCATACTAGGGATACGGATGCCTTTCTATTTTGTTAAAAGATATGCACGTAAACCTTTAAAAAAGCTAACAATTCCCACCAGACTCTTCAAAAAGAGGGGCAAAAAAAAATTATAAAATGAAAGAGGGTAAATTTGATTCCTTTTGAAAGTTTGTCACGTTTGATTCTTTCTATGGTTAGGTTATATTAAAAAAAAATAATAACCAACTGATTTTAGAATGATCCCTAAAAATGACTCAAAACATTTTTCAGTCGTTCTTTTCCTTTTTAAAAACCTTTAAAGTTTTAATCCTAAATTTAGACCCCTATTTTTCCCCCAAAAAAAAAAAAAAAAGACTGTATCCTTTTATTTAAAGGTATTTATGCAGCTTATGCATACATTTTATTTGTGGGCTAGTTATGTATAATTGGTCGAATGCACATACATGGTCATCAAAAGGAGCTCTAATATAAATTATATATATGCTGACAACTAAACACTCACATATGTTGGTAGGATAATATTAGTTAAGGCATTTTTCTTGGGCATTTAGGAGATGGTTAGGAAGTTACAACTTACAACCTAAAAGGAGAAAGATGGTTGTACAGCTAACTTATTGACAATACATGTGACTTGTTTTTTTTTTTTTTTTTTTTTTTGAAGGACATGTGACTAATTTTTGAGGAGAGAATAATTAATATATAAAATGATTTTATGTTTGTTTTTGTGCTGAACTAAAAAGTTCTCAATATTTTTCTCGCTCTAGAAATAATGTAGCCTTATGCTAGGTCGTATTGCTTTTAGTTTTGATTGTGAGCATTTCTGGTTAGAAGAGATCCTGAGTTAATAAAAACGTTCCACTTCAAAATATATATATATCACAATATTTTAGTATATAAGATTGAGATGAAGTATAACGTGATTATCCTGTTAGTATTATAGTTATATGGGATATGTACAGTGACCTCTGTATTACTCAATTATAACTTTAAATTAATATGCAACATTCATCGATTGTAGAGATATTTTCTGAAAGAGCTATATGTGAACTCAATTTTAGACTGATCAAGGAATTTTTTCCATTACTAGGTCTTGGCATACATTTCCCTCCTTAAGCATCATTCATTCTACTAGTGAATTTGATCTTTTTTGATAGTCATCTCTTGTATTGTGCAGGCTTATATATATTGTCATTGGTGTTTGTAATTTTTTTTTAAGTTAATGTAGATTTCTCTTTAAAAGAAAAAAGATTGAGACCAAGTATGGAAAAGAGAATTTAAATTGCTTAAGCCATATTAATGTAACAGAAAAGGTCCAATTTGGTAAATTTTTGTTTTTGTCATATAAAGAAAGCACGATGAGGAGAATCTTTTATTTATTTATTTATTTTGGGAAGACATAGTATTTTTTTTTTTTAATGGGAACATAGCAATTATTTTTAAGTGGAAAGGTTTGCCAAGTCTCAAGTTGCGTTCAACACCAATATTAATATTGGTTGCACCAATAACATTCATGCAGGAAAGTTCGCATATCACATGATCAATTGAAAGAAACATAAGCAATTTATAATCACGGTCAAACTAACTGTGATTATATTATTTTTAACATAAAATAAAAAATTAGAACAAAAGCTTGCTCCAATAAGAAGCTTGGCCCCAACCAAAAATAAATGAATATACACCATATAAGTTGAAATCAATTTATTTGGAACAGAAAGAAATAAAATAAAACAACAATGCCCGCCAATTTCCTTCAGCCACAAATATTAACTTTTCAAGATGGAATATTCTTGGCTTTTGTCCACCTCAGAAACCTGCCAAAATATCAAATAGCCCTTTTGGTCTCATTTTATGGAAAGAAGTTCTATGCCTTAAAAAGGAAGAAAGAAATTCTTAAAAAAAAAGAAGAAGAAAGAAATAGATTGGCTACCAATGTTGGCATTAATTTCTTTTGAAATTGAATAGCAATATATTTTTTAGTTGATTTCACTTATTCCGCAAGGTGTAACAATTTTTCCTTTATTTTGTTGATTTTTTCTTAAGTTGAGAGAACCCTCAATTTAATTTTTGATAATTCAAATGATATCTAATTAATAATATTACATTATTATTATTTTAAAAATTTAAAAGGTTGTATAACTAACTTTTTATATATAGATTTTAATATCTAACTTTATTTAGGACATGCCATAATATAATTTATTAAATATCATTTGAGACCGACACCAACCCAGGCATGACCAGTTAGGAAACCGCCTAAAGCCCTTGAGCTGGACAAGATCCCATTATGAGATATATATGATATGTATATATTTGTATTATTATATATATATACACACACACACGGGTAACAAACCTGAAAATTGAGGCCAATAAATATTTGTTGTATGTCTAGTAATTTGTAGGTATGAAATGTGTGTATTTATATAAATATAACTATTGACAAACTTTTTTATATGCTAAGAAATCTGGCCATGTATATCGACACGATAAATAGTGTAGATTTGAACTCTCTTAATATATACATATATAATTCTCTACATGGTAGAAAATTATATTTAAGGCCAACTATGCCCTTAACTTATGGAAAAAAGAATGTCATGAATTAAAAAAAAAACTATGTTCTAAATATTTTCTGAATACGTTTGAATAAAGAATTTATTTTGATAATTTCCCCGTCTAATAAAAAAGATACAAAAATTTCTATATGAGTTAATTGTTTCTTTTAATTTTTTAAATAAGTTTTAAGATTTATTCTTTAAAACTAAGAATTATATGGTAATACATAAAAAATATACTTTATCGGTATATTTTAAATCGTTATATTTATATAATTAGATTATATTTTTTTTATATATTTTTTTATTTTGAAGTGATTTTAATTAAATCTAATTTTAAAAAAATCATAGTACTCACGGAACCTTTAGGGGGCATTTGTTTTTGTTCTTGAGAATGATTTTTCATTTTCAAAAACACAGAAAATGAAAACGGTTTCAAAATAGCGTTTGTTTATTTAACGTTTTCAAAACCATTTCAAAAACACCGTTTTCAAGTATGTTGTTTTTTTGAGTTTTTTAAAAACAAAAAAAAAATTGTTTTCAATTTTTGTTTTCATTTCTAAAAAATATTGTGTTTTTTAAAAATGAAATGAACTTTGAAAAAACATAAAAAAATAAAATTTTATTTTTATGTTTTTTAAAATATATATTTAGAAAATATAACCAAATACAGTTTTAAAAATGAATTTAACATCAAAACATTCTCATTTTTAATTTTTTTAAAAATAAAAAATATTTCAAAAACAATATTTAACATCACCTTAACGTCTAAAAAATCTTGATAGGAAGAACCATGAAATTTTTTTGCTTAAGGTTTCATAATTATTTGGGCAGATACTGATTGAGACATCAAAATTAAACATTTAACATTGACTGATTCAGTTGGTACTTGCCTTAATTATTCTGGCAAGTTACAGCCTTGGACGTCAAAACTCAAACGGGCATTTTGCTTCAACAAATGTGTTGCATCTCTTAATATTCAAACAAGAAGTTGATGTGAAGATGAATGCCCTCAAAGTAATACACGTGCGTAGATTAATTATAACCATCGACAGCGAGTCTGGCCAGATGTCCTCGGTCTGTAGTGTCAAGGACCCAGGACCACATATATTTAAGTAGATTTTTGCTTCTCTCCTTAAGCTCAAACTCAAGATGAGAACCCTTTTAATGTACATAAAATATACACTACAAACATATATATATATATATGTCTCTCTCTCGCTTTACCGCGTTGTAAATTTTTTTTTAATCAAATTCTAAAAAAATTATTTACTACTTTTTCAACATCAATCAAATATATTATGTAATATATATTTATAATATTTAATAATAACTAACGATGAGTTTTCATACATTAAAAATACTGCATAATTTCTTTATTTTAAAATATAATAAAACTTTAATTTCAAAATATATTATCAAAATTATTACACCCTTGATCTCTAATTTGTTGAAAAAAAGTATATATATATGTTTCCTTACGTGAAAAATAGATGAGAATATAAAATAATTTATATATAAAAGGATTCAAGAACTAATAAATTAACCTTTTAGGTTAAGTTGTGTTTCTAAAATATATTGGATCAGTTTTTCATATAGTTTCTCCCTAACAAGTGGTATTAAAATCGATAGTTTATATTGATCAAGCAATCACACTAAGTTGGTAGTTCTCACGTAGCTTTCTATGAAGAGTTGGTGTTGCCTACAGTTGATGCCATTGCAGGTGCGGATGGTAGAGTATTTGATGAACTCACATGATTTTAACTCCTTTCCATACTTGAGTCGACTTTCATTTGGATTGTGATACTTGAATATGCCAGCTACAAAAAATTTTGGTTCAAAGGGAGCTCAGTGAACACACACGTGAGAGAGAGATTGTTGAGAAAAGTATATATATGTTTTGTCTTACATAGAAAATAGATGGGAATGTGAAATGATATATATATATAAGTATTCAAGACCCAATGGATTAACTTTTTAGATCAAGTTAAACTCTTAAAGTATGTTAAGTCAGTTTTACACGTGGTTTCTCCCTTATACAATTCAATTTTCTTTTTTTTTTTTAGGCTTTTTTGTTTTGTTTTGTTTTTTTTTTTTTTGAAAAAAGAGTGAATTTATTTATTAATTTACATGTAATTATAAATGTAAAAACAAAAAGTGTAAATTTATTAAGACATACGTTAAAAATGAAATCTGAAATCCAAAAATAGACAAGTCACAACTTCTAAAGCTATTTAAAAAAAAAAAAAACAAACATACAAACGTATTGAGAAATTGTTCAATAAATTAAGTCATGAAAAAAGGATATGAGACTATAGCGAGTGAAAGAGAAGATGAAAGAGAGGATGAATGAGAAAAGATTAAGGGGTCGAGACAGCCCTCAATTTTTCACTTTTTTCCAAAACTTTCTTACTTTTTACTATTTACATCTCCAAAACGCTACAGTAAACTCCAAATTTTAAAAATTCATAACTTTTTGTATACAAGTCCAAATGAGATGATTTTTTTTTAAAATTACATAGAATTTCAAGAGGAACAAAACAAGATCTATATTGATATTTTTTTTCTAAAAAAATTTTTAAAATTTTTAATTTTTTACCCTAAACAGTTTTTTCTCCCAAACATATTCTCCAAAACCAACTTTTTTCCAAACCCCAAAACCACATCTCCAAAACCTCCCCCAAACTCCCCTAAAGCTCTCATTAGTCGAAACTATGTACAGAATAAGCCCTCATTTGTTTACAACATTACATTCGCATTGCATGTGAACGCAATGCAATTTTCATCCTAATACAAAAAAAATTACAGTTAAATACCAATCACATTATATCTTAAATCTAATACAATCATTATTTATATTCTACTTATTCTACTACTTTTGCCGATCACATCACACACTCTCTTTCTCTCTCCTTATTTTTATCAATCACATTATATATAATATAATTCAAATACTTTTAATCTAAACACATACTGCATTCAAATACAAATTAAATTCAATACATTACATTCAAATGCAGTGTGAATATAATACGTTATCCATTTCGCACATGAGCTTATATATAGATCTAATCTACAACTAACTCTATACAATAACCACTTAGAGCATGACACCTGTATTAGTCACTAACTCTAACACAGTTACAATACGACACATAGTCATACAATTAGACTAGCTAACGTTGCAGAATAAGCCTAATCTCGATCCTAACAAGTCATCATCTTATATGTACTCTATTATTGTATATATAAGGGGTGAACATGCATGTATAAATATTTTGTTATGATACATGATTTTGATGTGATTACATGTTGAAAGGATACCATTTGAAGCTTTCATTAAGTTGGTGTTTCAGTTGCCACCTATCAATATATTCCCATATTTTTTAAAAATCATAAATATTCATAAAAGCTTTTGGTTGATGAGATTCAATGCCGTTGTCAATGCTCCACGTCTGGAACGTGGCGAAGACTATTTTTCTCTCTTCCTACTGTTTCCTTTTCCTTCGCTATCCTGTCAACTAAATAAAAATCATTGAAACCGTTTTCCTATCTTTGATACCCTTATCACCTCCATCACTCGGCTTTGTTGGTCCACTCTAGTTTTTAACCACTTTGGCCGACGTAACAATTTACTCTTTTTTTTTTTTTTTTGCTTGAAAAACAAATAGGATTTTATTAATAAAACTAATTAAATATAAACTTATGATTCGCACTTTCTAAAAATACAAAAATACCTGTAAATTTTTAAAACACCTGTTGAACCAGACGTATCAGGATAAATAACACTAGCTATGATTATTTTTGTCACAATTACGTTTATAATAATCACAATTATTACCATAATTATATGTCCACCAATTTTTAGTCCTTGCCCATTCTATATATCTTATCTTAACTAGTATATTCTTTTAACGACTAGAAGAATCACACGTAACAATAACAAAAAATTAGCAGCAACCCTATCTTGGAAATATTTTTTTTTAATAATGTTAATAATAAAAACCCTAAGTTCAAAGTCCATCCGGGAAAAAAAATAATAAAAATAAAAAAAAAAGGGGGGAAAACCAGACAAATTGACTCAAAGGGCAGACATTGTGGGCACAGAAAAAGAAAATGGTCACTAAGGATATTGACACCAGCTGTTGACTTGTGAGAAAATATCCACAAATATATCAAACGAGAATTCTGTACACAGAAAGGGCACCAATCCAAAACCAAAAAAATAATAACCCAAGCAAGAATGTTCTCAACTGTACAATGTCAATTTCGTCTGGGAGAAATTATATACAGCTCGATCGCAGGGATTACTGATTTTTCTTTTTTGGACCGAAATCTTCGAAGGCTAAAAAACACGGCCAATCCGGCCAATAAAACCAGTCTCCCGTGTGAACTTTCTTTGCCTTTTCGTGACACAATACCACAATCCTTCAATTCACAGTAAAAACAATGAATCTGTAATGTTTACAAAGAGGGGGGGGAAAAAAAAAAGTCAGGAGTAAGAAACTGAATCTCCAGTTGACAGTTCTGTGACCATATTTTTAGAAGGGGTGGTTCCCTCCCTAGTGTCCAAATCACGCAAACACTTTTAAGCAGCCGTGTGAAAATTAAAATTTGGTTATAGCTTGGCAAACAAATACTAAATGACCAGACTAAAATGGTTAACAGGCTCACTCAAACAAGGAAAAACTCCCTAGTAGTCTCTGCCAAAACATTGTCTTTCTAAAATCTTAACCGCCATTGTCATTTTTATAGATACCCGTTAAATTCTACCAGGAACCCTTGTCAACTCTGAAGTAGCACAAAACCAAATTTATTGAATTAACAAGATACAAACACAGAAACTACAAGGATAGAGCAGATAGACTTCAAGTCAATATTCCACCAAGGGAAGCCATAAGTGCACCCATCACGAGGGCCAACTGGCCATCACATCTATGATTTCCTAGGTACCTATCCTAAGGACGATGCAGGCTTTGGTTTCTGAGTTCAAGTAACACGACAAAAGGATTTATACAAAGCCATATGAAGTTAAAAGTTGTTAGGCACCTGCAAGCTTGAGCAAGAAGCTGCTTAGCTCTGAGCACACTCAAATGGATGCAAGTTTCCTTCATTGAATTCATGCACTCGAAACCGCTCCAAAATTTCGAAACCCCTGGCATCAAACATAAATGTTATGAATGAGCCATTAGTGGATAAAAACATTTAAAAGCATGAACTTACCCAAAAAAAAAAAAAAAAGGTTAAGAGTAACTATGATCTAGTTACATGTTCAGTCTGTATCATATGTTAAGAATATGCATGCAATTTTAGAAGCGCACGGATTGCATCTTCATGTTTAGCGCAAGTCTGGCACATGTAATTAAATCCAGAATGAAAACCCAGCAGTTTTCAATCCAATAACCGATCAACTATATGCATCTAAAAGATCTGGTCATTCTATAGTTTCAAGGAGTTAATTCCATCCGTGTCAGTGAGTAATCAAGTCAAAATGTGAAGCAGGTTTTATCCATCCAACGAGGTTTTTTTATCATGGCATAGTAGAATTAGCATGCTCTAAAAAGAACTAAATAAGGGACTAATTTTCGTATTTATTATGATTAAATTCTTAGGAGAGAGAGAGGGAGAGACGATATCAACACAGTTAAAAACTCCAGAAGCCTTACAGGATAGCTTCGCGATTGCGGCACAATCTATGTTGGTTGCCTTCCATGGCAACTAAAAAGTCTGCAGTTTCTGGTCCCGCTGCTCCCCCAGCCACGGTTGATGGAACAGAGGCAGTTGGAGTCCATATCTAGAACAATACATGGGCAAACACTAAGAATGAAACTCTTTTCTAAGAGGAAAAACAAAGAAAAAGGCGAGAGGAAGAGGGGAGAGAATTAATTCCTTCTCAAAGAACTCACCTTTATCGTGTTATCAATCCCACTGGTTGCCACAACACAATCAGAAGGGTGACACTGCACACAGTTGACAACTGTATAGGGACATGAAGAAGAGGTTAGATAGTTAATGACGAGAGTAATTTGGGTTTCATACTTTCATGTAGTTGGGGAAATAATTACCAGCTTCATCCCCAAGAAGCATTTTTATCAATCTGCCAGTTTGCTTCTCCCAGATAAACCATCTGCCGTCATCACTTCCACTAGCAACATATTCACCTACATACACAATAAAGAGAAAACTGTGAGCAAAGATACATGACCGCCATCTATACTTGCTAAAAAAGAAGACACCAGCGTTTTAGTTCACATCAACTTGCATCTCTGGAGTTTTTTGACATCCTGAATTCCTCAAAACCCATGGTAAGCTAAAGTTTCAAAGTAGAGCCTCTCAAGAATTGAATCTAGATCACATACGAGCAAACCAAAGGTAATCACGCACAACCTGAGAGTTAATAGTGAGAAATTTTAATAGCACAAACATTGGGCGCACTAACTTAAGACTAGCCAAATGGCCCTGGCAAACAACCATAATCTGGCAGACTTCAAAAACGTATACATCTACTTCAAAAATACATACATCTCCATCAACACCTATAGCTGAAGACCTAGATAATGTAACACAAAATTATGATACAATTCTTATCAGGCAAAGCTGTAGCCTCTGATATGATAATATTAATGATCCGTTCTAAAGCATCGACCCTAACATACAAATAGGAAAAAGAAACATTTTATCTCAAAAGTATTTTATAGAACAAGAAATCGAATTCCAGACACAATCGCAGAGTCAAAAATTAAACTTGCAAGGAATGATCCTTGCATAGAAGAAAAAATATACCTTTTTGACCCAGAAAACTGGCCTGTTTTATGTCAGTTCCAACGTTACAATGGCCAATATACCTTTGTTTCATATCAATAGCTAACGCAGGCTGCAATATATAGATAAGAAGAAGTTAATGGAACAACAATAGAATGAAAGAAGTAAATAATGTGAAAACAATAAACGCTACTGTTCAATCTGAAAACAACTTTATTTATCAAACCTGGTATGGTGTTCTTTCATTATGCGACGATGAAGGAGATCCACACAAGCCATTTGCACCTCCACTTTCTCTAACTGAATCATTTTTTCGATGGATCCTTAGATTCAAACTTCCATGTAGAATATTATGGTCAACATCATGCTCCTCATCACCTGACATTGATGTTTCGAAGTCCAATTCCAATTCCTCATCATAATCAGAGTCTTCTCTTTCAGATCTTGGACCATCTTGTGAAGCATCACTATTAGCATCTGCACGGTAAAGTATGTCACTCAGGAATGGCACTTTTCCACCCCGAGATTCAGATCTTGATGCTCCATCATTTCCCTTGTTATTTCTGTCAGCTTCACCTAGCCAATGCAAGAAAATAATCAGAGTTAATAAGTTCACAACACAAAGGAATACGGGAACTAGCATCAGTCATCCTACTTCCTCCCCCTCTAACGTCTCAATAACAACCAAAAGATGAGGGGCTTGGGCTGGAAATTACTAGTAGATGCCATATCTATCTTCATTTCAATAATAACAATGATTTATTTATTTATTATTATTATTATTATTTTGTTGGTGGGGGTGTGATTGGTGGGGTGTTGGGGTTGGGGAACTGAACTTTTCGTAGGAATTAAAATCTTATTTCCGACAGAAGTGTTATCTCCAGCTCAAAATGTCAGCTAAATCACGTTCTATAGAAATGTGAATATTTCTTTTAATATCAAACATTTTTCCTGCTAAGATTACACAACCAAAAAATCAGCCCTAAAATAAAAATATTCACCAATTAATTCTGAAATTCAAATGATCAGACTCAAGAAATTAGGCATTTTATCGTAATAAAGAAAAGAAGTTCACACTACATACAGCATATTACCAACTGAATTCAAAGAGGCCCACTATTCAAAATTTAGGCAAATGATTTTGCAAGGACGAAATCAAGATAGGCATGATTGCGAAGAAATCAGGCTTCAACTCGATATTCAAAATACTTTGCCAAGTAGCTCGGGAAATTTCCCTCTAAACCCAGAAATAACTAGAAGAAGAAATAAGGCACATCCATTAATTTTAAGAAACGAACCTCCCTGAACCTTTTTAATTCCAGAATCATTCGACTGAGACATAAAACAAGAAATATATGTTGCTCATCAAATGGGGAGATGAATTGAAAGCTATTGGATGATAGTTTTCCAATTCTTCCTTCTCCCTGTGGCTTAATATACACTTATATCTACCAGAAATCTTTCTCCATTAGTGCAGAATATAACAATTTGCAAAAACTTGTATTCACATTGTAAGAAAATTGCCAATAAGTACCGCCCCATACAATTGAAACAGGGCAAGATACAGAGAGAAATGCATGATGCTTGGCTCTAAAACGTTGCAACCATAAAATAGGTGGTGAATAAAAACAAAACCAGGGAAATAAAAACCAACAAATTGTGCAACAAAAGAATGGGGAAGACATTTGAACTTAGAAACCTGCAGCAAGGTCCTTTTTTATACTCTCAACTTTTTCTGCTACGTCACAGTTGGAAGGGTCCAAATGTTGAGCCGCATAGGCAAAATCTAGAGCTTCTTTATGCTTGCCCAACTGCAAAAGAAAACACAAATATTTAAATTAGCAACAACTAAAGGGAAGAGTATTGCAAACTCGGCTTTAGTCATGAAAAGAAAAGGTAGTATAGATCATATCAGATAAACAACAAGTATAAATGAGTACTGCAAACCCTGTTTTCTCCTGAAAAATGTCATTTTGATCGTTTAATAAACAAAAACTGACAAAGTTAAAGAGTACAAGAAGCACACATCGTAAAATTGCATAGTATATGTTACATTCAGTTATTCACATGCAAACAACAGCGTGGCCTCAAAAGTTAATGTCCAACAGTATTAACTGCACAGATAATACTAGAAGAATATGCACTTAAGAGGGGGACTTTCTTTTAACAGTTTGCCATAGCCACAAGAATATATATACAATGTGGAAATATGGGGACCATAACAATGAAATTGGATGGGGTGGATTATGGTAAGTTTCAACATGATTGAGCCAAGTTCATTAGGCCCAATTATCTAACAAAGTCGCAGAAACTACGTCAACCATAAATAAGTAAGTTGAAGAGAAAGCTACCCTGCAGGATGCTTCAGTAAATTGTCCAATTTGAGATTATCCATGTTTTTATCTTTACTCTTCTTTTATGCCTATTTATTTTTACAAATAGCCAAAGAAGAAGGATAACATTAATAAAAGAAAGGACAACAAGAATAAAATAACAAAGCCACATTTAGAACCTTATAGTTAGATAATGTCATATAAAAACTTGACGCTTACTCTAATTTAGAGAAGTAAGCCAGATATTACTAAACAGTTCATGACGAACAATTATCCTTTGAACTTCCCTTAAGCACCAAAATATAAAATAATTAAAAAAGCAAAAAGGTCACCTGAGATAAAGCTTCAGACATATAGTAATGCGCCCTAAAAGAAGAGCTGACGATTCGACGAGCATTATCACAGTCTCTAATAGCCATATGGGCATCATTTTTCCACTTCCGCTGAATGGAAAAAAAAGGGATGGGAGAAAATGAAACAATCAGTACGTTTAAAATAAAGCATGCACTTCAAAAGCTAAAAAAGAAAAAGCCAAGAGAATTTCAAACCCTAATTTAATAAGAAATATCAAAACCTTCAGCAGCAATGCTGCACGTGTACAGAGACATTTATGCTTCAGTGAAGGGCTAATATAACGACCATATCCATCCAATACTTCATTGCAGGCCTCAACACCATAAAAGTTATTTGCCCCCTCCTCTAAGGATCTTTGAGCAATTTGGATAAGATTCTTGCACTTGTCAACCTAAAACAACCATGTTAAACTAGGAAACATTTGTGCTTTAAAAGATCTTACCCCAAGTTTGCCATAAGAAAGATGCAAACATAAGCAAAGGAGGAAACATATGTGTACTCACAGTAGTAATTTTTTCCTTAGGATAACAATACTGGAAGACATTAGATGCTGGTTCTAGTCTACTTGGTGCAGGGGTTAAGCTCGTTAACTGGGAAACATCTGCTGGCGTATACTGCATACAACTGCCACTGGCTGGACATTGCCAAAAAATATTTTATATATTAAAAAAAAAATCCCCTCACTGGCATGAATTTCCTATAAATTAAGGTTTGAAAAGAGGGCGGGGGGACAGGGAGGACAAACAAAACAAAAAAATGATATTAACGAAATTGACAGTGCAAAATTCTCCATCAGGGCACATGGACCATCTCAAACTGTGAGTTTAGCAAGCACTTCTTTTTTTCACCATAAAACCTAATTAAATCAACAACAAATTACGTGTAAATCTACAAGAAAATGACAGTGACCTGAGTCATCGTATGAGTTTCACATGCATAATGGTTAATCCGTGCACACATGCATCCACAGCATACCAAGAAACAAAATTTAAGCAATGAGTAGTAATGATGAAAATTATGAACCACAAAGAAATAGGATAAAGCTATTTCAAACTAATGAAAAGACTAAAGTAGGATAAAGCTGTTTCAAACTAATGAAAAGACTTGGTCTCATAAGAGGAAGTAGACATTCTAGAAGGAATGAAAATAAACTGCATGAGAGCATTCCCTTGCAGAAACTCAAGGTGGGTGCATTTTTACATACCACGATTGACATCCATCAAATAGACATGCTCCCCGCTGTAACTAAGAAGAACTTCTTCTCCGTCTGGACTAAATGTAACATGTGTCAGATGCAAACTTGAATGTCCCTGTTTAAGGTTAAAAAGATTAAAACAATAATAAAATAATGACAAATTCAACTGTGAGTCTAAATTTAAAGATGAAAAATATTACGAAAAAATTTTAAAGATACTTGAGTAATTGTAAAGGTAAGCTTAAAAACAGTAAGCTGTGGATGGTAAAAATTCACCACCGCCACAACCATCCAAAGAGGAAGACATAAATATGAGAAATAACTAAACAAGCAACTAAACTAACACGATCAGAAAGATGCAATGGACAGAAATAGTTAACACAAGGAGGAGGTGACATCTTTTTCTGACTGGAGGACAGTGGCGGCAGCATCCTTCTGTCATATAATCGTGCAAAGGAATCACTGCAAACATTCAGGAAAGAGATATAAGCTGAAAAGGGAAAGTAAGGTGAAAATATTAACCATCGTGCAATTCAAAGAAACAACAATATACCTCCCACCAACTAGGAGCAAGTGAGGCCTAGAGGCACTGATGTCACAAGATTTCAGAGCAAGAGTTTGTCTGGGAGGATCAACTAGAGACCTCTTTGCTCCATATCGCAAGTCAAGCTGTCATTTAGGACTATACGTGAAAATCAGATCTCAAAGGGTGGGGGGGTAAGTCAACATTTTAAATTAAAAAGCACCTTAATCTGAGTTGACAAATGAAATTAAAGGTAACAAATCATTCTAAGTTAGTCAAGTGAACTTTTCTGTGCAGTAGTAATAAACAACTCTTCAGATACGTTGGGCTAAAGATCTTCTGAAGTATGGATAAGTTAATATAAACACACAATTTATTTTAGAGAGATAATCTCAAAAATATTATTACCAAAAAAACCTTAACTAAACTTGATTAATACTAAAAACAAATTATTGCAAAATTTATGGAGAGAGCTCATTGGTTCACCAAGCAGTGGATGCATGGTAAGTCCAATAGAAAGAAATACTTACTAAAACATTGCGACATTCTTGGTGAGAAGACCCAGCAGGAGGACATGAAGTGCCTTCACGAAGATCATGCTGCCTTAAAGTCCCATCTTCACTAGCACTCCATACAACATTGGGATTTCCAACTTCAACCTGTCATAAATAAAAGCAGTAACATTTTTGGGAAGCAAAGGGAAGTTATCAAGCAAGAAAAGTTCTATTCAATTCAATGTATTTTCAACTTGATAAAATCTTACAGCTAATTTTTTTACTCTTCTTGTGTGGCATTGGTACAGAGCTGAAGGAGAAATAGAACTATTGTCAGATCCTCTCCCACTTAATCGAGATAAATTAAATAATCGAACCTGCCAAAAACCCAGTAATTGTAACATTAGGATAGAGTTCAAATGCAAGCAGATACTAAGTTCCATAGAAATTTCAATTATCAGCGTATTACTTCTGCATCTCCTGCTCCAGAGGCCACAAGTTCATCACCAGTTTCAGGGATGAATTTTGCACAAAATATGTTTGCACAGTGCCCAGTGTCTATAGAATGTAATAGGTTCCTATTTGAGTAGCTCCATATATTAATCTGCAGGAAGTAGTACAGAAATTGAAGCATTAGTAATATTCTTAAACAGTGCGTAAATTTCACATATGTTTATGGAGCTATAAAAGAGGTGAGGAAATGGCACTTCTTTATCAGAACATTCCTCAGATGTATCGATAAATTAGCATTTGGCCCACAGCTATTTCACCTGAAAACCTAGTTCTTATCGTCAAAAGAAGCATATTCCTAGTGCATTTATCAATTCATTACCACGTACAGGTAAAATCCCAAGCAAGTCTTAGATGTATGAATCAGGCCTCGAAACAGGAAGGGATAATGTCAAATATCTGATACCATATAGAAATATAATTTTGAATTCCAGGCCTCAAACTTGAGGAACCAGATATATAAGTTTTGTCTGCTTTATACATACTATGCCTTTGCTATAAATATTGTGAAAGAAAAATACTAAAAGCATACCCGTGTATCATCTGACCCGGATATCAAAAGTGAACCCCTGGAATTCCAAGAAATAGCATTAACACAACCTTGATGCCCCTGTAAACAGAGACAGAAAATCTTACAAGATAATTTTTTGAAATACAAAAGCACAAAAATCATCAGGCTAGCAATGTCTGCCTATCTAGCTCAATCGCACTCTTTTAAAACTATTACCATCTTCAAGAATTAATAAGAGATAAATGAAGAATTTAGTTGGTTGGGCAGCTTCGTTAAACATTGAAAAGCGGCAAATAAATAACTTATATGGCATGCACCATGTAGATGCACCATGAAAAACAGCAATAGCCAACTTGGTAATTTCCAACATGAGAGTTGTACAGAAAGAAAATTACTAACTACCTACACATGAACATAACATATACCACTTCAATCAATCAAAAGTAGAAACAATCACACATTTTATCACGTCAAATAGCCTTTGAGCAGAAACTAATCTGATGTAAAAATAAAATAAAAATGATGTAACCTATAAAAACATCTGGGTGCACAAAACATATGAAGATTTTATATTCGTGAACTTTGATTGTTTACTATTGCCGGAACTTCTATTTTCATATTCCATGGAGTTCCCTTTGCTTCGATATTCTGTGGACCTCTCAGCGACTAAAGTGGCAAACTTCAACTTATTGTAAATTTTAACATAACAATATAGAGATGGCAATGAAAAATCTCGATGGTAGAATGGCAAAGTAAAATGCCAAAAATGAAGGAAATGAAAGCCACCTCATACAAACAAAGAAAAAGAAATTCTTATTATCAAATAAAACGATGCAAAAGGTTAGACCAACCTCCAATTCTTTCTCCTGAGAAAGCCGTCGTATCAATGAAGAGTGCATCTGCAAACTGCGATTTACATCCTACACAAACACAAAGATTAAAGAAAGTAATTTAACAGAATCAATAAGAAATTTATAAAATATAGGAAGACACCCATTTACCAAAACACAATGGACAGTAGTCCACCAAATTTTTTTGCTACGCAGGCTTTAAATTTCCTCCACCTCACAAAATACTGGTGAAATTTGAACTACAATCTGGAATTGTATAAAAATAATTAAGCAAAATAGAAACTTTTGCCCCTACTTCATCTTTCTCGAATTTTCAAACGTTTGATAGAAAACTGCAATATATACATGTGTGTGTGTGTATGCACGCAATTTTATTAAATAAATTTCCTACGGAAGAAATGATGCTAAACGTATTCCTGCCAAGCTCAATTTTCACATCAATTAACAAATTTTAGAATTAAAAAAATATAAATTAAACGAAAGAAGTTCCAATCACATTCGAAACCAAAAAAAAATGCACAGTTTTTCTTCTCAAAACATTACACAAGCAGTGAATTTCACCGAGAAAATCAAGCATAACAGCAAAGGAAATATCAGACTGCAATCAGAAAAAAGTAAATTAAGAAAATAAGCAACAATTGACGAGAAGAAAAGAGAAGATAAAACAAAAACCTGTCGGCCGTCGACGTCTCGTCTCTGAAGCAAATCGTGGATATTTCCATCGTGAAAGCCCCAAGACTCCATTGAAGACGGCGAAGAAAGCTCGGGAAAGCCCTAGCAGAGCAATCTCGGCAAGAATTTTGGCAGAGGAAGAGCGGTTCCGATCCTTCTACACTCTCCTTCCTTTGTTTATATTCGCAATTTTTGGGTTTCAATCAAGTAAGAGTTCTTATTGGTATTAAATGTATATATATACACACGCACATAAATATGTGTAATAATCACTTTTGGTATGTGACACGAAAGCGGCGAGAACTTATGCAAGGGGTTTTATATAATTCTTAAATGAAATTATGAATACGAAGGAATAAAAAAATAAAATAATAATGAAGATGAGGTGGGATTGTGTATGGTTGGTTCAGCTGGAAACAGTGTTGCGCAAGAGTCCAAACGCTGTTATCATGGTGATGATTCATTGGGAGGTTGTTTACTCGTGCGCAAATATTACATGCATTTAGCACACGAGTTGGATTTGGAATTGAGTTTTTTGGGTTAGATTTAAGTTTAATTAAAATTATATATTTGATTAGATGTTTGAATTGTTAGAGTTAAAAAGTGTTAAAACTTGAAATGTTAAGGGAAAAAAAATTAATATAGAATTTGTTTTATTTGTATTGAAATTTTATGTAATTAAAAAATCATTAACAGTGAATTGAGATTGACTTTTTTAAAAAAGACAAAAAAATAAATAAATATTTCATTTGAATTTAATTCCTGCACCAACCCATGTGCATAATCAAGTGATATGAATTAGAAAGGATAGGATTTAAAATGAGAATTTGATAACTAAATAAGTTGTTTATTGAGACTTAAATGGACTTTTTTTTTTTTCCCCTAAAGGATAAAAAGACTAAAATTTAGAATTTAAATATCCACAAATCCTATTCATGCATTTATTTAAAATTGAAGTCGGAATGAATAGTTATATATCTCTTCTTCTTGTCTTTCCAAACTTAAAACATTATTAATTTGTATATTCAGTACAGCACTACTAAACATATTTAAACTAATTATTTAGAAGCTAAGATAATGAAATAAATTAATATAATTTGTGTTCTTATCTTTGTTTTAGAAAATTAAATAAGCATAAAACTTGAATTGAAATAAGTAACTTAAAGGGTGTCAAAAGGGTTTCATGTTATTTTATTGTAATACAATATAAAGTTTTTACTTATTAAAATAAGGCGAATAACGAACAACTATATAATGTTCAACAAATAAAATATTTTTTATTTTTTGATATATAGTATATAATAAGTATAGGGTGCGAGATTGTCAATCTTATTTCTCAATTCGAAATTGAAGTAGGACTAACCAATTCCACTCTATATTCCAGAAAACAAAAAATTAAATAAAGATAAACCACCATTCCTCACTCACAAAGGTGTTTTTCTTTTTTTTTAAGTATGAGCAATTTTTGTTTTTAGTTTAGGGCTCGTTTATGAGATGAATTAGAAAATATTAGAATAGTAAAAATTAAAAGTAAAAATTGAAAAAAAGACAAAAAAAAATACTATAACAACTGATGAGCAATCACTCTCAGACAAGCTCTTAGTGTCCCACTTACGATATGCAGATGAGAGTGCATTAATAGTTTTGCTATGCTTTTCGGTTTTATTTCTTCATTCAAGAAAGAGGTGGAAAGAAACAAAAGGAAATCACAATGGAAGAAGCACAATGCACCATATCAACGTAAAGACAAGGAAACCTAATCCAAAGTGTAGGAATAGAGATGTGTTTTTACATACAAATTACTGGAATCATCAAACCTTTTAAGTTAATTTTACTTTTATTTCTTTAAACTAATGTCATTTCAGCTTTAAATGAATAAAATTTAAAGAAAAGGGTGTGTTTGCTAACATATTAAAGTTTAAGGGGTTATTTAGTGACATTTTGAGAAGGAGTTTTAGAGGTTGGAGATTACCTGATTTTTTAAAATGTGTATTTGGGAAAATGAACTATTTGGAATAAAAAAATATAAAATCTTGAAATATATTTGAAAAAAAATAGTAATATAGATATTATTTCATTCTATTCAAAATTTTATATGAGTAAAAAAAAAATCTCATTTTGACTTGAAATTTTAAAAAAAGAGTTATGGATGTTTAATTTTTTTTTAATAATTAGAAAAATAAATAGTGAAATTTGAGGGAAAAAAAAATTTGAAAAAGAACTTTTGAAAACTCTCTCAAACGACCTTAAAGATTTTTTTTCCCCTAACATGTTAAACTTTAGAGATTTGTATACAAGTTTTTAGAGTTCAACGGACAAAAATGGAAGTTGGCCTATACTATTATCATATGGACCATTTACATATATAGCTGAATTAGAGTATTGGTTTTAAAAAATTATCCACATATCAACTTATTTGCAAAATTGAACCAAAATAACATCTAATCCTACTATGTGGACAAAAATACCTATTCATCAAATTTGTGAAAGAAACAAAAAATTAGATTATATGCCTAAAATATAGGCACATTTATTCCACAAAATCAAACATTAAAAAATCCCTACATTAACGCAATTTTTATACCAAAAACAAAACACAATATTCTCCAAACACCATATTCTCCAATCCTCCATTTGCATGACCTTCCTCCTCCTCTCCACCTTTCGTAATTTTCACCGTCTCCTCTCCTCTCCGACATGACTACAATCATATTTTGTCAACCCGCTATCCACGTCTCTACCACTGATACTAATGTTCTACAATATGTACATAATTGATTCAGCCCATATCATAGTGATTGTGTTTTTGTCTTAATATAGAGAAATGATCAAGTTTAAAGATGTATGAACAACAATGAAGATTAATCTCCATTTAATAAAGATGCAAGTAGTTGACAACTTCAAGAAAAGATTCTCAATGGGATGTAGTTTGGTCATTACCATAAAGACTACAACAACACAATATTTAAATTCCAATGTAATATTGCATGGTCATTACATAAAGACTATGTCTGTATCACACGTAAACATTATAATGTATATGATCAATAGAATTTGAAGTAGGAAAAATAGGGTATTTTATGTGATTTTAAAACTTTTTTATTAAATCATACCTACTCGTGTTATCATATACGATAAATTATTCAACAATCTACATATATTGAAGTGATTGCCAAGAATGTCAAAGAAAGTGATTTATAAAGCTTCAATTGACTAGCGTTCTTTACAATTCTGCAATTCTTGGACAGTAATGTAGGAAAAATAATAAGACATGCACAGAGGAATTTTAAAAAAATTTTCAAAATCATTAAAAACTCGTATTATTATAAACAATAAATTATTCAAACATCATTATACCTTCAGAGAAGATCACCAGGAACACTGACAGATGTAACCAAGAGACTTCAACCAATTAGCCTTCTTTATTATTCTTTAATTCCCTGAAAATGGAGTTGTGAGCACTCGGTGTCTTGATTGGTATTCTAGCATGACTTATTTTCTTCCAATCACCCAGATCTCTGAGAATTTGTTATTATTAGTAAGATGTATAATAATAAATTCGCTCACCTTAGAGTCTGTAGTCTAAATAAAATAATAATCTCAATAGTCCTATTTATAAATTTACATTAAGTGACTTTCAAAATTTAAATATAACTCAAGAAAATATTTTTCTCTCTCTTCCAACATCCTAAGTCTGATTGTCCCAAGGGGAAAACACCTTAAAAAATTTGGCCATACTAAGTTCAGGTCTATTCAAAATTCAAACAGAATTCCAAACAAGATTTTTTACTTTCCTTCCCATTCAAAAAATCGGAATTCTTTACTTTGAGAAACTCCCACAAAAATTCAACCATGCATGGATTTATGATTCAAAATTTGATTCAAATTTCAAACTTCACAAATCTTGTAATTTTGTCTGCATAGATAATTTTTCACAACTCCAGTTTAAATTTAAATAAAATCATGACAACTTTATTTGAAATTTAAATAATTGTGTAATCTCTTATCTAAAACAAAATTTAAATTAAGAGAAAATCTTGTCTTCCAATCCTCAAAAAATCCTCCCCGCACTTTAGTGTTAGAACAGGATTTTATTCAATTCAAATTTAAATAAGATAACCATTTATATTTCAAATATTTATTCAAACATAATTTTCAAAATTCAAATCAATCTCATATTTATCTTTTAAAAGATAAAAATAATTAATTTAAATTTCAAATCTTATCTTCCAAAATAAATATTCACCTAAGTTAAATATTTATCCCAGTTATTGAATAATACAAAATTACAATTTTACCCTTGGCTCCTTGAGAAAAATGCCTACATCCGGTAATAGGTGATCCGGATTATTATCTTTATTAAATACAAGAATACAAGTAATAAAGAACAACCTGATGAATTACTGTCTGTTGAGAAATTATGTGGAACTAGTAAAAAGACCAATTGAACATATATAATATAGGCTCCAATAATTCGTATAATTATTATTTTATACTGAATAAACACATTGCAATTATTAGTTTTAGAGTCACATCACTATGAACCTAAAATTGCACTCCTAATTACATATCGTATTACACAAGCCAGTGATAAGCTATTATTTAATGACCTTATCATTTTTACAACACTCTCATATGATATCCATGATCAACCTTAGAACAAAATCAGTTCAACCTATTGATCAAGTTATCTTGAATATCCAGTATACACCTAACTAAGAAAATAATTATTCACCATATGTGAATAAGAAGTCATCTGCCAACCAAACGACCCAACGTCTTTTTCATTCTCACATCCAATATAATGCTTTTAAGAGGATAACTTTTAGGTGTCGTTTGGCAAAAAAATTACATTTTAATTTTATTCAAATGCAATACAATTTTACACCAAACATAAATTTTTCAACAGTGTTATGAAAACAATTACTATTCAAAAGTTTTTTAAAACAATCACATCAACTTTTTAACTCCACTATTTATCTCTACTTTTACCAATCACATCAACTTTTCAACTCTAAAATACTTTTCATCCAAACACACATTTCATTTAAATACAAAACAAATACTTTTCAACCAAATACAACATTCAAAAAACAAATTTCATTCAAATACAACCAAAATGCAATACGTTTACCAAACGCCCCCTTACTCTTTATTAGAGTTATGACTCCAATATCTGTAAACAAACCATCCATCCATCATGTACAAATCATATACCTAACGAACCAATTTATAAGGTTATTACTTCTGAGATGCTTTAGTCTTTGAAACATTAAAGTACACAAGTCATACACATGAAGTAATTCACCTATTCAAGATTAATATTATTGCATAATGAATGTCTAAAGTGAATTAATCCACTCAAGTAGACTATGCAGATCAATTGCACTTTGGTCCTATTATGATACGTCACCACCAAGCAACACATCTATGTCTCTATTCAGGAGTCGAAGTTCCAAACAATCAAAACAAACCGTCTCTCCAATTGACTTTAGACAATATAATAATATTAATTTGAATTAGATACTCACTCTAATCTCATATACTACGAACTATAGGTTTAGACTACTTGCTTTAAAATATCATCTTCTTGCATATAAAAGTCAACTATATGCAATATTTTAACAGTTTAACAACAAGCAGTCAGTAAGCCGTATTTGGTTATATTTAAGCTTATATTTACTACTCAAGATTAATATTATTACATAATGAATGTCTAAAGTGAATTAATCTATTCAAGCAGTCTATGTAAATCAATTGCACTTTGATCCCATTCTGATACATCACCACCAAGCAAAATATCTATGTCTCTATTCAAGAGTCGAAGTTCTGGACAATCAAAACAAACCGTCTCTCCAATTGACTTTAGACAATATAATAGTATTAATTTGAATAAGATGCTCACTCTAATCTCATATACTACGAACTATAAGTTTAGACTACTTACTTTAGAATGTTGTCTTCTCACATACAAAAGTCAACTATATGCAATATTTTAATAGTTTAACAACAAGCAGTCAGTAAGTTATATTTGTTTACATTTACTTTAACATGTAAATAGGATGAGAACATATAGTAATATGATGAATAACCTCTAATATATTTTTAATCAATTCAAAAATAAATGAAATACATAAAAATGTCTTTTCCACTTAGGGCATTCTCAACACGTAGGGTATCTTTTAGATCCACAATCAACTTAAGGTTAAAATATGTTCAACCTTTTGATCATACTATTTTTAAAATCTATTATACATTTAATAGAAAAATGATTATTTACTACATGTGAATAATAAATCATTTTTCAAGCAAATGACTCAAGGCCTTGTTTATTTTTACATCTTGTATAATACTGTTAAGAGGATAACCTTTATTCTTGATTCGAATTATGATTTCATATCTTTAAATAAAGCTCACATCATATACAAGTCATGTATCCAATAAATCAGTATAATAGCTTACTACTCAGAGATGCTTTAGTCTTTGAAACATCAAAGTACATAAGTCATAGTCATTTATTTACTCATGATTAAAATTATTACATAATGAACATCAAAAGTGAATTAATCTATTCAAGTGGACTATATAGATTAATTACATTTTGATTCAAGTTCAACATATCACCATCACTAGACAATATATTTATGTCTCTATTTAGGAATCGGCTCGTTTCTAACGGTCAATACAAACCATCTCCCCAACTAGTTTCAAACAACATAATAATCATAAATTTAAACTATTTACTTTAGAACGTTACCTTTTCGCGTATAAAATCTATTATATGTAATATTCTAATAATTTAAAAGTCAAATAATCATTAAATCATATTTACTTACATTTACTTAAATAAAGATGATAATAGTAAATAAAAATATAATTAAAAATCTCAAATATATTATAAACCAATTTTAGATATATCAAAATATCTTTAATGCTTAAGGACATTCTTGACATTTGGCCAAAAAAAAAAGAAGAAGAAGAAGAAGAAGCGGGGACTGCAAGATAAGCAAATCCCGCGATAATTAACTTTAAATATGGCCAAAAGAGTATAAAATATGTATATATGGACATAACCACCTCAAATCCTAAAATATAGCACTACTTTCTGTATAAAAAATACAAGTAAAAAATGAAAAAAGAGAAGAAGGGAAAAGGTCGAACAATAATAAGATAATATATACGATTATGTCTAATCTCACACACGGCAGGCAGACACCGAAGGAAAAAATAAAAAAACTAATTAAGAAAATAAAATAAACGTGCATTTAAAAAATTAACATGATAAAAATAAATAAAACGTCATTCTGAAAAAAGAAAAAAAATGAAGGGATAATGATATATTTAAATTTTCAAATTTAAAATAGTAATTGCATGAAATAAAGAGTTTCCATTAGAAAAAAAATGCACATCAGAAAAAAAAAAAAGGTTTAACAAAACGTGAAAATGGGAAAATTTCAAAAATATTGTTTTCCTTAAATAAACGTGAAACAAGGAAGGGTAAACATGGAAGAAAAAAATAATAAATTTAAAATTTCATTCGAATTTACAAATAAGTTAAAAAGTATTATTTTTTTAAAGCATCATTTACATAGATAATCAAATTAGAGTCATGATTTTAAAATATATCTAAAATTAAATTTATTTACAAAGTTGAACAAAAAAATAAAACTGATTATTTTGTGTTGACTAAAATACCTATACATCTAGTTTAAAATTAAAAAAAAAGTTAGATTCTCTCCTAAAAAATAAGGTCATTATTTTTTGAAATTCAAAAAACAAAAACCTCTCCCCCTTGATATTGCGTGTTTGGAATTAAAAATTAAAAAAAAGTGCATAATTAAAACATACTATGTTCCCCTTTTCTTCTCCTCAGCTTTCCTCCGACTCTATTACTCCATAAATCAATATGTTATTGGGGGAGTCATTACACATATAACATATTGATTTGATCAATAAACAAAGAACTATCTGGTTTGTTATCATATTGCAAATGACCTAGTCATTACACATATACATATACTGTTAATAGGATATTAACGAGGTCAATATATTGTAAATATTTTTTATTTTTGCTTAATGATGAGGTCAATTTGATAATGATTCAAATTTCATGTGCATTTATTTTAAATTGTCTCTTGATTTTTTTGTCAATTTTGTGTGAATATTAAGAAATTCATATTAGATATTTGATAGAATCACAAAATATGAACCTTTTTTAAAACGTAAAAGCAAAAAAAAAATATATATGTCCCAATTAAAAATAACAAACCCTCCAAAAAATAAATAACAAACTCAAATAATGTAAAAAGTTTCCTTTTTAAAATATAAAAATTAAAAAAACTATGCTTATTAAAAAAAAAAAAGAAAAAAGAAGAAGAAAAAGAAAACCAACAAACTTGCAATAAACACCCTGTGATTTTTTTTTTTGGGTTAAATCTGCAAAACATAGATTATGGAGAATAATCTCATAAAGTATTGCTTTTTTAAAATATATATATATATATATGAAAAATGTAGATTGTGGAGGGGTATTTCTAGGATGAAATTTAAAATTTGTTCAAATTTATAAATAAATTGATTTGTAGACACTCTCTTTAAGTAGTCAAAAATAATCATTTTATGTAAATATTTCTTTTTTATGTAAATACTTCATTATCATATTGGGCCTCGAAAGAAGCCCAATGGGTATTATTGGCTATAGTGTGTAGAAACTTGAGCTTTGGAAAGGGAACATCCAAAAAAAAAAAAAAAAAGAGCTTTCTACACCACCCTCCATTGTGAGGTGAAGAGTATAAATGGCAATTCTATACCTAATTATGCTATAAAATAAAGAGCTCAAATTCTCAATCATCAAGTTTTTTTTTTCTTTTTCAGGGAAAAAAACAAAAAACGAACAGATAAGCACGGTAGTAATTTTCATATTTCTTGCTCATCAAAATTTTCATCTTTTTTTTTCTCAAAAAAAAAAAAAACGTAGTATTTACTTTATGTATACTGTATATAACGACAGATTTCATACAAAATTCTTACACACGAGTAATGTTCGCAGTTAAGATTGTCGTTTGTCTTACATTCAGTCATAGATCTCATGTGTTTTAGCTTTGTCACATACAAAATGCTATAGCAAAAGGAAGAAATACGTATACATATACATTTTGCATATACACATATTGATGTATGATCACTTGTCAGGACGGACACACAAACCCCACATACTTCTGACAATAAGATGATATGGCCCTGAGAACAATTTCTAAAACTAAGAATTACAACATTTTTGTTTTTGCAACGCCAGGTAACTTTAGACAATGGGTTATTTTGCTTTAATCGAGTAAAATTTAGAAGCAAGCAAATTCAGGAAACATTTTAATGTTAAACTTGTCAAGTTGTTCAAAGGACCACATATCTTTAGTCACGAATCAATTTCTTTTCTTTTCTTTTCATTTTTGCCCTTTCACAATATGAGAAAGATACGGATTTTATCCCCCAGCGTGCCAAAAAGTAGAAAATTCCATTTGAAAATTTGAAGAATTTCTTTTTGAACTTATTCAAACACCACCATAAAATTTTCATAAAAGTGGGTTGTGTTTTTGTGCCAAGAATGAGAGAAAACGTTCAAATGACCATGGAAAATGGATACTCCCAAACGCAAATTAGGTGAGAATATATTCCTCTCCAAGACTCCAACCTTCTATCTTTTAGCTCCCTCTACAGAATAACGTTGTGAGAAAGAGTTGTTGGTTTGTTTTCCAAATGCCAAAAGCTAGTTAAACCACTTCATCTCATTCGGGTGGTTTGCGAGTGAAATCTCCTCTAATGTGTCTAGTTTTCGCATGAACCATTTGATTCCCTCTCCATTCCCAAATCATTTCTCCAACATAGCCTACAACTTAAAAGAGTGCAAACACAAAACTGAGGGAATATCTACTCGTACATTTCTTAACATTTCCAAACAATACATCTGATCAAAATTATATGCAAAATTTAGAGAGTATAATACAGATTTAACATTTAAAACATGATAGTTTTTTATCCCCCATACCCTACTGTACAAATCTCAAGTTATGCAACTTCTCATGGTTGGGTGGCAATCATTTTTTTTCTTTTTCTTTTTTTGTCATTCACAATAGCATCCGACTTCTTGGCTCTTCCATGGAGACTAACCCATCAACGTCCTTTTACCTTTTAGAAAAGACCATTTAAATGACATAAGAATACGAGTCTCCACCGTATCAGATGCAAACGCATGAAGTAACAAAAAAGAAATCTCATACGATACGCATAACGCATGACCGAATGTAAAAAAACCAAACAAATGCCACTAAAAGAATATGACAAAAATGGGCCACCACCGGTTTCTACATTATTTACTTTCCTATTCGTGCGTCAGACTCTCTCATGCATGAAACGAAATGCTTCCTCTCACTAATAATGCATTTGTTGTGGTCCCCTCACCACGCTCGCTGACTGTAGCAATATATCGAATGGAGAGTTTCTCTCTCCTCTCTCTCTCTCTTGGGCAACAAAATAGAATTAGTGAGCAAAGGAATCATAATATGCAAAACACATCGCTGTCTCATACAATAAATGCTTGCATGCGACTTAAGTACAGAGACATGCGGCCAACAACAAGGCCGACCCCTAGAATTAAATCACATCAAACGAAGAGCTTATTCACCGCCTCTAACAACCGAGACCCACTACAACAACATTATAACAACAACAACAACATAATACGCAAATACTTTCACCAAACAACGATAATATAATCTACCTCTCAGTAACAAACGCACACTGAATACATTTTTCCAAGCAAACAAAAATGACAACACACGATACCATTTACTTCCTATTTGCTAAAACCGGATGAAAAGCAAAAAGCTGGGATGGCGATCGGGAACTTGGGCCACTGGGCAAGTTACATGGCGGAAAGGAGAAGCCGTTTTGCTTGTGCAAATTAAAACGCATCACAAGAACAAGAAAGCCCCACAAAAAAGTTGGATTTGACAAGAAAATACCAAAAGGGCAGAAGAAAGAGAGTGACCAAGGGCCCCAAGACAGCAACGAGCATGCGCCATACCACTCAGTCCTGCTGGGATCAACTACAAGTCTCCTCCGACCACATAACGACTTCCATGCCCAAATGCGAGTGATACTTTCTCTAAAACCACCCTTCAGACGCCAAAGAGTAAGATACAAGGTGAAACTAAGAAAAATGGCGATCTAATCATTGAAGAAAAAACATTACACGAGATTCAAACTTTTCCTTCTCCGTAGTGCGTTTATCATTGTCCGACTCTGGAAACACGTGTCCATGGCTAATGCATATGTACTGGACTTATTCAGCATAGACCATATATGCACTAGAAATCAAGTAGAACTGCTAATGTAAAATAACTACCAAGTACAACACACCACACAAACAAACTGAAATTCAAAGAGCATCGATTCCTAAAGCTTTAGACCTGAGCTTTAGGTATTTCAAATACTGGATGGCTTCATCAAGGACCACAATCGCGTCTTTGCCCTTCCCATCAGGAATTATGCTCTGCAGAATGCTAACAGTTTCCCGAATCTTCTCCCTTCTCATCTTCTTGTTGCTGGAGCTAGACAAGACATCAATCTCTCTCAATCCAGAACTTTTTTCCTTCGCACAACTAGATTCTGCATCATCCTCTGACTCCATCGATCTGTACCGCTTGACAGAACTTGCAGTGTCCACAAGGAATGGTTTATCATCATAACCTCCATCGGAAAGCTTTCGCTTCTTTGTGGTTCCAACGGTACTAGCAACTTCATCAGTGCTTCCCTCAAACCAATCTTGCTTATAATAAGATGTCATTGTACTGGGTGAATGACCTGTGCTAGTAACTTCATCATCCTCGGTGGAATCGCCATCATCTTCATCATCCGAGTAGAGCAAGGCATCAAGTTCTTCTGTGTCTTCACGCATCTCACTCTCTCCATTTTCATTGTTGTCATTAAATTCATCGGTTAAAATTGGTTCAGAAAGATTTTTCAAAACTCTTTCAGTTACAGCATCTTCTGTACGCAGCTTATAGGCACCATTAGGATGCTTCCAAGATGCAAGACAGCGAACTGAAGCACCGACGCCAGAACTAAATATTAAAGTTGTTTGGTCCCCTGATTGATCAACAACAAGGAATTTCTTCTGAGCACGTTGAGGCTCTACATTATGTTTTAGGGTCTCCCTACAACTTTCATTATGGCAGGCAGTAAGTTTCTCCTCTTTAATAATAGAGGTTGGAGCATGCGTGAAAGCCTGCCTGAAGCGGGGCAAGCAATAAAACCAACCATGGGGTTCATTTGCTTGGCTGGCCCGCAAATTAGGAGCCTCCGACAATGCATATGCCGGAAAAGCACCATTTGTGGAATTCATATTTGCGCTCGGGTTCATATATGCAGACAGCCCCAAGTCCAATGGGGCACCCGAGAAATTCAGATAGGGTGATTTCCGATTGAAGTGCAGCTGAGGATGCCAGGTTCCACAGTCTTCACCCATTCAACCAAAACAATTACCTAGAAAATAAATCACACAACTCATAAATATCACAACCGAACAGCTTAAAGAAGTTATGCAAAAAAAAAAAAAAAAGGGAATCGAACGTTAGAGAGTAAAGTATACCCAGAAGGATGTATGTACAACTACAAGCTGATTTCTTTCTCTTTCTTTGACCAACAAGGAAAATAACTAAATACTCCAGCTTAACTTGAACACAGAAGGCAGAAACTTTTTCTACGTAACAGGTTTTAGCAAATGACGGAAATACTCAGCCTGAAAAAACATCCAAGAAACAAAAATCAATAGGAAGCGTATCATCACCAGTAAACAAAATATAGCAAGGAGTTTTCCGAATCCAACCGATGAAATCAAAAGGTAACAACCCTGGCTTGAACATCTAATGATCCTCTTAAAAAGAAAGATTAGTAGCAGTAAATTATCTTTTCCACTAACCTGGCAGTCCTGGAGAGGTTGAAAGCATGCTATAACTCTAACTATAATGGTGGAGCTCCCTGCAATCCCATTTTCGTGTTTCAATGCCCGAAATCTTGTTTGACTCGCTGCTTGGCACACCATCACTACTTTCCGACCCTTCGATAATATATGGAAAAAACACAATCTTCTTCCAAGGACAATATTTCCAACACGTGACAAAAAAAAAAAAAGCAAAAACCAGACTTTGACCAAATATAACAAAAGGGAATCAAGGAAAATCACCAGGAATGAGGATACACCAAGAGGGTTTTACGACCAAGAACAAACGACAATACTACTACCCAAAAGCTAAAAAGGGTTGAACTCTTAACTTCAGCAAAACTAACTACCGAAAAGGGAAAAAACGACAACAGACTCGATGCGGGAAGCTGGTAAAAAAAGTAATTTGCTAATGTTCAGCTAATCTGCCGGACATAGCAAGGAACGACAACGAAAAATCTGGACCCCATGGAAAAAAACTGTGGCAATAAAAGGCAGAGAGATTTGGAAAAGGAACTTCAAAATTGGGAAAAAAGAGCTAAATTACAGAATTACTTTACAGTACAAGTTCAAAGAGATGACTTTGCGGAAAACATCAACAGACAGTGTGAGCCACCACCGCATACTGTTTCTGTTCACACCCGCACAAAACAAACCTTTCAGATCTCCACCACCCTTCGAAACCCCTTTTCCAAAAACCCTGCAATAATAATTTTTTCAAGAAATTAGCGCCAAAATTCAAGAATTCATCGCTTTACTCTTTGTAAACCTGTATTAATCGTAATTATTCAGCTCGATTGTTTAGAAAATTCTTTTCCAAGCGAGAACGGCTTAAGATGATAGATCCAAAGCCAAATTAACCGGTTGTTTGCTCATATTTTCTCGGGAACCAAACATAGCAACATTTCCAAATTCCGACAACAGTGAACAGAAACAAAGAATCGGCAATTCACAGGCCAATAAAACCGAAAAAGAAAAAAACTCAGAAGGTAAATCAAAGAATGAACGAAATTGAAAGATAAAAAAAAAATTCGAAATCAAACGCGAAAGATCGCACTTTTACATCATACAAGAACCCAAAAAAAAAAAAGCTCCAAAATAAACTGTAAAAAATCTGAAGCAGAAACTTACAGAGACAGAAACGAAGAGAGAAGCTCAGAAGGTCCAGTTCGGAGACGAAGAGGAAGAAGTGTCTGTTATTATCGGAAACTCAATCGGAGACAACGAAGAGAAACAGAGAGATGCTAGAGAGAGAGAGAGAGAGAGAGAGAGAGAGTGTGGGATAATGGGAGAAGAAACTTGAAGAGTGCACGGAGGGAGAGGCTATATAGAGGCTAATTTGACGGAAATGACCCTGGTTGGGGAGCGAAATTAAAAAGGAAGCCACTGGGATTTGCTGTTTGTTGGCGTTCGTAAAACTTCATACGTGCGTGAGAAGGAGGGGAGGGAGGAGGGCACGCAAGATATTAGTGAGCAATGATGAAGCAAACAGTGGTGGAGTGTGGGTGTATTGTCGTGTGAACTCCTGTGGGTGGCTTTATCATTACCCCAGGGTCAAATGACTACCATCTTGTTGACCAAACCCCTCGTTTGGGTTGGTCGTTCTATAGTTAACAATCACCACCCTTTTTGCAACCTTAAGTAACTCTGGTTAGCTCTTCTGGATGGATTGGAGTTTGGAAAATTTTTTGGGCTTTTTAATTTGGATTCTTCATCATTGATGGTTGTGGCGTAAAAGCACATAGGTGATCTATCAAAGGCTCTGTGCCCAGATAGTAGGGATTGAAGTATTAGGGGGAGTTTGGAGGAAAGTGTTGGAGATATTATTTTTGGGTTGAAAAAAAGTTATTTTGGAGAACGTGTTTGGGAGAAAAAACTGTTTGAGGTGAAAAAATAAAAAATTTTAAAAAATTTTTTAGAAAAAAAATATCAATATATATATTATTTCGTTCTTCTCGAAATTCTATGTAATTTTAAAAAAATTTATCTCATTTAAACTTATATACACAAAATTATAAATTTTTAAAATTTGGAGTTTACTGTAGCGTTTTGGAAAAGTAAATAATGAAAAGTAAGGAAGTTTTGGAAAAAAAATGATATTTTGGGGGCTGGTTTTCCAGCCCCAAACACCCGCTTAGAATATGAATAGATTACGAAATGAAATGAAATGAAATGAAATGAAATTTGGAATCGAAACTAATTGGTTTAATTATAATTTTTGTTGATTTTTCAAAAAAAAGACAAAATTGAAACTAAAATTTTGGATCAAAGTCAATGAAACAAACGGGGTCTTAACTATTGTGGCGGGGTTGACACACTTTCCTTAGACCTCCCAATGTGGACAGGCACGCGGTGAAGTTGGTTTTCCGCCGATGTTGGGTATAAAAACTATGATCAGGTTTTTTGATCGTTCCACCTATAGTTCTTATAAATTTTCTTGTGATGTAAGTTGAAAAGCGTAAAGACATTATTGATCTATTTTTTTCCTTAAAAAAAAGAAAACTTAGAATATCATCTACATTAAAAAATATTTTTTATTTATGTTCTTACAAACTTTCAACCGATCTTGTTAATCCTCTTCCTCCTTCCATGGAATACATTGTGGTGTGATGTGCTTGTTTTGTTTTTTTACCACGTTAGAAAGAAGAAAGGGGATCTAATTCACAGTATCAAGTCAATTTATATATGTATTGTTTCATTTGCAATTTTAACGTTAAAGATTTACAAGTATTTGAATCTCTCACGATATCAAAATCTTTAAAGCTTGTAAGTATATTGGCTTTTAAGTTCAAACCAAGCTTTCCCGTGCTTTTTTTTTTTTTTTTTCCTTTAGAAAAGTCAATAAAAAGTGTAACTATTTCTTAAAAAGTCAACTAATTCTATTCTAAAAATTTTATTTGAAATCGATGCACCAAGCGTACTCTAATATTCTATTAAAAAAAACACTAGAACCTTTAAATTTCACAAGTTTTATTTTATAAATGTCAATATTTTTATTTTCAATTACATGTAATTAAAAATATAATTTTATGGTAATTTCACAATTAATTTTACCAATAAATATATAATTTGAACATCTCAATCCTTAATTTCAAAAAAAAAAAAAAATCACAAGTGCATGGTTAGTGAATTTTCTCACCACATAACAAAGCAATCCTCCAAAAGGCCTTCCCTTTGATATTGTGGAAAAGACAATGACACGTATATCTACATGTTTTGTTGATGATTTGGTAATCTATAGACAAAAGCTGTGCAACATAGGTGACGTTTGGTATTGTTTTTAAAATGTTTTCTGTTTTCAAAAAAATTAAAAATGAGAATGTTTTGAAAACTGTATTAAGATCATTTTTGAAACTGTGTTTGGTTATGTTTTCTGAGTGTATATTTTGAAAAATATAAAAATGAAATTTTGTTTGATTATATTTTTTTCAAAACCCATTTCATTTTCAAAAAACCCAAAAAACACAATATTTTTTGGAAATGAAAACAAAAAGTGAAAACAACTTTTTTTCGTTTTCAAAAAACCCAAAAAAACAACATAGTTGAAAACGATGTTTTCGAAACGGTTTTAAAAACGTTAAATAAACAAACGCTATTTTGAAACCGTTTTCATTTTTTGTGTTTTTGAAAACGGAAAATCATTCTCAAGAACAAAAACAAATGCCCCCATAGTATCCGAATCTCATGTAGGATAATAACTCGAGTTGGCCAATACTTGTTAGGTCATATGTTCATTCTATTTTGCGGCATGGCTATATGGATTTTATTGAGTCAAATGTTCATTCTAGTTTGCTATATGGCTATTACAGATTTCATGTTTTGTAATATATATTCAAGATAATAATGGGAGCACTATTTAGAACGAATGTAATGTACTAGACATGACATTGAGTTAGCATGATTTAAGACTAACAACTAACAGTATGGACTTACTTTATAGCAACTTATGACAACAAGGATCTCATGTTTCATGTACTAAAATTATATGTGAAATTCTAATCAAATATATTTTTTCAAGTAAAAGTCATCTTTAGCACCAATGATCTATTAACACGTACACCATCTTTCCATTGGTGCATATGCATGAGGTTTGTTAGTTCCTTTTTGGAATTCAAATCAAATGCAGTGACAGCAGCGATTTGTAACATGATAGAACTTATATGGAGTGAGTTCTTTTATATATTTCATAACTTATTACAATGTTTATTTTTCTTTTTTATGCTCAATTTTTTATTATTTAAATTATTTTTAATCTTTAAATAAAAGTTTCAATCATTCGATTCATATGAGCCTTAAATCACCGTTTAAGATCATATATGCTTTTTCTTCTTTATTATTTATCCCTTCTTTCTTTCTTTCTTTATTTTCTTTTACTTGTTGCTTAAGTTCCTATTTATCTCATCTCAGCTATAACATGATAAGTTGATTACCACTATATCATTGAAACTTCAGGATACTTATCCCTCTCATTCCTATTAATATGACAGTGAATTTTCACTTTTCATAACCGAATATCTTTTTTTTTTTTGAGTTATGATTTATTTTTTATTTGATTAAGTTGAATCTATATCTTTTTATTTTTCTGTTTTCTTCTCATCAAATTTATGCTTTACAGTTCATGTTGTTTGATTTTGGTTCAAACTGAAATTTTCAATTTAAATCAAACTTGCTACTCAAACCTCTATTAGGGACATTAAATTCTGGATTGTATTCAGATTTAAAATTCTTGATCGCATCCTATTTTTTGTATTTGTCCCCCCAACCAGCAAATTTGGTCATTTAAACCATGTGTTACAATTTATATTTGTCAATTTAAACCAAAGAGTTCAAATGAAATAAATTCCAACCTACAAACCATACAAATTTTACTTCTTATGATCTTGGTCTGTATTTCTTTTTTCCCCCTCTTTCAAAATCACATTCCCACCTTTCCATTTGTTCAAAATACCCGGCCACTACAGAAAATTAAAAAGTTAGAAAATTGGGGCAAATAAAGAAAAGAAAAATTCGGACACCCAATTAGATAATGCCGTATGGTGCATCAATTTGTCTGAAGAAAAACAAGGGGGGAAAAACATGGGAAACATAAAAGGAGAGGTCAGAGTGTAAAGAAAAGAAGAAAAGGGTGAAAGAGAAAGGGTGAGCATCAAATACCCAAATGGAAGGGTGAAAGAGAAAGGGTGAGCATCAAATACCCAAATGGGAATCAGAGAAATTTTATACAAGGAAACAAAAGGAGAAAAGTAAACTCTTTTACTATTATTTTTCAGCCTATTCACTATTTTTCTTTATTATTTTCATGTGCTTTATTATCACATGCGTACACAATGTAAAGGTACATGTTCTTTTAAAATTTATCGTTTTAAGAGGCTTGGGGCATTTGGAGAAGTATTCAATTTTAATTTTACTCAAATATAATACAATTTTATACCAAACACAAATTTTATAACAGTGCTACGAAAATAATTACTATTCAAAACATTTTTAAAACAATCACATCAACTTTTCAATTCTACTATTTATCTCTATTTTTATCAATCACATCAACTTTTCAATTCTAAAATACTTTTCATCCAAACACACATTTCATTCAAATACAAAACAAATACTTTTCAACTAAATACAACATTCAAAAAACAAATTTCATTCAAATACAATCAAAATGCAATGTGTTTACCAAACGCCCTCTTAAATTGCTTTGCAAATGAAATTTAAGGGTGTTGATGAGTGAATCGATGATTGTAAATCTTATTCTCAAATAAGGGAGAGAGATTATAAAGTTCAATCTTATTCTCTCTATGTCAAGAATTTTTTTAAAAATTTTTTTATGATTATGAACATAAATTAATATTAATTGTACATTTAATTTTATCAAAAAATATGTAGTTTAAATTTTCCATCTAAAGAAAAAAAAAAGATTTTTTTCTTTTTTGTTTGTTGAGAAGGTATTACTAAAGCAAGTGCATTTAACAGTCATGGAGCCGAAATTCTTTATAATTACTTAATATTATCAATGAGAAACGATCGTACAATTCATGAACAAGTTTCCCCCCAAAATTTACCTCTTCATGAATCCAACATCCCACTTACACCATTAATCCAACTACCCACTCTCACAATTTAATGACAAGGGGCTCCCTATCCCAAAAGAAAGAAGGAAAATGCTTCAAAAGTCATTCCCTTTTGCAGGTTTTTTTTTCTCTCCTAACCTTTGAAGAGTTGCATTAATTGCAAAGAGGAGGTAAAAGACGAAGAAAAATGAATGGGGAAATTAAGAACTGCAAGTAAGGAATTATACATCTCCACACTTATACAACGATAAAAAGTGGGGATCCTATGTTTTACATGAACGCCAATTATTTGGAGCTTGACCGTTCAAAGCCGTGAATTATATAAGCAAAGTTGGGTCCCACTGATTTTTCATAAATAGGTTTGACTGAGATAATATATATATAGGTGTACATTTATAGGGAGGGCACCTACGGCACCCCTCTCATACATCGTTTATATCGTGGTGTATTTTATATTATATCAATGATTCAAATATTTTCAATGATATGTTTTTTATATTAATATCCGAATATAAACTATGTTGGTTTATAATATTATATTTAGGGGGAGTTTGGGAGAGGGTGTTGGAGATGTTATTTTTAGGTTAGAAAAAAGTTGTTTTGAAGAATATGTGTTTGGGAGAAAAAATTGTTCAAGGTGAAAAAATAAAAAAGTTAAAAAATTTTTTTAGAAAAAAAATATCAATATGGATATTGTTTCGTTCCTTTCGAAATTCTATGTAATTTAAAAAAAAAATTTATCTCATTTGGACTTGTGTATAAAAAGTTATAAATTTTTAAAATTTGAAGTTTACTATAGCGTTTTAGAGATGTAAATAGTGAAAAGTAAGAAAGTTTTGGAAAAAAGTGAAAATTTAGAGACTGGAGATAGCCCCAAACGGGCCCTTATATTATATTTAAATATTAATTATATTATATTTTAAATCTAATACAGTTATTATTTATTATTTTATTACATTTAATAATTATATCACATTTTTTTTATCTTTTTTTTTCCTCTCTATTTTTACCTATCACATCACATATTTATTATTAATATATAATTTAAATACTTTTCATCTAAACACATATTACATTAAAATAGTTTTCCTTCAAATATAGATTACAATCAATGCATTGTATTCAAATATAATATAAACGTAACACGTTTACTAAATAGAGCCTAAGGTTTTAAATATGATTTATATGTTAATCTATCAATTGTTATACATTTTTAATACGAGATATTTCTTATATATATGTAAGGACTGATTTCAGATATTACACAATATTTTGTGAATGAATAAAATGATACCGTCATGATGAAGATAAATAAATAAGAAGGGCATAGGATAACATAAGGAAAATGCCACATCAGATAACAAGAAATAGATATAATAAGATGACATCTATCAGTAATATAGGAATAGACTTAGGCTCATATTAAGAATGGATTAGAATCTATATATTACGGACTAAGATGGATTAGAATAGTAAAACATTAGAGTAAGGCTTAGTTTGGTACATTATTGTATTTGTATTACGTTTAAAAGTAATGTATTAAATACAATTTATATTTGGAGAAAAAGTATTTGCATTACATTTAAATGTAATATGTATTTGGATGAAAAGTATTTGAATTATATTTTAATAATAAATATATGATATGATGAATAAAAGTATAGAGAAAAAAAGAAGAGAGAAAGAGAATATGTGATGTAATTAGTAAAAGTAATAGAAAAAGTGAAATAATAAATAGTAATTGTATTGGATTTAAAATGTGATGTGATTAGTAAAAGTAATAGAAAAAGTGAAATAATAAATAATGATTGTATTAGATTTAAAATATGATGTGATTGATATTTGAATAAAATATTTTTGTATTTAGGTAAAAATTACATTACATTACATTAAATGGAATACGAATATAATGCTGTTACGAAACAGAAGGTAAAAGTTAAGAAAAAGACAAAAAAAATACTATAACAACTAATAAAAAATAATTAAAACTTATTTTTCAAATGGTTTTTAGATTTTATAAATAACATAATCTCATTTTAAAAGTTATAAATAAGAATATATAAATAGAATTTGTATATTTTTAAAAACACAAAAAAAATTTTTTTTTCTCAATTAAAATCAGTAATTTTAATTAAATTTTATATTTTGTTATTTATCATTAAATTAGATTTCAGCACAAATAATATAAATGCATAATTATATGTGCAGAAGGAGGCTCTTGCACAGTCACATTTCCACCTGACAGTGCATCTCCCTTTGCTTATTATCCATCAATGGCCTGCTTTAGGCTTAGAAAGGTAAAAAGGCCAATAGGCAGTGGACCCGCCATAGAGTACACTATTGATGTGATTCTTGGACTTGTCCCAACCAATTCTTAGGGCATCTCCGTTCTAACATCAAATTTGTACAAAACGTCATTTTAAGCATCAAATTTTCAATCCAACCCAACGTCAAAAGTGTACTATTTTGGCGTTGATGAACACTGTCGTGCATCGCTATCTCCTTTTTTTTTTTTTTTAATTTTATAATAATAAAAAACCTTGAAGCTACCACCAAATTGTTTGGAATTCTTAACTTCAAACTCCACCTTCACCTCCACCTCCAATTTCGACAAATCTTCATCGGTGACGATGGGAGGATGAACGAGAAATGTTGTTATGCTGCGAAGTTGGCAGCTAGAGTTTTGCCCCGATCACCAATGAGTCCTCTTTCATGCCTATAGAATTGGTCGTTGGTAACGTCGACGTGGACACTTATGAATCATTGGATCGAACTGTCAAGACTTTTTATTTTAATATCTCAAAAAAAAAAAAAAAAGATGTTTGGGAAGTTTGAGAATTTTTTGGAATTTATTAATTAGTGAAAAGTTGTTTTTTTTTTTTAGAAATAGTGAAAGAATTGTTTGAAATAAGAAAAATGAATGAAGTTGATAAGTTGGGAAATAAATATAAAATAAAGTTAAAATTATACTATTTTAGTGTTAAAATAATTATAAAATAAAATAATGAGTTGGAGATGATCTTAAAGCTTTTATGCTTAATCCTAACCGGTTGAACTTCTTGCATAATGCAAGTCTTATTTGGTGTTACTATTCATAGTCTATTGGACTAACTCAACCTGGCAGGATTGAGCAGGGCTTTTCAATTTCATAACATTCAAATGCTACAAATAAACCTCATTTCCGTTAATGCGGAATTAATTGGTGACTATTATAGATTTAAATTCATAATTAAAAAAGAAATTTAAATTTTTATGAAAAAAAAGGTTTATGAAAAGTTTGATAAACGTATTATGTTTATGTTGTATTTGAATGCAATTCATTCAATGTAATTTATATTTAGATAAAATATATTTATATTGTATTTAAATGTAATATGTACTTAGATGAAGAATATTTGAATTATATTTAAATAATGAATATATGATGTGGTGAGTAAAAATAAAAAAAAGAAAAAAAAGTATTTGATGTAAAATTAAATAATAAATAATTATTATATTAAATTTAAAATGTGATTTAATTATTATTTAAATATAATAAATATATTTAAAATATAATATAATAAATAAAGGAGATATTAAAAAGATATTTTAAAACATGATGCAAACGAGAGCACTAATAAGACTTTATATCATCATATGATGGAGGACAGAGTCGAACTGTTCTTTAGTTTTGACTGTTAATGATTCATAGTTACCGACTGGACTGCACTATAAACAAAGTAGCAAACAAAACGAAAAGAAAAAGAAATTCAAAAAGAGATATGGAAAGTAGAGTCACTGCTGGCGAAGTAGAGCCTACGGTCACAGACTCACAAGTGACAGCCAATTTCTATATATATATAATATAATATAATATAATATATATCATACATTGTATATTAACAAATTATAAATAAAATAAAAGGGAGGCCCATGATTTGATCACCTGAAAGAGATCTCATGCACAGGTAAGAAGATCCATTTGCAGCCAATTAAATATATTTAAATTTTGGTCTTTGTTCTTCCTTTTTTTTTTTTTTTCACCCCCTTCAGAATATTTAATTTACAACAATAAGCATACTTTCATGCACTGTTGTTTGTTGTGGAGGGAACAATAACCACGCCCAATCAAGTCCCTCCTTTGGCCTCCAATCTCATTGGGTCTACCCTTTTGGTGGCACTAAAACATCACCCTTCTCTTAAAGAAAAATAAATAAATAAAAGTTTGCAAAGCTAGGATTCCTTTTCTTTAAAAAAAACAAAACAAAAACAAAAACAAAAAGAAATAATCAAAAGCAATTATTTATTAATTAATTGACAAAAAGAAAAAGACAACTTTCCTCCGCACGTCTTATGTGTTATTTAATCATCATACTCACTTTGGTTTTTGGTAAATGATTTAATATATTATCTCTTTTGGGTTAAAAAAATTTGGAAACAGAAATGAGAAGGGGGAGAAGTGTTGTGGAGGAAACAAATAGAGGACCTTGTGTAATGATATATATATATATATATATGGGAATGGAGGATGTGGATTGACCACTTAAAATTAAAAGACTCTCTCACTTTTTTTTTTCTTTTCTTTTTTGCTTCTTTTTCTTTTTGGGATTGGGATTGGACATTGGAATGGAGACTTCAAGCTGAGTAGCTTACCCACCAGGAAAAGAAAAATAAAATTGGGGTGATTTTGTGCCGAAGCACAAATGCAAAGTGTTCACTAACCGAATATGAATATTCATACACTAGCTCGTGGACCCTCCATGTACTCTTCTACAATGCCCCAACAATTATGCATTTTCTTCTAAAATTCAATTTATAACAACTATAAGATACTAAAATTGGATTTGCTAAACCTAACAATTGTCATATGATAGTTGTATAAAACAACCACATGAAGTATACTCCTAGTGGGTTCATGCCTTATAATAATATACATATGCTACCTTGTGATGCTTAGCACAATATTGGCAATGTCGATATGTTAAATTAGGTTAAATGCACTTGTTAATGCAAAATCTTGACTATAGATTTATGTGAGTTCGGTTGTGCATGCAGAAATGAACAGACCAAATCGTGCCTTCACACCACTAGCTGAGTGTATTTAGTGCTCCTCGTGTCTTTATTGGAGGGTACTCACAATTTGGCTAATATGGACACAAACAAAACTTGACAAGTCGGTACCTTATAGCTAGCCATGAAGATAGAGAGTGAATGCAAACAGTCGATCCCAAAGTGTATAAAGTATTACATTATTTACCCGCCTTTTTTAGGCAAAGAAAAAAAGCTTAATAGAAGTCCAAAACAAGTTCAGTTGTTTTGAAACAAAAAAAAAAAAATATATATATATATAAAATAAAGGCAAGTAAATGAAAACAAACAATTTGTGAGTGATTCTAGTGCACCTTAACATGGCTGCCCATGTTTTCCGCCACTTTGAAGCTTTTTTATTACTAAATCAAACAATCTAAAGTAACATGAATCAATTCTAGCATTATGGTGATGATGCCACTTGTCTTACTAGCTCCTTTGCTATTGTGTTCATCTTTTTGTTTTCCCCTCATTTTCCGTTTATTATTTAATTAATTTTTTGTTATAAACTTGATAATTCCCTTTATTTGTTTTTGTATAGGTGGATTTTTAAAGTGGGTTACACTTGTAACATATCTAATGGCTGCAATTTGGCTACACTTCTTATGTTACTTATTATTAAGTGTTTTACAATTTCAACTCTAGCTAGGGATCTTAATCAACTAGAATATGGATAGGGTTTAGGTTTTAAAGTCCTGCCAAATGGGAAAAACAAAAGCAACACGAGTTGGGGCTGTCATACCACAATGGGAGCATCCAGTCAGATCACTCTTTTAGGCACATAAATCCTTCCATTACATACAAAAACCAAGAATTTCTTTCCTTTTTTTGTCTTGTTATTTTCTTTTTTTTTTTTTTTGATAAATGAAGATTGAAGAAGAGGCTTTATCAAGTCGATCCAACGCCTTCAGATGCGACACATCTCACCATACCATTGACTCATATTTTTCTTTAAATAAGAAAGAAAGAATACGAGCACCATATTTTTGAAAAATCATGTAACATTTAAAGAGTCATGATGGATCACATATTTTATGTGGTAGTGATTATAAAGTTACAAGTAAAATTGTATTAATTATTTGCATCTCTAAGAAATTGTCATATTTATGAATTGATGTATGATAGATTATAATTTTCTTTATAAGTTTATATAAGTATGTGTGTGAGTATATATATATATATAAATTTGCTTTTATTTATTTGGTATTTAAGTTTGGTGGGGGAGCGTGGGACATGAGAGTTGAAACCATGGAGCCATTTGGTTGTGGATTCTCCAACAAAAACATCCACGCTTGAAAAGCTAACAAACAATACCACTCGCCACCAGCCCGCACTAAAAATCTAACATATATCGTGCTTTTCGTAAAAAAACATGAAACACAAAACTTAAACCAATTACCAAACCAAAGCAATGAAAAAGAGAGCAAAAGGAGGGAATCCATGCCTCCCTCAAATGCACATATTCTATGCAACATATATCACCCACTTTCTTAGACTTTTATTCCACTCTTTACTTTACGTTAATGCATATATATATATATATATTTCCCCCACCCTCCCAAAAAGGGGGGATAAAAAATCCCAATTAACAGTGTCAATTTCCCACCTTGGCATTTTTTCTTTTAACTTTAAAATATGCTCTTTGGTCGTTAATATAGTGGCTTGAGATTGCACGATAGATGACCGGGTGGGGGGAGGGGGGTTGGGGTTTGGGAGAGAACTTAAATGTGCGCCCTAATATCATAATAATGAAAATTGAACAAGGAAAATGAAAGGAAGAAGAGTGCAACAAATGTTTTAATTAACGTGATTCAACCATATGTCTATATTTACGGATTAAGGGAGATGATTCACAGGTGATTTGTGATGACAGAATCAATCAATTTTTTCATTATGGTTCATTAACAGATACACACCATTTTTAAAAAAACTCATACAAAGATAACCAATTTTAAATGGAGTTACAATGAGAAAAAATTAAAAAAGAATAAAAGAAAAGTTTAATAGGGGTGATAGCCCCTACACAACCATGGGTAGCTCACCCTTGTTTATACAAACTTTACTTTTAAATATTTAAAAATTCAAATTTATGAAAACTTAAACATATTTTTCATATCAAAATGATTCAAACGAATAATTAGGCTTCATGAAAAATAGTGCACAACCTCATTAACATGAAGATTTATTAATAAAGAGAATTATAAATGAGCTATTATAAAAATACAAGTTATGACATACAAAGTTCAATAAATTACTAGGTGCTAATAAATCACCTAAAATGGCATATTAATCAAAATAATACAATTTAATACAAAAAGGTCAACCTTCCCTAATTTAAGGAAGAGGGTTTCCAGCGAAAGAAAGGAAGAGGGTATTTTAAGGCTTCAAATGCCCATCATCAAAACACGTGCAATAAGTCACGGTGCTTATGATTTCAATGACAATATGTATAAGTATATATCTTGAGTGAATTTTGAGTTTCCTCCTTCTCCAACTTTTTCTAGAACTTAAAGGATTGTACTTTTGATTTTGTGCTTTATTTATTAATTTTTCCCTTCAATGAAAAAGCATTTGATTTGGGATACGAGAAGGAGTAGTACTCAAACACCAAAAATGATTGACATTAGATGGTTTCTTGCACGGTTCATGTCCCTTGGATGGCAAGAAAACAAAAACCTTCACTTCACAGTCTTTTGGATTTGATGTTGAAGATAGCTTCCTGATCTCTTTGTTCCTTTATTTTTTTATTTTTCCCAACCAGATCCATGTACTGAAAATGGTGGAATTTAGTTGAGGAGTTGCTTTTTGATGCAGCATTGTAATTGGTTATTGAAAAATTTTCCAACATAAAAGGATGGCTAATGGTTTAGGCATGCCTGTTCAATACAAACAAAACTATATATAATTCCATTTTGTGCATTGCTTGTGCTGAGCTACCACCGGTCTACCAGTCAACCTTGAAATCCTGGCCACAAGGATACAGGCTTGAATTATTTCCACTATAGAACGGAAAAACAAACGTTTAATTTTATTGTATAATGTTTGTGAAAGTTATATCCGTTAAAATCAATATCAAAATAAATTTTCTTTTAAACTGATAGAAAATAAATCAGATAGTTTAAAATTGAGTTTTATTATCATGAAATTATCATAATTTTTCATTTACAATAACCCTTTCATGATTAAAAAACGAACATTGTAAATAAGAAATATTCTATTTTAAACTATTAGATTTGATCAAGTTCTCTCTGTTTCACGTACTTCTTTAATTATTATTTTCATCCAATTTTCATAAATCTACACTACTAATGAAAAAGAGTCTCTATAACAGGATCTCATGCTTTACATTGTAAATATGAATTGTGGTCTTAGTTTTTGAATTGATTTTCTAAAGATTTGATTTATGACTGGAGCAATTATGTGTTACATGTCATAAATTTTTAATATATGCATTCATAGATTCCCTTAAAAAGGTTAATCCTGTAACACCCAATTATTTATATAGTAACATAATAAACATAGATAGTTAAGTGATTTTAGAATGTATTATGAAATAACATTTTTAATGTTCTCTTCAGTTATTTTATAGTTGGCGATCTTAAGGGTTTTGATATACTCAAGAATTCATGTCTTATGTGAAGGACAAGTAAAATAAGAATTTTACAGTTTTATATTAATTTTACACTAGGATTTAGCATGTTAGGATGCCCAAGAATGTTTGATTTGGTGTAAAATAGGTTAAGGTACGATTAAAAAATGTTAAATATTAAGAATTTTATAAGAAAAAATATAGTGCTGTATTCAAATGAGATTTTGATTAGGAAAATATTCTATTTAGACAAATATTCTTTCATAAAAGTTATAAATCTTTTCGTTAGCTTTTCAACACTTTCTGAATTATCTAATTCTAATATTAGAAGAAAAATTAGGATCAAAATACTACAAGAAATTGAATAACCAAAAAAAAAAAAAAAAGAATATATAAGGGGACCAAAAGCCAGGTGCGGCCACACCTCTTGGTCGCGCAGACATGTCCCACCCTTTGTTAAAAAAATAATAATAATAAGAAAATTTTGGGCATTAAAAAGGAGTGACTTGGTTTTCTAGCTTGTTTTAACCCTTAGATCACCATTTAACTTTTAATTTTAACTTTTGAATGATTAGGGTTAATTATTTAAAAGCCAAAACATAAGCTTTAAATTCATTCTAAGTATTTTTCAAAAAAATCTCCATTATTTCTCTCTTAAATCTCCGTTCTCCTTCTCCCTTTAAGAAAAAAAGAGAATTCTGTGAATTCTCACCATCAAATCTCAGTGATTCATTTTTCTAGTGAGATTCTAATCTTGATTTAATCGAAGATTTAAGATGTTCTTCTTCTTTCATGTTTCAGATTTGGGGATTTTGAAATATAAGGTTTGGTGAAGTTTGAGATTTGGGGAAAATTATCCAGTTAGAAGATGAATTAATAATGTGGAGAGATGAATTGAAATAATTAAATATAAAATTTCTAATTGAAAATGTTAGATTTATGAATTTAATTTTTTTGTTTTTATAGAAATAGAATTTGGGATTTTCAAGATTTTCATGGTTTTTCTTAATTATAAAATAGCATTTCTATGATTTTATGACATGAATTCATCAAAGAGCGAGCATGTTGAAGACTTGAGGCACTACGTCACCTAGTTAGTGATTTTAGTTAGTTCATTAAAAGAGATACGTACATCTCTCACCTGTAATATGTTTATTCAGAATTAAAATGATTTATAAGTGGTGTAATATTTTGATATATTTTTTAATGAAAGCTTTTATATGTTTTTGATTAAGAGAGTTATTGTTTATGCTATATAATATATATATATCATTGGTAATGCTATCTTATTTGATAGTATATATTACTTTTCTTGATAATAGTATTTTTATAAAATTTAGGTTTTACTTATGAAGAATTATGCTTTCTTACAAAGAGTTATATTTTCTTTTAAAGATTTATGTTTTTATTAAAGTTAGGGTTTTTATTATAGTGCGAAGAGTTATGGCCTTTATTTATAATTATGATTGTTATTTATAAAAGATTAAGTTAAGAGTTAGTAAAAATAAAAAGGTACCTAAGAAGCATGAACGGGGATTAGACTTAACTCGGAGTCAAAGTTCAACACCTAATTTGCATGCACTCACATGAGGTGTTGGGTTAATGCCCATCAAAGTCAGAGTCAGAGTCAGATTTTTAGAATTACCTAAGTGGATGTGAGTCTTGCTAGCTTATTTCCATCGTAATTGCGTGCATTGGTATATCATCTAACGTCCAATATCGTAGAAAAGAATAATAAAAGATAAAAAATAGTTTGTTTTATGTGTTTTCATATGCATATGATCATCGTTTTTATATTCATAATCTGTGTCATGTTTTAAATATTAAGACTTGTTTTTACACTAATTTTATAAACTAAGAATTTTATGAGATCATGGTTGTACTTATTAAGCAATTGCTTATTAAAGTTTTTAAATGTTATAGATAAAGGCAAAGATAAGTCATAAGAATAGAGTAGGATTAACATGGAAGTGTGCGTAATGACTTAGTGAGTTATTAAAACTTTCTTATTTTAAAAGGATTTACATATAAATTTAAAAGTTTTATAAATTTAAAGATTTGATTGAAAAGTTATTTATTTTTAATGATTCGATATGTTAATCTTAAGATAATTTAAGTTCTTTTTTTAAAGACTACGTTTTTACCATCATAATTTTTACAAAGTTTAGTTTTCCTTTTTTTTCACATTGATATTTAAAAGATAATTACTCTTATTTCTTATATAATTTCTGCAGACAATAGTTTATATGTTATGTTAAAATAGTAATTGTGGCATCTTGTTAAGAAAGTGTTATAAATCTAACTATTAAACAACAATTTCTATAGACAATGCATAATAAAAGGCCTTTCTATAAAAGTTTTGCTGTAAAAGTAACTTACTATAGAAGAAGGAAAAAAAAAAAAAAAAAAGTAACAAAAACCAAACATCCAATAGGGGCTTGTAACAAAATCATGGATTACCATGTCACACGTTGCAATATTTTTGAGACCAAAATGATGAAGAACACACACACACAATACATTAGTGGATTGATGGCAAGTTTTATGGTCCTAATGAACGAATTGCGCCGTGCGTGCGTCCGTTCTCAAGCAATTATAAGTGCATCACTAGTTCCATGAGTATACCTTCCTCCTTCTATATTACTCATCTATGTTATGTAAGCTTTTTCTTCATCTTCTTCTCTCTCTCTCTCTTTCTCTCTCTCTCTCTCTTTTAAATTTAAAAAGAAAAAGGAGCACGAGACATAATTAGTGATTCTAATTGTTGCCAAACCAAGAGTAATTTCCTATTGCCAATTTCAAAAGAAAAAAGGGACACTTTTTTTTGGGGTTTTCTTTTCCTGTTAATTAGCACAGATAAGTCAAGATTATCCACTCATAACAGTAATGTTATTATCATTTTGACCAAGAAAGTAACTATATATGTGTGTGTTAGAACAAATTTGATCCCTTTCTCACGGTAGAATAATGTGTTCGGTTGAGTCCAAGAGGCCCCTACACGTTGTACATCCAAGTTTGTTCAAAGTGCGTTTATATATATATATATATTTATATAAAAGTCAATCAAGGCTTTACAACATCCTTCTCATTTCATGATTATGGTTAGTTTCATAAGTCATAATTAATTAGGCAAGTTCTTAAGCAAAATATAATTATAATCAAAATAATAAGGCCAGTTACATACCACGCGGTATTTTTACTTTTGCCTTTTCTTTTGCCATCATGGTCTTGGAAATTACTATATGATATCCCTTTGAATTTGAATTCACTTTTAGAACCACTTGCAAAAGGTGGTGGAATGGCAACGGGGGAAAAAAAAAAAAAAAGAAAAAAGAAAAAAGAAAAGAAAGGAAAAAGGGAATAACATTTTATTTAGAAGGCGTGAGATAAGGGTTAATTTTTACATATAAACAATAAAAATGAAAAAGTATTTCATGAATAGTATAGGTTTTTAATTGTTTTCTCTTGTTCAGTATTAGATATTCCTGTTACAAGTAATTATAGTATATATTTTCTATGAAGACAGTTTTAACCGCAGTAAATTTCCTTCAAAAGGAGGATAAATAAGAAAAAGAAAAATAAATAACACCTGTATCTTCATAATCCCTCTTTTCCCTTCTTTTTTTTTTTTTTTAATTTCCTTTATGATAATTTTGTAATAAGGTAAAAAAAACAATACCTTATCAGTTCTGATCCACTATTTTAAGTCCCCATACTAAAATGTTTGTGTGTGTATATATATATATGTAATGATAAAATTCTCTTTTTTTTTCCACCCTTAAAATGCAATGTTATTTCATGGACATGGACCAAAATTTCCAGAGATGCAATCATGTTGGTGACAAGGATAAAAAACAGTAGTCAAATGTAATTCTTCCTTATTGATATTGCATAATGAGAGTTCCCAAAACATTTTGATATCACTTCTGAAGGGAAAACGAAAAAGAAGAGGAAAAAAAAAAAAAAAAGAAAAGTGGAAAACCATCTTTTACGAATTCAGCGGTTTTAAAATTACAAAGAAACATTTGACAACAAACAGTGGGGAAAGGATTTTGAAATATTATTCTGCATTCTTGCTTGAAGTATTTGAAACGACCGAAATTCTTCTGTTCATTGCTCTTTGAACAACATTCACCCGGTAATTTTAAAACCGATATCGGTACACGTGACACTAGATTGGTGCATCTTCCATAACTGTGAGAGCCGGTCCTGCCTGCTCATCGGATCAAATCCGATCACTAACCAATCTACGGTGCGCCTATTTTTGAAAAATGAGCTCTTCAACTCCCAAATGTATGGACTTTTTACCTACCGTTACCTTGTTTCTCTGCATGTCGATCAACAATGCTACTGACTCAAGTGTCAAAGAGTTATTAGCACACACCCCACCGGGCATTCGTTTACTCCGAGGTACTCTTCCTCGTTTTATAGATTATACATTAATTCATGGAGAAGCAAGTCCTAATTCTCCACGGAACTCATGTTTTGCTGCATAGTACAAGGGTGTACTAATTTTAGGTTCTGTTTTAATTTGAATTTTGTTATAGACCGATATTGGTTGGAAGAGACTCCCTATTTGTGTCTATGAGTTCATGTAATTATAGAACAAGTTTGTCGGTTGTTCCTCGTTGAGTAAATTCCCATAAGATTTTATTTTCTAAAATCCTAACCAAGTAAATTTGACCACTTTGGAGGGTATAGTTGTAAATTCAGCACCTTGAGAAAGAAACATAAAATTACAATATTGTTTATATGAAAAACAGTCGCTTTTCTGTTAACATCATGTTTACTAAACAATTCCGTCCAACATCATGTTTTCCGGAGATTAAAATAACAAAATTAAGGAGAGAGAGAGAGAGAGAGAGAAGAAACCAAAAGAAAGTAGAAGATCTTGCAATTCCCGACCACCAAATCTCCTGTACAGTAAGAAGCAGCAGACTTTAGGTGAAAAAGTCTCCCACGCGTCTCACAACCTTTTCATTAACATACCATTATTTTTTTTTCTCACACCTTGAGCCAAGGCATTTATCCTCTACTCCTCACGCCTACTATCATTCTTACACCAAAACCGTTAGATCAGTACCAACCACGATCAACGGCCACAAAAACCTCAACATCTCACAACCTCAATCTTCCACGGTTTTAAAGACATCCGATTATGCCCAGTACTGCACGTCGGAGAGCTTGTGTTGTGAAGACCACTCTGTTGAGTAACACGACAACTTTGTAATTAAAATGAATTCTTTTCCTCTAAAAAAAAAAAAGAAAAAGAAATATCTTTTCTTGAAAAAAAAATATATATGGATTTTTTTTTTGCTGAATAAAAAATACTTGCAGTTGAGGTGAACATTCTACCATTTGAGCTGATTATAATGAATTGCTTAAACAAACATAAACAGAAAGCCATAAATTAATTATGCTGATATTTATTTGTCACAATGGCTTTCAAAAGAAAAAAAAAAAAAAACACTTGTAACTTGACTTGATAATATTTAAGGCCAAAACCAATGGGCAGATTAGATAATTGTGAGAATTAACACAAGTACATCTAGTAAAATTAAGAAAGCTATTTATAATCGAGTGGGAGTTTACATCTTTAATGAATGCCCTTTTTTTTCCCTCAATTTTATTTTTAAAAACTTTCCATTTTTATCGTTTTGCTTTATTAAAAATTGATTGTCTCTATTATATAAAAAATTTCTATTGTAAATATGAAACTTTTCATATCTAGACTTAAGTTTGAGTTTCCATTAAAAAGACTTGAAAATTTGAATCGAGGCAACTGGGATCATCTTGAATGAATACATTAATATTAATGTTGTATTTATTACCAAAAAAAAAACATATTTGTTACTTTATGTTTTAATAATATATAATGTTATTTATAATATTATATCTCTTTCTTGTGAATGAAAAAGAGATCGGTAGTGTCTTCATATTTATGTCACAATGATCGTTAAATGAGTTTATTGACCATATTAATAGAATAATAAGAAATCCGATTTTATATTTTTATAATCAATAGATCTCAAATTTGAAAAACATACAACACATATGTGGCGTTTGGTATTGGTTTTGAATGTTTTGTGTTTTCAAAAAAACTGAAAATGAGAATATTTTGAAAATTGTGTTAAGATCATTTCTGAAATTGTGTTTGATTATGTTTTTTAAGTGTATATTCTAAAAAATATAAAAATGAAACTTTGGTTGGTTATATATTTTGAAAACATATTTTATAAATGAGTATCTTATTAAAACATATTTATTTTTAATTAAAAAAATAAATTATCAGTCATAATTAAAAAAAAAACTTTGGTAATAGGTTTTGTAATGAGGAATAGGGGTGGAAAACATTAGTGATCTGAGCTCTAAGTGATGGTGATGGTGAGATATAAGTCATGAGTTGCTAATCATCATCGCGAGGGGGTCATTGTCATCATCGTTAGTTTATAATCATCACCTTTTATTAGAGATGGATGCCATTGTCACACATAATTATTACCGACGTTACACAGGCAAAAAGAAAAAGAGAGAGAGAGAGGAATGGAGGGAGAAAACGAAAATAAAAAATAAAAACAATTTATTTTCGTTTTTAAATACAAAAAAAATTCAAAACTATATTTTTAAAATAACTTTAAAAACATTAAATAAATAAATATTATTTTAAGATTATTTTTATTTTTTATATTTTTAAAAATAAAAAATTATTTTGGAAAACAAAAATAAACATCTCGTAATTTATTGTCAAAAATTAATGTTATGTTTGGAGAACATATTTTGACGATACAAAAATCAATTTTACACTAAATGTAAAGTTTTATATTTAAATATAATCATTTTCAACAATATTACGAAAACAATTATTATTTAAAAGTTTTTTAAAATAATTATATCAACTTTTCAACTATAGCTATTAATCTTTATTTTTATCAATTACATCAACTTTTCAACTCTAAAATATTTTTTATCCAAACATATATTTTATTTAAATATAAAATAAATATTTTTTAATTAAATATAATACTAAAAAAATTATATTTAATTGTAATTAAAATATAATAAATTTACAGTTATTACGTGAAAATACAAAAGCTCTAAATATAGATGGTTCGACACCATGATGTGGCTTCTAAGACTAAGGGTCTGTTTGATGAACGCATTTACATTACGTTTGAATGTAATGTATTGAATGTTATTTGTATTTGGAGAAAAAGTATTAGCATTATATTTGAATGCAATGTGTGTTTGGATGAAAAGTATTTAAATTGTATCTTAATAATAAATATGGGATGTGATTGATAAAAATAGAGAAAAAAATATAAAAAAGAGAATATATGATATAATTAATAAAAGTAATAGAAAGAGTAAAATAATAAATAGTGATTATATTAGATTTAAAATATAATATGATTGATATTTGAATGAAATATATTTATATTTAAGAAAAAATTATATTATATTTAAATATATTGTAATTTGAATTTGTGTATCAATCACATACTAAATCGTTCCGTTATTTAATTATTATTAAGCTTTTAAATAATTACTAAAAGGCGATATTATAAAAAACAAGTTTACTGACGGACAAGACTATAAAGGGCAAAAACGTGGGAGAATCAAAAAGAGATGATGTGGGGTTGAAAAGGAAAAGAGATGGCGATAAGTGATGTACGATTTAAATGTAATTAAAACATATATTTTATTATTATTATTATTGTTTTTGCTAAAATTGTAGTAGTAGTTGTTGTCGTGATACAAGTAGGCGCATGCATTGGCGGCACGCCTTGTGGCTCGCTCTCCCACAACCAAAAGAAAGAAATGACTGATTCTGACTGACTGATCCTCCTCTCCGACTCACCACCCTCCGCTTGGAGACAAACGTTTTTTTTTTTTTTTCTTCTTCCAGGAGGCCCCACTTGCACCATTAAGCATCCTTTAAATACATTATATTTTGATTGTATTTGAATGAAATTTATTTTTTGAATGTTATATTTAGTTAAAAAGTATTTGTTTTATATTTAAATAAAATGTGTGTTTGGATGAAAAGTATTTTAAAATTGAAAAGTTGATGTGATTAATAAAAGTAGAGATAAATAATATAATTGAAAAGTTGATGGGATTATTTTAAAAATATTTTGAATAGTAATTGTTTTCATAATACTGTTGTAAAATTTGTGTTTGGTGTAAAATTGTATTGTATTTGAGTAAAATTAAAATTGAATATTTTCTTCAAATGCTCTCTTAATATTCCGGTTAAAATTAAATTTTATTACTAAAATAAAATCAAATTAAAATACGTGTTTGGTGGTATATTTGTCTTATAAAAATTAAAATATTTAAAATATATTTTAAAAAATTATAAATATAAAATTTGTTTTGTTGGTTTTCAAATTTTATATTATTAAAAAAATCTCATTTATATTTAAATTTGAGTTAGCAAAAATTAAAATAATAATTATAAATAATAAAACTAAGAATAAATTTAAAGAATTTCACAGTTTAGATTTTTTTTTTTTTTTTTGGAGTTTAGACCGTCACCCAAACATGCTAAAGTTAAAAAAATAGTTGAATAGATAAATAATGTTGTCGCTTGTTATGGTCAAAGGCGTGGTTGAAAATTTGGGCTCAGAGCCTGAGCCCGAGGCCCATTTTCCACGCACGCCAGCGACGAGGCTGACTCCGACTGCACCGCCAGCAGCCACAGACCTGCTGTAGTACGACGCAGTGGTAGGAGATCGGGTGGTTGTCGGTGCTCCGACGAGTGACACGTGGAGGGAAGAGAGATCCGATGTTGACTAAGGTTTTGGTATGTGAAGTGGGGCCCACCTCTCAGAGGCTCTTGCGGACTCGTAGCCGCCAGTTGTACTAGGCCGGCGTGCTTTCTCTGTTTCTTCTGTGGCGTGTTTTAAACTGTGAGTTTGCTTTTTTTTTTTTTTTTCAATTGATTCTGGACTCTGGAGGTTCGTGCTTTTTTGCGGTTCTTGGAAGTTTCTCGCGCCCCCCCGCCCTTTCTTTCTTTTTCGCAAATTTCCATTTCCACCGCATCCAGAACTTTTCCATTTTTATTTTTTGTTCAAAGCAGTCTTTAATAATAAATTTTAATCCAGTTCGCCGGCCTTATCCAATGACGGGATCAGTATATTGTTTTAATAGAAATGCACATTAAAAGAAAAAAGTTTCAAAGAAACTAAGGGAACGAGTGATAGGTATATTGTGTGGATGTTATACTTGAATATGATGTATTGAGAGGGTGTTTAAATGTTAAAAAATCTTTAAAATAATTTTTTTTATTTCATTATTATTATTTATTATTTAAATTTATAAAATATTATAATAAATTTTAAATTTTAAAAATCTATAATTATATATATATAAAAATTCAAAAGAGGTTTTTTTTAAATTATATAAAATTTCAAGAGAAATTAAATAATATTCATATTGATAATTAAAAAAGATTTAAATCATACATTTTTCATGATAAACATTTTTTTAAAATAACTATTTTTCAGCTTAAAAAAATAGCTCTAAAACCATAACTGAACAGGCCTTGAATATAATTTTTATTTAAATAAAAAGTATTTACATTGTATTTGAATATAATATATGTTTGAATGAAAAATATTTGAATTGAATATTTAAATTGTATATAAATAATGAATCTATAATGTAAAATAGAGAAAAAAAAATTTGTAATGTGATTGATAAAAATAATAAAAAAATAAAAAAATAAATAATGATTATATTAATTTTAAAATGTGATATAGTTAATATCTGAATGTAATATTTTTATATATAAATAAAATTATATTAAATTTAAACGAAATACAAATGTAATACGGTAAATAATGAATCATAAATGCTTATCTAATTTTTAATAAGATAAAATGAAATAAATACAAAGTTTTTAAAGATAAAATTTATAAAAAATACTACTAGAAATTAATGTCTACAATGGACCATAAATAGATCCACCTATACTTAACTGCAGTCCAATTACAAAAATTCTTTGTTTTTAAGCCATCGTACTCAAATGGTATATTAACTAAAATCAAATAAAGGTCGTCACTATGTCTGGAAACTAGAGCTGTTCTCTATGTGCAGAATCTAGATTTTTTCTTTGGAATTGGGGATGTGTGTTCATGGTTTTTGAAGACAGTAGCCAACTTTCTTATTTTTTGTATTTTTTTTGGGCTGAATAGTAGTTAGCTAATTAATAGTTTACTTTGGGAGTCAAAATTATGAGTCAATACCAACAATTTTAAGCATGTGTAACAAAGTTCAATACAGATCATGCCAAACTCTAATATATAAATATATATATATATAGGCTTTTTCATTGGTCCATGTATAGCCATCCCTTGCGCACACATTATTTAGCTCACGTGCATGCATCCACCACACACACATCCAGAAAACAAATCCCACAACATATACACTTCTACATTGTTGAAACTCCCTCACCTTTTCACGCCACATTTTTTTTTTCCTTTTTCCTTTTCCAGAAAACTTGATGATGATTCTTGTGCACCTTTCTAGTACACATCTAAGGCTGTTTTCTGTTGTGATCTGAATCATAAAAGATCTGATGATCAAAATGGGGAGGCACCTAAAAACCCTAGCTAGTGTTCTCATTTCAGCACTATTTGTAACCCTGACAGATTTGGGGAGCATATAATGAGAAAAAGCACTAATTGCCAAGTTACAGCTAGTGATGAAAGGCCCAAGATAAAAAAGGAGAAAGAAGGAAAGAATAGAAAACCCAAAAGAGTGAAAAAGAGGCGGAGATCAAAAGGGATAATTCATGAATGAAAGGTGAAAAAAAGAGGACAGAAAATGGTAGTGGTAAAGTGGGAAATGCGCGTGGGGTCACCAGTACATGTCCTACTTTTTATCAAAAAAAAAACAACACATGCCCCACTTTGAGAAAGTACCTAAAAGTACCACTAGACTAGACCACTGTGTAGCATCAAGATACCCAGCAACTGCAGCCGTGTTGGGATTAGATTCCGACTTCCTCCCACTCGTCAACGGTCCAGTTCTGTACAAAAATATATATTGCAGGAAATATCAATTATGTCTTGTGCTGTGCTGTACTTGGCTTTCTTTTTTACGTTACAGTTGCAACTGTAAATTATTTTAGAAAAGTTTGCGATAGATTTCCTTTAAAATATTTACTGTAGGTATTTATTTTTAATAATATAGATATAATATAATGGGTAGGATGTTATTTATTAACTATAGTTATAATTATAATCTATCTTAGTTTAATTTATGAGATAGTGAATTAAGAAATTAGGAGAAAAAACTAAAATTTTACAACCTTGATCATTGGCCCTGTGAGATCCCCCCAGTGAGATCCCCAAACGTCAACAAGATGCCTCCCTTCAATCGGCAAAGCCCCCACTTAAAACCTAAAAAATTGAAACAACACCATTGATCATCGTCACCATCGCAGAGTCTTTGGTTTTCTAAATCGCGAGCAACGGATTCTATGGAGATGAGAAAGGAGAGAAAAGCAGGTTATGGTCCCAACTCAGATCCACCCCTACCTACAACAACACCCTCCAATCAAAGACCTGACGAGATCGTTCCTCCATCCCCCTTTAAAGATAAAAAAACCCATCCACTAACAAAGATTGGCTACTATTTAAAATTTCCTTCTTTTTTTTTTACCGAATTATTTTTTTAATTTCTTAATTTTTAATATTATAAATTAAAATACATCATGATTATCATAAATAAGTACATCTAAACCATTGAAAAACCATCAAAAGATTTTAAAAATGAATCCTTTCGATAGGTACTCTAAAATGATACATGTCATAAGCTTTCTCATTATTTTTTTAGTAGGTGCTATTGTTTTATTTATTAAATTTATTTTTTTAACTATTTGATATGTGAGTATTTATGTTAAAAAAAATTATGACTTAACATGCATAGTTGCTTCCAATCCTTGCATGTTATACTGTTGAATTGAAAAGTTGATTAAATAAATAAAACAATAATGTTTTCGATTGGCAAAAGATACTTCCTATATCATAAAATTTTTTGTTTTTCTTCTGTTTCTATCAATTAATTTCCATGGACTTAAGGCGAAATCAACACTAGTTTAACACTCCGTATGCTGGACTTACAACTAAATTTTAGTTGAGAGTTTAGTTTTTTCTTTGGTCCTAGGTGAATGATCGATTTTACATTTGCAATATATAAAAATAATGGGTGTAACATGATGTACATGTAATAAAAATTTTACCTACATTTGTTTTTAACAGTACATTCGCATTATGTTTAAATGTAATATATTTTTCATTTAAACATAAAAATATATTTAAATGCTAATTACATCACATTTTAAATCCAATACAATCATTTTTCAATAATTTTACTTTTTCTATTATTTATATTAATTACATCACATGCTCTTTTTTTCTCTCTCTTTTTTCTCTCTACTTTTACCCATTACATCACATATTCATTATTTAAATACAATTCAAATACTTTTAATCCAAACAAATATTGCATTTGAATGCAATGTAAATACTTTTCCTTTAAATGCAAATTAAATTCAATGTATTACATTCAAACATAATACAAACACAATGTATTCATTATTTAAATACAATTACATCACATTACATCACATATTCATTATTTAAATACAATTCAATATTTTTAATTCAAACACATTGCATTCAAATGTAATGTAAATACTTTTTCTTTAAATACAAATTGAATTCAATGAATTGCATTCAAACATAATACAAACATAATACATTTACTAAACGAAACCTTACTAACTTATTATTGATATGCAAAAAGTAAATTCTTTTTTTATTTACTTGTGATGATAAATAGCTTTTTACGTTACACTTTTCAAATTTATTATTTAATAAAATAAATATCATGTTATATACTTCACATGTACATGAATGTAAAAATAATGGGTGTAACATGAAATTTATCTTATGTAATAATAATTAAAAAAATATAATATTGATATGCAATAAGTAATTTCTTTGTTTACTTGTGACAATAGTAAATCTTTATGTCGCCCTTTTCAAATTTATAACTCTACAAAATAAAATGTCATGTAACTTTATGTTGCCTTTATTAAGAAGTTATTCTATTAGGATTGGTGCTTCGTCACTTATTAAGAAGCTAAATGGTAACTTTAAAAAACAAGGGGAGCAAAAATAATAGTCTGATTGATAAGTTTATTTTATATCAGGATTTGTTAAACTTGGAAATGCATGTCAATTTGATGTCTTTGTGTGTGTGTGTGTTTTGGTGCACTACTAATTGAATGTCACTTTCACCATGGTAGAGAAGAGTGAAAAAGTTTTGCATGCTAAAAGTTGAATCCACACATTTCACTGGACTATGGCACAACACTAATTGATTCAATTTGCCCAACTAATTGCCGGGGGAACAAAAGGAGAAAAATTGTGTGTTTTTACACAACAAACTTCCCATTTATTGCAACAAATTATATCTACAAATCTATGCAGTTCTCACCTCTCATCCCACACAAACAAGTTTAGAAATTAAAAAGTCCTGATTCCTATAATTCAAGTGCAGTAAGAAAACGAGCAAAAGAACAAACATAAAGAGAGCATACATGCAAAAACGTAAATTTTTTTAGTGTCCACTTTGCCTGACCGCCGTTAACCTTGCCGCGAAGGTCGATCTATGAGAAAAATATATGACGGTAAGTAGGCTGCACAACTAAACAAAACTTCAACTCGGAATATTTACTTAATCTCATGCCGGATTTTAAAAAATCAGCGGCGTGGTTATGCTTAATTAGATGCATGCTAATTATGCTGGTTTTCTAGCCTTTTTATTTTTTTGTCAAGAATTTGCAATCTTCAGAGTTCCTAGGCTGAAAATTTTGTGCAACTTGATTTTGACTTCAAAATTCTTTTTGAGTTGTGACCATCTGAAAAGAAGAAGAGGACAGACCATGGAGCTGAGGATAATGGGAGGTTAAGTGGTCCAATAATATCTTATATATATATATATATATCAGTCAAATAGAGACGAGGCTGTGGACCAGAGGCAACAAATGCTGCCACAGAGATCAGCTTAATATTAGACTTTTTGGCTGGTCCATTGTGGAAACGAACTACGACTACTGCTACAAACAGAAGTTGACCATACCAAATCCAAATCCCACACCTCAAATTTCACATGTTTTGCGTCTCCTTTTTCCCCTAGATTTTTTTCCTGTCCTGTTTGCAGTAAATCCTGTAACCTTTTGCTTACAACTTCGTTTTAGCTTTACACTGTTTGTCGTATCGTTAAGTTGTTTTTTGGTTGTGGTTGCAGGTTTTGCTTGGTGGTAATTCTACCGCGCAAGAACCATGCGGAGAATGTTGAGGCTTTAAGTCTGAATCCCCCCATACTTCAGGAAGTGAAAAGAAGAAGAAGAAAAAAAAAAAAAAACTTCGGTTTCTTCTAACGGACTTATAATTAGTTGTTTTAAATCTCTGTTTGATTACCCTAGTGAAACTAGCTCAGTCTAAATCATCTTATAGTTAGTTTCATCATAATGTTAGAAACATGTTTAGTTGTTAATTGGCAATAGGAATAAGAATGGTCATAACATTGAGATGTTGACTCAGGAAAAATGTTCAGGACTAGGGGTTTTACGAAGTAAAAGCATATGCAGATTTTGAATTGCTATATGACCAAGCTGGCCCATCAAAAAGCACTGCAGGCCCATGAAAAGCCCAAATCATGTTGGCCCATCAAATAGAACTGCAGGCTAATTGAAAGCCCAAATCAAAGAGAAGAATGGATTTGGTTGGATAGGCCCTTAAAGAATGACAAGTCTGTGTTGGAAATGAGGACTTTCCACGTACGCACAACATTATTGTTGTTGTTATTTTGTTTTTGCTTTTGTTTTCAATGTTAATATATGCTGTATGCATGTGTAATGAATTTGCATACTAATGTGCATCTATATGTAAATAATGCACATTTACGTGCTTTTTCCTCTAAGCGAAAAAAAGATCGGTGATGTTTTCATATCTCTTTATTAACATTACAAGAGGAATTTCTTGAACCACAAGTGAAATGGAGATCTCATGACCCTGAGTTTTCAATAGCTATTGGTTCAGGCTTAAAGAGTCCAGCCAGCATATAAATTATGTTAAGGTACAAGACTCTTAAGTACAATACTATATATGTATATTTAATAAATGTGTATGCATGTTCTGTATTCTGTGTACACTAAAACGTGATGTTTGGGTTTCATGTGCTTTCTGCTTGTATTCCCGGGAAAATGAAATTGGCAAAAATATTCGCCTCGTAATGTTTTCTACATTTCTTTTATCCTTTCAGTTTTCATCTTTGATCACAAAAAATAAAAATAAATATATAAAAAAATAAAGTTCTGCTTCCCTTTTTACTAACAATTTTATTTCCATTAATGGATAAAGTAGTTCCTATATATTATGCTATGATCTTTCATATCAGACCGAAAAGAGTGCATTAACTTGAGAAATTAAGAGGCGTTTATTTTTGTTTTTGAGAATGATTTTTCATTTTTAAAAATATAAAAAATGAAAACTGTTCCAAAATAGCGTTTGTTTATTTAACGTTTTCAAAATCATTTCAAAAATATCAACTATATTGTTTTTTTGGGTTTTTTGAAAACGAAAAAAAAGTTATTTTTACTTTTTATTTTCGTTTTCTCCCTCCATCTCCTCTCTCTCTCTTTCTCTTTCTGTCTGTGCAGTGTCAGCGATGATCATATCCAACGATAGCATCCATTTTCGATGAAGGCTGATGACCATAGACTAGTAACGATGACGACGGCTCCCTTACGAAGATAACTATCGACTCATGACCTAAATTTAGCCATCACCACCACTTAGAACTCAAACCACCAATCTCTTCCACCCTTATCGCTCATTGCATAAGCTATCACCAAAGTTTTTTTTTTTTAATTATGACTAATAATTTATTTTTTATTGTTTTTTTAAAATTAAAAATAAATATGTTTTATAAGGTACTCACTTATAAAATGAGTTTTCAAAATATATAACCACACAAAATTTTATTTTTATGTTTTCAGAATATATACTCAGAAAACATAACCAAACACAATTTCAGAAATGATCTCAATACAGTTTTCAAAATATTCTCATTTTCAATTTTTTTGAAAACATAAAATATTTTAAAACCAATACCAAACGCCATCGAAATGTTTATTTATATCATGGATTTGAAATCTATGTTATAACCGGAAAATACTGTAGAAAAATATTTTAATTGTAATTCAAATCTATAAAACAAATGGGTTAAAATATTCCCAAAAAATAAATAAAAACCAGCGTAAATAAAGTAGAGACAATAAGACAAAATAAGAAATTGAAGAAATCTGGTTAAGCAAAGGTTGGACAGAAGAAAAATGAATAAGAACTTTTAGATCAAATACAGGAACAAAAGCAAACTTGTAAAACTTTGGACTCGAATCTCTCCTTCCCAAGAAAAGGCAACTTTGGGTCACAAGAATCAAGAAATTGACAAAAATCAATAGAATATAAGCCTATGAATAACATCTAGCAAAGGAACACCATTGGAGACCATCACTATTTCTCTTGATGCATTGATTTGCTTTTGTCCATTCAAAATCCAGAGAATACTACAAAACAGGGCATGCCGGGGTTACGTGTTTTGTCCTTTTACGCTGTTTTCAACTAGTTTTTTTTTTCTTTGACACTTTCGTAAGATATTAAAACTAAGAAGCAAGCTATTTCAGTCGGCATATGGCTGATTTTCTTTAATCTTTGTTAATCTGCAGTTATTTTGGACATATTCTCTTTAAATCCCAACGACCAATTAATGATCGGGAAGGTTAATTTTCATTAATTGGAGCTTTTAACGGTAGGATGTCTATATCTTAACGTTATATCTAGTCAAAATGGTCATTTTACATAATAAGTGAATTGGGTGATTAGATATCCTAATTCTTATTCTATTGTAAAGTGAACATTAAAATTAATAATAAAAACATGTATGATTTATATTAATTTACCCTCAATATAAAAATTACATTCATTTTAGTCTCTTTTTTTTTTTTAACCTTTCTAATAACGCAAAAAATGGGTGCTCCCATATATAAAGAAAAATTAGGCAATTGATTTTACAAGTGTGAAATTCTCAAACTACTCTTATGACCATACACCAAGATAATAATTAGACTCTATAACCTAAAAAGTGTGATGAAACAAAGGTTTTCAGTACATGAATCTTAAAAAAAAAAAAAAAAGAATATGTTCGTAACATTCCTGAAAATATAAGGTAAAACATGACATTTCGATATAACGTAAGGAAGATTTAAATACTTATATCTAAAAAAAAAATTGAAAATCTAATATATATCTAACACTTTAAAACAGAACCTATTAGTACGGTAATATTCTCATTTAGAACAAGCGAGTTCTTCCATTTGACATTTATTTATTCTTTTTTACACTCAAGTGGACATTCATGATCAACGTTGCAAGTATCATGTTCCAACTCATCTAACATGGCTCTGAAATACAACAATTTAAGTCATGATCTCTTCAATCAAAGCCATAGTTTTCTTATCAACGATACGTTGGAATAACATTAACTTATTAGGGTCCAAACCGACCAAAATTTGACGGGTTGATAGACTCATGATTTCTAATTTCGAATTTCTTGTTCTTCCATTTTTTCTCAAACAATTTGTCTTTAAAATTTTCCTCAAGTACGTGCATTTTCTAGGATTCTCCTACTATTTTCATCTGATGCGAAACATTGCTTTTTAAGTAATCCAAACAAAGTTCGAAGAGAGATGTTAATTTTGTTTCAACACTTTGCATGACATTGTATTTTAGCCTGCTATGAGTTGTCACGAATATTGCAACGGTCTAATCATAGCCTCGTTTTTTTTTTTCTTTAAATTTTTGGCGGGTAATTATAGCCACATGATTCTACATACTCCTACCACCTCTATAAGTGATCTGAGATTTTATATATAAATAATATTCACAGCACACCGACTATGAATTTTGACATAAGATCTAAGTTCTATTGTTTGTGCATGTTCAAGATACTTGAATTGTAAAATGCAACTTTTTTTTTTTTTTTTAATTTATAGGAGACATGACGTCTTTTTGGACACTCAACAGTCAATGATGGGGAGAAGAGATTGGATCTGAAGATGTAATTGTTGAGGTCGATGTAGAATTACCGTAAAAATTTAAACATATTCATAAAAAAAATAATATTAAGGATAATATTTTGAATATTTTGAATATTAACTCATGTGTTATATTTTTAATAATAAAAATAAATAGGATAATATTTTAAATATTTATCAATAAAAAAATAATAACTTTTATGTTATATAGATTGATACTCAAAAATTAGGATTAGAATTTATATCCCTAACATTTTTAGTTCATAAAATCATAATAGAAGGCGATAGAAAATATAATATGTATAAAAGAGAAAGTTAATGAATAAGAATGTAAATCATTAATTTCTTTTCTAGCATTTACTTATCAATTAGGGATTAAAATTGGAAATGGCCTAATTTCCTTTTACATTTGTAGGATGCAAAATTTAAAAATGAGAATTTTATCAGTGTAATTACTAAAATACAATTCCACATTTTTAGGACCTTCAATGAGACTTATGCAAGAATCATACCATCCCAATGACTTGAAAAGTGTAATTACAAATATAATTTAACGGTAATTTATCTTTTGATTTAATCAAAAGCCTTAAGGTTTAAATCATCAGTTTCAAGTTAAAAAAAATTATTGAAAAGTAAATAATAGTCATCAAACATTTTATATATTTTTTTGGGGGAGACAATGAAGCTAATTAACTGAATTAGTTATTTAATTATAAGGACTGAAAATGCCACTATGCAAAGGATCTGTTCTTGATTAGATCTCATGCTTTGTTTTGTAAATCTATTGCTTATTGGCGCGCTTGCGCGCGCGCACGTATATTTGCTCTTGATTTCGTGGTGCATATATATATATATATAAGATATTATGCGGAAATTCATGATCTGTGTACAATAAATATAATACGAAATCCAAAGACCTTTCCAAAACAAAATGAAAAACAAAGAAAAAAAGAAAGTATTGGAGGGCACATTTTCTTACACAGCAAATGAGATACCCACCAAATATGGCGTTTTGAGCCTGCTATGTCAGATATTAGTTGTCTTTAAGTACGAATTAAAGTAATATTTTCAAAACCAACAATCAAATACAAAAATTTGTACGAATGTTAAGTTTCGTAAGCCTTTGATTAGCATAAATATTATAAAATCAAGGTTTGTAACGGGTCAGTGCATATGACTCTCTCTCCCTCTCCACGGATTCTTGCTGCTTCCCACTCGTGGAGAACACAGAATCATGCCCTGAGCTCTGAAAATTGGTCTCCTATTCATAAATATATAAATATACTTTTCTCGCCAATTTTTCACCATTTTGTATTGTCAATTGGGTTATAATAAACACCTTATTTCAGACTTAAAACTACCTAATTTATGTTTTAAAATCGGTTGGATCTTTTCTCCGTTTGTTTTTTTTTTTCCCTTGGTTTTTTGGTTTGTTTTTCCCCTTTTTTAGCTTTGTGATAATTCCATTGCAAGACAAAACTAAAAATATGTATAAATATATAAATATACATATATAAATATACTTCTCTTGCCAATTTTGTACCATTTTGTACTGTCAATTGGGTTATAATAAACACCTTATTTCAGACATAAAACCAGCTAATTTATGTTTTAAAATCTGTTGGATCTTTTCTCACTCTGTTTTCCATTTTTTTTTTCCTTGGTTTTTTGGTTTGTTTTTCCTTTTCTTTAGCTTTGTGATGATTCCATTGCAAGACAAAACAAAGGACAAAATACCAAAAGCTAACTGGGAAGAGACTGAAAACCCATCCTACTTATTAAATGCGCGAGCTTATTAAATGTGCTGTTTCTCAGCATCTTTTATGCAATAAAAGCTGAGAAACAGCACAAAGGAGGGATGGGACTGAAATGCAGCCAGTGCAATTCATGGATGGCCATGACTTCAATTGGAACTTGGAAGGCTAAAATAATGTGTAGGCACAAAAGTAGATTCATCTTTGTTTTTGCTAGTTAATTTAGGACTTACACTTACAAATTAAAAGCAATTCCAATATAATTCTATAAAATAATTGAAGTTTTTGCCCTGCTAGTATGACAAAAACTGAAAATGTCATATTTATATTAAATTCCATTATGTTATCATTATTTTTATGTCACATAATTACAATATAAAATAACGGTTTAAAACTGTATGTTATTGATAAGATTCAAAGAGGCATAAATAAACTCTAAGAAAAAAATAGTCACCACATTGAAGGGTGCTTCCTCAATATCAAAATTACCAGACATATCAGAAAGTCTAAATCCATTTAGAAAGTAAATCGGCTATCGTATTAGCTTGATGATAAAGTTCAAATCAGTACAAAAATTAGCTTGAAAATATTAGCCACTTGAACTTTTTGAGAATTGATAATTGCTCTCTAAATTTTTGAAAGTGTTGTGGAACACGCTTAAATAGATTATAACAATTAAAATTTGGATAGAATGTCCTCGTGCATTTCATATGAGTTCGTTTGAAGGATGAAAAATAGGCTTCAGGAAGAGAATAAACAATGCAAAATCATGTGTACAAAAGGTGGTTTTCCTTCGTATTTTAGTTGTTGTTATTGATTAAAGTTTGGGGTTTAAATTATCAAAAATAAAATTTATATAAGCTCCTAATTAACATCACATGTCAAAAGTACGAAAATTATGGGGGCGTGCTGCATTATGTGCAATAAGCCTTTTTTTTTTTTATATAGCAAAATTTTAACCGATTAATAGAAGAGAATAACGTTCTTTACATTCGCATCTTTTTTTCCTTGAATTGAAGTAAATGGTAAACATTATTTTTGGCCGACATAGTGACATTTCTTTTCACTTTTAAGCACAAGAAAAAGCAAAGTGTAAAAAGGGACCCAAAAAGTTACATTTTTAAAGGAGATTTGGATAATACATTATATTTGTTTGGATGTAATATATGTTTATATGAGAAATATTTATATTGTATTTAAATTAATATTTATTTAGATGAAAAGTATTTAAATTGTATTGTATGTAATGTGATAGATAAAAATAAAGAAAAAAAAATGATTTAATTAATAAAAATAATATAATAAAATAAAATAATGATTATATTAAATTTAAATTATAATATAATTGATATTTAAATATAATATTTTTATATTTAAATTAAAATTATATTTTATTTAAATATAGTGTGAATAAAATTCCCTTTTCTATCCTCTCCTGATCTGTCTTTTTCCAAGACCTCCATAGTACATACAATAGTATTAAAAAGAAAAAAATCCACAGAACTAAGGGAGGATGTGTATCGTAAGGTACCCCGTAAGCCGTAATAACGCTGTTTATTTTTGAACATTGTAATAATACATCGAATATTAAACAGTAACAATAATTCAAACAAAAAAAAAAACTAACAAAGATACAAAATTTAGTACTGCACAATAGTAAAAATAGAGAGATTTTTTTTTTCTTTTTCATTTTCCTGATAACGTTAAGCCAACATGATGATAAACATTTTGCATTCTCGAAGTTTTTATTGTTTATTATTCAACGAAAGCCCACGGTCAAACAGGGACACACAGTCAAACAAAGGACTGCTGACAGGATTCTGGAAAAAGCGGATCAGTTCAGTGACACTGATTAAACTACTATTGTACCAAAAATCAATAAAATAAAATAAACACCATTACTATATTTGTATTTTAAGCTCTATGGCCCAATGAAAATTTGAAACCTAAGCAAATACCGTATCTCACAGACATAATAATAACAACCTTTTTGTTTTTTTCTTCCTTTCTATTTTTTTTGTTTTTTCTATTTTTTTTTAAAATCTGTTCCCTCTTTAAAGTTTTTATAATCCACCCGTTGTCTCGGCTGTTAAGAGGTCTAATATTTAACAGCTGGTGACGATTTTACTTCCTCTTGTCTTTGTTCAATTCCCTTCTCAAACACCAATTTCTTTATTTTCCCTTCTATTTTTGGCAAAAACACACCAAAGGCTCTTGTGCATCAAAAAGAACACATTTGGTTTTTTTTTTTTTTTCCTTTTGTTTTTCTTGGTGAGAAGTGAAATTCCCACCAACACTTTTCTTTAAAAAAAACAAAAAACAAAAAAAATTTTGGGGTGGGGATGGGGGGGTTGTTGTCTCATTTAAAGCTCCACTTCACAAGGTATGTTTAGCTTTCTTCTTTTGTTGGTGTCTGAGTTACTGTGGGAAGAAGTAGAAGTAGAAGTAGAAGAATTTGCACATGACCCAACTGTTGTTGTTTCATCGCTTTTATAGCTCAAGCATGCAGCATCCAACACCCCTATTGGACTTTGGGGCACAGACTGGACAAAACCCACCGACCCATTTACCAAAATTGAATCCTCCATCAATCGAATACACCTCATCACTCTCTCCTACAAAACCAAAAAAAAAAAGTAAATAAATAAATTAAGAGTCAGAATTTGCCCATGTTTTGGATAGTATAGTTGTTGTTGTTGGAAATCAAAGACCAAATGATAAGAGGAGAGGAAAAAAAAAAGGAGCATAAAAAGAAAATCATTTATGTTCTCACTATTTTTATGGCTTATGGACCACCACAACAAGTGTTATATACCTTTTCAACATGTTGGATTAGCACAGAGACTGCTTTCTTAATGTCCACTGTTTTAGTTTCTGCAGCAACAGATATTGCCACTGCTGCTGCAACCTCTGAGGGCTTGAATTCCAACAAGTCAATTCCTGCATTCAATTTCCACACCCACCAAGGGAAAACAAAGATCAAACTCTTTCCCTCTCAAATCCCCATCATTGCAGAAGGGAAATCATATCAAACACCACATGACATTAAAAAAAATCTTTTTTTTTTTTTTAATGTGCCTATGGATTAGAGAACATAGTGACCTTTGACTGTGGCCAAGATAAGTTGGATTGATTGGATCATTGAAGTTTTAAGTGGGATTTTTTGATCTTCATTGATCTTGTGGAGGAAATAATCTATGAAGGAGAATGGTGTAACTGCTTGCATTTTCCATTTTAGTGTGCTCATCACAAGAAGCTCCATTCTTTGTATGGTTCTGGCTTCAAACACAAATCTTGAGTCCCCAACCTGTTTCACAAACAGAAGTATAAAACACAAGACCAAACAAAGAAATAAGAGACTAATAAATTCGAGTGTGGTCTATTTTTTTGGCCTTTTGACCTGCAAATCTAGAGAGAGAGGGACTTGAGTTTCCTCCATTTTGGCTGCAAGAGATAAACAAGCCACAGCCAACAATTGCATAGTCCAAGCTTTGCCCTTCTGCAAGTAATTAATTAAAGAAAAAAAATGATAATAGACGTCATCAAGAGAGGGGCTTAAATGCAAAAAAAAATTTACAAAAAAAAAAAAAGGATTATTGGTAACAGGAAATATTTGGCTCATTATTCAACTTACTGGCAATTCATAGGCGGCTAAGAAGCGATCCAAATAGTTTATAGACAAATATGAACAGAGAGGTCCGAAACTGAAATGGGCATTGGCCTGGTTGAAACACGCAGGGACAACAGCATTTATCAACAAAACTAAAGACAAATGAAAGGCAAGTAAATTAGCCGACATCCACTAAAATTGAATCTCGGCCAACAAGAGGAAATAAAACATAAAAACTCTTTTCCTTTGATTAATAATTAATGACATTAAATCAGGTACAACCTTCTTTTTTTTTTTTTGGTTTTTCCTTTTCATGTTTGATACCAGAATTATACTTGGAAAAGAGGAAGGAGCAACAGCAGCAAAAACTCAACAGACCCTCCAAAAGAACAAATTTTTCAGATTGTTCATAAACTATAATAAGCATTTAAAACAAGAACCCTTTCTCTCTACACACTCCATATACGCATTTAACACAAGCATTAAAAGTCCCAAATCCGCTTTGCACAACAACAACACCATTATTATTAAAATAATTCATCAAGATTCATGACAGAGATTAAACATAAAACAAAAATGAAAAAAAAAAAAACCCCACCTGGGATATCCAATCAACAGCCTCCTTTCTAGCCCGGAGGTCCAAATCCCCACTCCTCAACCTCTTCAAGTAATCGAGAATGGAGGGAAAGTGAAGAGACTCCTTCTCCACCATCGAAGCTAAACACTCATCACTCTGCAATGGCAACACTGGTGATGAATATCCATTGTCATCATCATGACCATCAAAGCTCCGGATTTTACGGCCATGGCTTCGATGATTCCGATGATTATACCATGCAGTCGCAGTCTCCTCCTCCTCGGCGACAAGACCACCTCCGTAATCTTCGTCATCGTCGAAGATGGCCGTGTTGTCTTCCGGGCAGAGGAGGCTCGAGACTGCGGAGTCAAAACTGGGTGCCATTTGCCAAAAAAACACAAAAACAAACCTTTGAATCAAAACAAGAACAAAACTTTTTTTCTTTTCTTTTCTTTTCTTTTCAACCCCTTGTGTCGTTCATATAAACCGGCTCTTTCTTCTAAGAAATGGTAATTGAGATCTTTCGCTCAAAAATGAATTGAAGAACAAGAAATGAACGAATATAAAGATATGAAAAGACAAATATATATGTATTGAAGCCTTGAAGAACGTTTATTAATGGTGATTTGTATAAGTGTATATAGCACAGTTGAAGTGGAGCAGAGTGACGAACCCTCTCTCTCTCTCTCTCTCACTCTCAAAGTGGGCTGAAAAGACTGCCGCTAGAGAGGGGCTTATGAAGGAAATGAGAGTGGCACTTTAGGGCAAAAAGTTAAGAGAGAGAGAGAGACTGATATGGAATCAGAAGAAAACGAGAGAGAGAAAAGAGCGTAAAATAGTAAATACTGGTACCACATGGGAAAAGGGGCGTTTGCAAGATTTCCATTATCGTGGAAAATTATTTTTTTGTATTTTTTTAATTAAATTACAATGTTACAATATAAATGGTTTTATTTTTGGATATACTTGTGTGACAACCACATTCCTAGAATCATATTCATGTCCATCTTAAACTTGTTACTATCATTTAATTATTGGCACTAATTTTTTTTATTTGATTAAATGGAAATTATGGAATAAATTTACATGAGGTTCAATTTGCACTGCTCTTTCTCGATTTCATATTAAGATTTTGACATTACTTATTTTGACTCAGAAATTGAGATTTTTTTTTTTACAATTTTTATTCCAAATATAAAACATTAATTTGGGTCAATAGCTAGTTTTTGGTATTTGGTAATTTTAGATTCCTCGTGCGACGAGAAAATATTAAAGGAGATGTAGACATGACCTCCTTCAAATTGTTTCCAAAGTCAGAAATATCAGAATTTTTTTTTTTTTCATATTTTCCCGGTTTTGAAGAAATAAAACATTAAAAATTCACAGTAAATCTTATTCAAACAAAAAGAGAGAGAGAAATTATAGTAAATATATTCTAAAAACAGAAGAAATTAAAAATAAATAAATACAAAAATATAAAAAGACCACAGAAAATGACAAGTTTAGAATAGTAATAAGGAGGGGGAAAGGGACAAAAGTGGAAACAGGAAGGAAAAAGAGTGGCCAAGAGTGGGCCACCAGGCTGTCATTTTCAAAATCGTCCCATTTTGACACGTTTACGTTGGTGGTCGTTGTGACGTGGCACTCCATTTCTGTCTGAAATTACCACCGTGAAACACCTCCACACCAATTTTATTTTTATTTTTATTTTTATTTTCCAAGTCTTGGCCTTTTCTCAGTCAAAAAAATAGTGCCTTTTTATGCACCATTTCCTCAATATATGCCATCGGTTATTCCAAATAACCTCATTTTATATTTTTCATTAATTATCGATGATTGAAAAATATTTTTTAATATAATATAATTTTATATTAAATATAAAATTTTATATTTAAATATAATTTTTTTAACAGAATTATAAAAATAATTACAATTTAAAAGTTTTTTAAAATAATCACATCAATTTTTTAATTTTAATTTTTTATCTTTATTTTTATCAATCCCATTAACTTTTCAACTCTACAATACTTGTCATCCAATCACACATTTCATTCAAATATAAAATAAATACTTTTCAACTAAATACAATATTAAAAAAACGAACTATATTCAAACACAATTAAAACGTAATAGGTTTAGCAAACGTCCTATTAATTGTAAACAAACCAAAGATCTTTATACTTCCTTTTTTTCTATTTTCAATCAAAGGGGTTTATATATGCATAATTTTATTTTTATACAAAAGAAAATAGACAATATTTTATTTTAGGTAATACTTTTATGCTAATACTTATGTTTAGTTTAATTCATCCCATCTAGTCAAGAAAAAATGCTACTAATATTCATAGGATTGATATAAGATTGAAAATAAATACATACATCAATTGATACTTAAAAAGATGATAAATACCAGCCCTTACAATTCACTTTCCAATAAGATAAATAAATTAGTATTGATATTCGCATGAGTGATATATGTTTAAAAATTAACATATAAATCGACACATAATTAAACATGGTTGAAAATAATTTTTAATTAAGTCGACTAATTCATAAAGAAATGATAAATGTTGTTATTGGTTTTCCTTAATAAGATGTAGTTTTTGTCAATTAAGTGTGATTGATATTCACGCGAGTGATACGCGGTTAAAAATTACCATATAAATCGACTAATACTCATACACGGTTAAAAAAACAGTCACAATTTTATATTCATGCACGATTGAAAATAAACACTCAACTCAATTAATTAACACTTAAAAAATAAGAAATGCTACCGCTTTATTATTATTTTTCCTTAAGATTAACAATTCATTATGTCAGTTAAGCATTATTAGTATTCACGCGAATGATACACAATTGAAAATAAATGCGTTAATACTTAGAAGAAAGAACGAAAGCTGCCTCTTATAATCCTCTTCCTTAAAATAGTACTTCAACAAATTTAGGTAGCAACTAGCAAATGCAACAAACAATTACAAATTTAGTCCTCGTTTGGTTCAAGAGTTTGAATATAAATTTTTAGATTCAATTTTGTCTTTTTTATGAAAAGTTAACGAAAATTATAACTAAATAAACTAACTTAAATCTAAAAATTTCGTTTCATTTTAAACTCAAACCAAAACGAATCCTTAAAAACTTAAAACTCTGCCACGAACTAAATCGAACACCATTCCATCATGGCAATTAAAGTAGTTGTTGAATACGTCTAAAACTATATATTAAAAAGAATTCCCACGGTGAATATAATTAAGGGGATAATAAATAATTGGAATTGGTTGAGTTTTGTAAGTCAGCCTAAACCGCCACAATTGAATTTATTTACGTCTGCTCAAAATGTTCACTGTTTTTTTCCAAAATAAGAAGTTTTTTTTATGTTAATGAACATGCAAACCCAGCTGTAAACATGGAGAATATGGAGACGTCATTCCTTCAACAAAATGGTACAAGTTCTTTAAAGGTGTTGATTACCTACCTACCATATTAACGGGAAAACGCATCACTTGGAAAATAAACATAAATCATATGACTGATCCACACTTCGACAACAATTAAAAAACGAAAAAATGAAAAAAAAAAAAAAATTTCATTTCCACAGGTAATAAATAAATGAAAAAACAATATCATGGGAGTTCATATCCGACACAAGTTATGCAATGGACACCAAGAAGCTATATATTAGGGATGAATGGTAATGAGCATCTTTAAAAGGGATCTGATTCCTATGTATGTTTTTTTGCTCCCTTTTTATATCTTCACAGAAAATATCACACGTCAATTACATTTTTTTAACTGATATATTATTTCAATTGTTGATGTTGTATAATATCAAAGTTTAGTTTACATATTGAGAGAACTATAAAAGACGACATGACTTAATATATAATATTTCTTTAAAACATAATTTGACTTATATATCACATTCATGTCCATTTTATGAAAAATCAAATTGATTTGTCATGATATGTGACATGACATATTAATTAACATAATATTTTATAATCTCGTTTATTGAAATGTGATTATCACCATCATGAAATGTATTTACGGTGAGTTATAATAATTATAATGAGATGAGATGTATACAAAAGATAAAAAAAAATGAAAAAGAAATTTACTTCAAGGTATACTAAATTTCTATCCTATTGATTGTACACAATACTTAAAAGTCATATTAACTATTGTCAAATTTTGATTAATTATCACTTTTGTAATATTATACAATCATATAATGATTTGACAGTTTAAAACTTTATTCGATAGTCGTGGTCTTTTTTTATACATCCTGTTGTATATATATATATATACACACACACATATATACTATATACAATGGATTTTTTTTTCCCTGATCATATTGCTGGAATGGATTGCCATTCAAATCTGTAAGTATTTGGCGCCATTATTATGTTGGTGCCATTCTGTTTGAGAGGCCATGATTGTCATGCGATATTGTCTACTTATAAAATTGACCAATTCTCCCACCAACAAAAAAACAATGCTCTAATTGTCCACCACATCGAGTCTAGAAACTGTCCACTCGTTTTTCTTGCTATTGTTAAAGGAGAAGGATCAAATCTCCAATGCAAGAAAAAGAAACCCAAGGAAAAAAAAAACAAAGCTATAAAAAGTGTCTAGTATTGTATTTAGTGACCTAAAGAAAAAGCCTAAAATTTCATGATGGAACGAGAACTTTCATCACAACAAGATTGGCCAAAAATCTATCACCTGAGTCACGAGGAAATTAAAGGGCTGTCTTTATACGGGCCAAAGAATCACAATCACATAAAGAGAGGCACTTTTTTTTATTTCTCCTTTTTTTTCACTTTTGGGCGCGTCTCCTTTTGGGAGATGCAAAATGTGGATTAGCAAGTACAAATTCTCCCTAACATTCAGCAATGCCTGCTAGATTTGGACAGTTAATTAGGTCGGGTTACGATTTAACAGATTACCCACAAACTTAACTTAGCCGTATTAAATTTTTACCTTTTGCCGGTCACAGTAAATAAGTGTTTGTGTGTGTGTATGGTTTTTTTTTTTTTTTTTTTACCATGTGACTTGAAGTAGTCTCATTGAATGTTGAACATCCATCACGTAAAAAATCTATCTTTTTTTTACCTTGGTAATGCAGTCAAATGTATGTGTTTATTATTTTAGAGAGTTAGTGATCAGACAGGAATCATGAAAATTACATTTTTGAAAGAGTAACTTTATAGGGGTTACAATATTAATATGTGTTTTATTTTTGGATCTACATCCTTCACTAGATGCCCCTCGACTAGGAGATTGATTAATAGGTTCCTGTAGTAGATCTAGGCAGAATGTGTGGCTTAGACAACGCCAAAATGCTGAAAAAAATTGAAAAAGGTTTTTCCCGGTTGAATTCAGATCATTTCTAGTCGCTAAAGTCATAATAAAAAATTATGGGACTTTGCCTTCTAATTGACCGATTCGGTTGATTTTTTTCTGGTCTAATTCCTGGAGTTAGGAAAACTCCTTATTTGTCTTTGCACTACTTTCTCAAATGTACTTGTGTGTGATTTGTCTCTTCTAGTGTTATTATTTGTGTCTGTACTTCTTTGAATTGTAGTTTTTATTGGTTCATTGCCTGAAAATTGAAAAACTTAAGCAAAATGCAAACTATATATCCCTCTTTTTTTTTTTAATGAAAAATTTGAAAAACTAAAGAAAAAAAAAGCTAACAAGACAATTTTCATTTTAGCAGTTAAGATAACTTCTTTAAAATAACTCAATTAAAATTATATAATAATGACAGACGTAATTTCATATTTAATTTCAATATAAAATATATAGTTTAAATCTTCATCCTTAAGTAATTAAAAAAAAAAAGGTAATAATCCCATAATTTATTTATTTATAATTTTAGACTAAATTCCATAACAAGATGTACAGTTAAAATCTTTATCCTAAAATAATTTAATAAAAAAGTGTATAATAAATCCTAAATTTTTGGGATTTACATTACTTTCAAGAAAACTTAAATCATATTCATAATTCTTTCTGTTTTGACCACGGTTTATCATTGCTATTCGCCATGACCATGACTAGAAAACTCAACGGTGAAAAAATTTGGTTTCCGATTGGAGGGATAAAACCAAGACAAGTTAACAATATTTTTTAACCTAGGATACTTATTTTTTTCTTGGATTCATTAAGACGTGCTTAACAACAGATTTCCAAAAGAAACTTTACGGGACACAAATTTCTAACCCTTTTTCTTCTTTCATTCTTTTGAAATGCTCTTTTTTATTTTTTTTTCTTACTCTTTTATTTTTTTTTTTTCCTTCTTCTTCTTATTCTTTTTCCCCTTTTGCAGTTTCATTCAGCATGTTTTGTGCTATTGGGAACCAAATATCAAACACACGCATACTTTGCCCACCCCCTTATGATATGACTCATGTCAGTTTTTGTGCTAATCTCAAAGAGTTCTATATTCCCACACTCTCACATAAATATATTTATATATATATATATACATATATATATATTATAGATGAGAAGCACGAGTACATGAGGCCCCTCCTCCAAAGACTTTTCCTTTTGGTCTAAATCCATATTCCATATCCTTATAAAAGATGGTCTTCTCACTGTTTGAGATCCGAGCTTAACAGAGTGTCATCCACACCACACCCTCGACTTCTTCTATATTTTTAACTCATCAATATTCTTTCATTTTTATTTACATTTTTATTTTTTTTACTGCTATACAACCCCAATGAACAATGACCAATAACAAGTCTTTCACCATATATATAATAGCATATCACCAATGACTATACAACAATTCTGGACATGAATTAATTATAAGGATTTTATGAACGGATAATATATATATATATCCTTTTGAAAAGATTGTTTTTAATTGTCAAATTTGTATTAGACTCTATCGGTTTTACATAGTTTTTTCATTTGATATGTGACACTAATCAAGCCAATGTTTGGAAATGTGCACTGTAGATATAGATATTTTATAAAATTGTTTTAATTTATAATCTTGCCATTAAATTAGTGTTCAGTGTTTCCAATACTTGTCCACAGTTGTATCTTGTACGTACTTTAGTTTTATTGGAGAAATATTTACTGCGACAGAAAAATCAATAAAAAGTAAATTCTTAGCCTTGTGCCATAAGTTGTGAAACTTTGAAGAAATGCTCAACATAGAAATGGGAATCACAAAAACTTTTAAACTCTATATAAATTTCTCCTTTTGTTATCACATGCATGTCCGCGTTATATATATATACATATATATACATATCTAATTTATTTCTTTCCCAACTAAAAGAAAATAGTTATCCTCTTGTTCTGAAACTTACGAATTACCAAAAAAAAAAAAAAGAACAATATATATTTTGATGACTTAAAAAATACATCTGCCACACGGGACATACAGATGCTACCTGCTACCAAACTTTTTTATAAATTGTCTTTAAATAATCAAATCAGTAGATCAGCAAAACCAAATGTGCAATAAAACTATATATTTATACATTAATATATATACATAAACATTATAAAAAATATATACTATGTTTTATGTAAATTTTATGGTCTTTCTTTTATAATTATGTCACATCCCGATTTAACCGGCCAGCAATGGTACCACAAAAAATTTTCAACGCCAAAACAAATTATAAGCTCTAAGGCTACAAACAAGCTGACTGAATTAATTGCACATTCATAAACAAATTGCCGTACTTGGATTGAAAACACATCTACACATAATAATAAATTCATTCCCTGGCACCAAGTGAACTAAATACATATTAGACATGGTCCTTGAGATTCACCACAACATTAAAGTAACATCCTCTTACACGTATACATATACACATTAATAAATCCAAGCAGAATTAGATACCAAAAATCACCCAAAAAAAAAAAAGGAATAAAAAAAGAGAACAAACATTATTAAAGAAGAGAGATCAATTCATATAGCATTGAGTTTGTAACCTTTTATTTATATATTTTTATTTTTATTTTTTTTACAAGAAGCATGTGCAATAAACCCTTCAACGCCGTGGTCCGCCATCTCAAGATCAATGCAGAACATATGGCGGATCTTCCGTGTCTCGATCAATACTCAATCGCAGCCGTCCGATTAAATTAAAAACAAAAGGAGACTCCCACGTGGATCGAGGTTGGGGGTCCACAATTGGTCGTGACATTCTCTAATGTGTTCTTTCTAGCTAATCCATTTTTTAACTAAAATTAGCTGGCAGAACTCACTCGTCTTGCTTTAAGCCCTGTCTTCATCAAAGTTCTCAACTCTTAGCTAGAAACCCAAAGAGAGAAAGAAAGAAAGAAAGAAAGAAAAAACACAAACAAAAAAAAAAAAATGGAAAAGACATTGTTTTGTGTTATTGGTTTTGGAGATTCTTCATTTGGGGGTTTAAGGGGGACCATGTGTATAGGAAATGGGGGTTTTAAGGGAAGAGAAGGAAGGTAGCAGTGATCTTAATGGGACAGCTTTAAAGTCAGTCGTGTCCTCGTATATATATATTTTATGAATTCATAATTCATATAATTTTAAGTTAGATTATAAATCTATCTACATATTTAAATTGTTGAATCATTTGGTGTTTATGTAAATTAGACATTCTTTCTTGAATTAATTTTTGAATATGAGTTCTATCCAAACTTATTAAACATGGTATCAGATATAGATTTTATATGCAGTGATAGATTTAAATCCTCACTTATTTGCGTAATATGTTATGCTTGAGAGGGTGTTAGAATGTGAATTTGTTAAATATTCTAAATTATTAAAGACTATTTTGTATCAAAGAATTACGAGCAACCAACTACCTATGGACTAGGTGTGGTTGCTGGACCAGTTACATGCATTTTTGAGTGGGGTTATTTACATAGATATCCAAATTGGAGGTGTTAGGTTGAAAAACATTCATATTTTCTTTTATTTATAGGAACATCTAAAATAGTATTTTTAAAAACAATATTACACTCTATAAAGAATTGATAATTAACACAAAGAAATCATAAAAAAAGAAACAAAAATTGGAAATAAAAAATGTTTGAATAAATAAGTTAAAACTAATTTCATGGTATTGATCATAATAGATTTGATATAAATAAATTTTTGACTTTTATAATAAGAAAAATTTTATGTCTAAATTCTCTTAATTTATATTTCATTATGAATAATATAATACTTTTATAATAATGTTATGACCTTTGTGGTTCTTTATGATTATATTGTGTATGGTTTTTTGATGATTAAAATGTATTTGTCTTGAAAATTACTGATTTCTTATAATAATTTCATATTTTTTATGATAACTAAAGACGAAAAAATAAATACAAATTATTATTAAAATGTGTTTAGATTTATTAAAAGTAATTTATATTTATTAGCAAAAAAACAAAAATTATCATCAGTGTAAAAAAAAAAAAAGGAACAAAATGAATATGAACAAAAAAGGAGTAATATCGATTCTGATAAAAAAGCAAAATAAATACTATATATATTTATTTATTTTTAAATAGACATTTACATAAATATTAAAAACAGATATACTTTAATAAGATATACTAAAAATAGACATTTACATAAATATATGCTAATATCAAGTTCAAATATTACTCGATAAATAAATGTTGTGTCGTTAAAATTTCTATTCTTTTAATAGAAGACAAAATGGCCATCCTCAATTATACTCTGATCACCAAAACTCGTCCAATGTATTATAGCCTACACAAAACGACATGTAGGTGAGAAGAAAATAGAATTCCAAAGTACATAAAATTCCAAATTCTTTTTCTCAAAATTTTTTTCCCCTCACTTAAATTTTTTTATTTTGTTATTTTTGCCCCTTGAAATTGTCGAATTATATTGTCCACGACAGCTAATACACAATGTCGTTGATTAGAAAAACTGTGCGGTGGCGCTGCTACTTGGGAAAGTGCCACCACTTTACTTGAATAATTCAGGAATGCAGTTTTGGGCTTCCAGTTCTCTTCTAAAATTCATCCAGCAAATGCGTAAAGTTGGGCCCTTTACGATCAATATACATGGATTGATAAAAAGAAAAATGGGAGCTTTAGAGAAATGTAATATATTCATGAATTGGGTTGATTTATATCATAGAAAAATAAATTGTTACAAAAAAATATCATAACATGACATCATATAGTATTTATATGTTTATTTTAAAATATCAATGATATCCTTCCCTTATGAGTCAGTCTCCATGTCATCATCGGTCGGAATCCATGGCGATATTGGTCACTATTCGTAACAATACCAACCGTTCGATGGTCACCATTTGGTAATCGACTGGTAGCCATGTTCGTCGACAAAAAACCAGATGGTTAACAGTTGGTAACCATCTCTGCCTATAGGATGTGGGCTGATTTCCAGTCGGTAACCAAGGAAGTGAAGGAACTTCATTATCCGCTAAGAAAAGAAATTTTATCTGCTAATTTTTAGCAATTAATTACTAGCAATAATACTGTAAGTGATTCCCAGATATCTATTTTTTTGTTACAAATTTTGATGCGACAAATAAATTATTAATTTTTTTTATATACAAAATACAACTTGCAGTAAGGATACACCCATTAGAATAACAAATTAATTTAGAATTCTTATATTGTTCCATCAATGATTTTGAAAACATTGAATAAAAAATATGAGATAATAGATACAAAAGCCATCTTTATCCAGAAAAAATTATTGTAATAAATCATTATAAGACATACTATTGATTTACATATACACATATATGTACAATAATATATATTTATATATGTGTATCTCTCTTCAAAGATTAAAATAATGGGTGATTAGAAACAAATGATCTTTCGTTGTTAACTTGTTGATTGGTTTATTACGGTCTGATTAAACCAAAATAATAGGTTCAAAAGCCAAAATAAATTAAGAACAGATTTTTTCCAATTGGCCTGAGCCAAGGGTCATGATGAATGCCTCTGTCTATAATTTATGAAGACTTTTAAAACTACAACACAAGCAATTTGTAACCAAATTATTCTTCAAATATTTGTAAAAAATAATTTAACCACAAATAAACTACGTAATTTTTGTTTAAATTGTCTACTAAAACAAAACACCTATAGAGTTAAGGTTTGACATATCCTATAATGAACTAAGATTTTCCCTTCTTTTAAAAAATCACAAAAAACCTTGTGTGAGGAAGTCGGGGATATAGAGATATGCTTGAAATGGGTTTGATGGTGAAAATTGTTACTAGGTGTTGATAACAATTTTAGTCAACTTGTCGGGATATCCATGTCACATGATCGGTTTAAGATTCCTAATTTTTCAATCGAGAAGATAAAAAAGAATTTCAAATTTCTTATTTGCGTTTCAGACTACTTTGAGAAGTATTGTCTCCCACACAAAGACCTTTTTTTTTTTTTTTTCGATTGGTGTATGCAAATATACGAGAAAGAATGCACACAAAAAGTGTTTAGTGTGTCAACTAGTAACTAATTATATGTACTCTTGGCCAGATTTACTCTAACGGGTTTAGGTGTTTATTTGTTGTTTGTAACCTTTTTTTTTTTTTTTTTTTTTTCCATTTTCTTTAATAACACCCATTCTAATTTGGAGTTCAGAAAACCTGTATTCTGTTGGGATATATGCTACGATCAAAACTTTTTTCTGCCATGGTAATCATGGTTTTTATATCATTTACTACATTTTATGGAAAAATTTATTCAAGGTAATTTTATTATTACATCAAATTACCAAAAACAAATTAACCTAAATTACTGTAAAAGGGTGTTAATGAGTGTGCTAGAGTGCTTTGGCTTTAAATTTTGAGAAATGCTTGGTCTTAATTTTTCTTCTTTTGAATAGAAATACTAGAATTTCTTATGATTAGGAGAAGCAAAATCATTGTATAATTGTGGTTACAAGCATGATTTAGTGGTGATTTCATATTTGATTCCATCAAACATGAAGAGTTCAAATCTTCTTACTCTCAAATTCCAAAAAATAACAAATAAAAAGAAAAAAAATTATTGTATAACTAATCGCAGCAAATCACTCTTTCATAAATGAGAATTCTGTTCTATAAATAGGTAATAAGTTGGTGATATTTGGCCTAATTTCGTACTTTCTAATTGTTGCAACGTATATCTTTTTGCTTAACTTCCTATAAATTGGTGACCGAAACCCACAAGCACATCGTATGAGAAGGGAAATCCCATGTCTAGCCACATATCTTCAAACTCCAATTGAAACCCTAATGCAAATCTCACATTTACAAATCCTCAATTCAAAGGAAGTTAGCAAAATTAAGCATATTGCAACAAAGAAAGTTCTAGAGCTACAATGCTAATAGATTTGTAAATATGGATCAGGCTAGACAAACCGGTTGCTTGGCATGATCCGGCCTGCATATTGGTGATTGGTGTCTCTTCCAAAGGATTTATAAAACTTCAAAATAAAGATGGTGAATATTCAAAAAAAAAAAAAAAAAAAGAGCTGGTGGTCAAGAAATTTATATATCTACTAAGTTGTTTAGCAATTAATCACTAAATAGAATACTGTTCGTGATACTTTCAAAAAAAAAAAAGGAATAGTGTTAGTGATTTAAACTTATCCATTTTTGTTATTTCTGCCAATTGTGATGAGCAGCATATTATTAATTTTTTATTTACAAAATATAACTTGCAATAAGGATTACCATACATTAGTAGACATACTTTAGAATTCTAACATTATTATACCAATATATGATATTAATTTTAAAATCACTAATAACAAGAAAATGTATATGAGATAATATAAAAGTCATTTTTATACACCAAAAGAATTTTAATCCTATTCAGTGTGTAAAATATTCAAAGCTTAATCAAGATAAGAGAAAATTTAATGTAGATTTATACATATATATATATTTGTATATCAATAGATATGTAAATTGTATATGGGTATATGTAGAAATCAATACATGTATATAATATCTATCTCTCTCTCATCTAAGACTAAAATAATGCGTAATTAGAAACTATTGATCTTTGTATTTAACTTGTTGAACGGTTTTACTACAACCTGATGAAACCAAGATAATAGGTTTAAAGGCCAAAAGAAATTAAGAAAGCCATTTTTTTCCAATTTGCTGACGCCAAGGGTCATGATCTATAGTTTATAAAGACTTTTAAAATTACAAATACATGAGGAAACTGTAACCAACCCAACATTAATTAAACCGCAAAATACTACCTTTTGTTTGAATTGTCTCTAAACAAGACACCTATTCCTATGAACTATGCTTTTTCTATTCTTTTCCAAAATCACACAAACCCTTATGTGAGGAAGTGGGGAGATATAGATAAGACTGAAATGGGTATGATGATGAAAAATGTTGCCATAGGGATGATAACGGTAATGCTGATAACATCTATCGAGCAAGCATCGAGTAATCTTGTTTCTCCCTCACTCGCCTCTCCCATTCCTACTAACCAACCTGTTGCAATATCCATTGCACATGATGATCGGTTTAACGTCCCTAATTTTTCAACCGATCGAGAAGATAAAAAAGAACTTCAAATTGATTATTTGCGTTTTAGAGTGTGTTAAGGAGGATTGTCTTCACCACAAATGCCTTGAATATTTTTTCGAACGGTGTGTGCAAATATGCGAGGAGAAATGTGTGGAAAAAGAGTTTGTTGTGTCAACTAGTAATTGATATGTATTCTTGGCTAGGTTTACCCTAACAAATTTTGGTGTTAATTTGGTGTTTATACCTTCTTTTTAAATTTCTTTTATAACACCCCCTTATAATTTGGAGGAGTACATAAAAACTTTATTTTTCTGGTCTTGGCTATGTAAAATGTCAATGATCACAAAATATGGATCATTTGATAAAAACTAAGATCAAAACATTTTTTGCGCCGTTTTCTTCATGGTTTTCATGTTATTTAGTACATTTTTATTCAAGCTAATTTTATAATAAAACAAAACCATAGAAAATAAATGAACCTAAAAATAATTAAGAGCATCTCCATTACAATGCTTAATTTGTTGTGCTAATAGTAAATTTTGATGTTTGTATGGGAAAAAAAAAAAACTCTCAAATGGAGAACTATCTTTGATACAATATTTGCCACACGCCAAAGTACTTTGTGGTAAATTTACCATAAATCAATATCAAATTTTACATTTGATTTTTAATTAATAGTTGTTGACTTGATTTTTTTCAATGTAATTTTTATGATATTTTATTTTTAATTTGTTTAAATACTAAAAGTTCATTGTTATAAGTTTTAAAATATAAAAATGATAAAAAAAAGTAGAAATAACTTTAAAATAACATTATGGATAATGCTATTTTTTACATTTTTGTTTGTAATAAATATAGCGTTATAACAGATAAACACGTCCTGTCTAATGCCATGCAATTACTTTAAAAGGGTGGGAAAATTGTTGTTGTTGTTGTTTGCGTGTGTGTGTGTGTGTGTTTCTTTTTTTTTTTTAAAACAAGGAAGGGTGTTTGTTAACAAATATGCATGCGTGCTCTCGCTCTTGGGGAATGCATAGTCCTAATTTTTCTTCTTTCGGATGTTTAAGGATAAATATTGGATTTTCTTATGATCGAGAGAAGCAAATCTTTGTATAACTATGCTATTTCACACTTCATTTCACTGTGAAATGGAAAATTTAAATCCCCCTCCTGCTCACGTTCAAAAAAAAAAAAAAAGAAAAAGAAAAAACTATCATTATCATCACTATTCATTTTTTCTTAAATTGGGATTGTTATATGAATAGGCGGATAATTTGGTCATATTTGGCCCCTAATTTCATATTTTCATATATATTCCCTAAAAGACCCAGTTAAATTACAGGGCATATGTCATCATAGGTTGTCCTGTTGTTTTAGTTCTATAATTGTTTGATGATGATTTCAATTTTTATAACGGACGTGGATTATATAAATTTGATGGTTCATATATTAACAAATCTGTTATTTTACTTTTTAATTTAGTAACCTTTCTTTCTGTTTGAGAACAATTACTACTTTCATAGGAAAAAGGTAAAATAAAACACTGGCTGAAGCAAAAAAAAAAAAAAAATGAAATGAAATGAAACATCAAACCAGAAGTTGCTCCCAAAATTCGAGTCTAAACACACACTTTGGAAGACAACTACAAATCCGTTCCATTGAAAATCTTTTGGCCAAAACCCAACAGAAAAGAGAAAAAAAACCTACATATCTACCACATATTCGATTAGTTTTTATACCTACGTATAACTAGGCAATCCACCCTTATCTATGTAAATAGTTTACAAGCGGATAATAAGGAGAAAGAACCACCAAGTCTTCGAGTTCAAAGACATGCACGCCCAAATCAACAAGTTTACTAGCCACAAGATTGCCGTCTCTGGACACATGAAGTCTTTATTAGCCAAGGAACATTAGTATTACTGCGCGTTAATCACATAAGAGGGGTCGGATTCAAACCAAAGTAAATCCCAATTGTATCTTTTAGCATAAGAAGTAGGCAACTGTAATCTCTCGAAGTATCGCCTCGAAATTTTGCATAACCCCCAGAGACTTGGCAAAATATCTTTTACAGAAGCTTGCCAGACCATGAGCTCCGTGGGGCCGCTCTATCGGTATTGATTTTAATCCAATTTGGCAAAGGAGGAATCCAAATAACATCAAGAACTTTCGGAGCAATGCTAGGTTTTCATGCAATGCAAAGTCGCCTCATGATAATTAATTCACTCACTGAATTAGTCATGTTTCCTTTATCCATAGCATTATATTCCTGCAAACAAGACCAAATCAAAGAAAGTGCGTTGTGTAAAAACGACCACTTATCCATAAATATGATCATGTTTCCAAATTTCCAAATTACCCATAGAGAATAGATAACGGCAGTAATGCTGAGGTTAAAAAAGTCGAGAAACTCATCTTTGTCCTGAAAGCCATTTGCAGTCGTTTTCAAAAAACTTCTTCAAGCGTTCGGGCCATATATGAACCGAGAGAAGCTGTGGTCTAGAAATAATGAGTAGTCCATAGTTTCGCAAGCCGCATTGGAAAGGCAACGAATTGAAGGCAAAGAAAAGCCCTTTTCTTGTTCAGTTTATCTTCAGTCGCCAGTTTGGAGTGATAAGCTTCCAGACCAGCAAGGAGCTCGTTCACTGTTTGAGGATCTTCATCAACAAATTTTGCTTCCAAAAAAGAATAAAAATGGAGCAAGTAAAAAACCCTATTCTTTTGGTACTGTTGACTTTGTTAAAAGTTAATCATCACAAATCATTGATAATTTTTGGTATCAAAACATTAATGCACTGTTCATTAAATGGGAAAATTCAAGCTGATCTTATGAATAAATCAACATACAAAAAAATAAATAAATAAATAAAACTGAAACTGAAACTAAAACGATGAGTAAACAAAGAAACTAGCTAATTGAAAATAAATAAATGGGAAAACAAAAACCATAGGCATCGTGCGAGTCCAAAAACCAACACGTTTACGAGGGCAATGCTTTTGCCTTTTAGAGGCGTTTTCAAGAATTATATATAATGGTCGTTTCGGTTTTTTCTTTGGGAACTGTTTTAGTGCTATAATTATAAACCTGATTTATTTTCTTTTCTTTTTTTTAATGAACTTATAAAGCTGAATGTTTTTTAAGGGAATTATGAAGCTGATTTATGTGCTGTGAACTGTGCAATTACCATACATGAGTAGACATAATATTGTCAATGGATGTAGCATGCATGCTTTCGATTTTTATTTTTATTTTTTTAACAAAACCGAAATAATAAAAAAAAATGTCTACAAATTATGATAAAAAATAAAAAAAACCTAAAACAAAACAAAACAAAAAGTGTTAGAATAATGAGGATTAAATGCTTGCTCTTAGCCATTTTAGATTGCTTCGTATAAGGATAAACGTCAGATCTTCTCATGGTCCATATAATAGTTTTTTGTCTTGTTTTGGTTTTTTTTTTTTTATGGTTTATTTTTTATAATCAATTTTTTACATATTGAAGGCACAATAATCGATTTTGAATACATAGGAATCAATTTGAATGGAGATCTATAATTTAGAGGTCATTTATAAAAATAATCTTAAAAAATATGGAGAAAATCCGATTAAAAAAAAAAAGGAAATGAGCATGTTATTTATCATACTCAGACCATCTACAATGAATTGGTCTATGCTAATACTATATTTATTATTAAAAAATATAAAAAAATAACATTATCTTACTTTATACTCTAATATATTGCATTATGTTAATTCTAATGTTGTTTTTACTTTTTTTCATTATTATTGTGCTTTAAAACTTGTAAAATTAACAATTTATTATTTAAATAATTAACAATGAAAATATTGTAATAATTACTTGACAAAATTCAAGTCAACAACTAATAAGAATCAAATATTAAATTTAATATTGACAATTTTTTTAATATAATTTTTGCACCAAATATAGCGTCAAATATAACACTACATACGTTGGAGAGTAATTTTTTGAACCAAATGCCAAATTTTACTATTGGCACAACCTTTTGGGTATATAGTATTGATGCCCTTCAAACTTGTCATCTTTCCGCAATTTCCCTCCCAAACTTCTAATTTGGGCAATTTACCTATGAATTTGCTAAATTATTGTAATGTATTCATTATGAATTAATTTTTCATTAAACGAATTATGAAATATCCATGTACACTTCACATGAAGATCAAAAACCCCATTTACAATCAAAATTTTCAAACCTAATACAAATATTAACCCAAATCTTCCAACTTCAAATCTTAAATTCAACATACAATTAACTAAAAGGGGTACATTACAACAATTTAATAAGTTCAAAAGGTAAATTATCAAAATTAAATATTTAGAAACAAGTCACCAAAGGATAATAAGTTTAGGATAATATTAGTTCTACATACCCCAATCCTAATACTGGTAATTTGGATCATGACACGATAATAAAACATAAAAAAATACGAAATTGAGTTGAAAATAAGGATGCGAGTTGGTTTTAGGTCAAATTCTTTTTGAAATGATAAAAAAAATGGGTTGGTTTTAGGCCAATCTGTTCAACACGAAATTGATACGAATTAACTCGTTTAAAATTTATGTTTAATTTAAGTCAACCTAAAATTAACCTAAAATTTGTTAATTTAACCTGCTAATTAATTTGAAAGTGAACCACATAACTTGAAATAAACTCATACTACTCGTTTTTAACTTGTATAATGTAAAAAAAAAAATTACCCAATCCCTTCTTCTATCTAGAGTTAGGCCCAACCCAACCCTAACTCTAGCAGCTGCCTCAACTCTCACCTCATCACTTTGTCTCACTTGCCACTCTTTCTTCCTCTCAACGCTCCCCCGGCTAAGTTCCGTCTTACTTCGATAATGATTTCCATCTTACTCCAACGTGTTTGGCCAAATTCTTGCTTTTGTTCTACTGCATTGAGTTGTCGTTCACTCGTTCTCTCTACAAGACTCAAGGTCTGATTTCTCTAAAAACTTCATTTTGTTAATTTTTTGTATTGTTCTCTAATTATTGATCTTTATTGTTAATATGATGTTTAAAAAGCTCGATTTCAAGAGAAACTTCCTTTCGATGCCTTGTAATTGCAGGTAGCCCTGTAGTTAAAGAAAAAGATTTGATTACCAAAATAATCTTGTCTATTGGGCTTGTAAGTAGTGTACTGTTATAAGAAATATTAGTTGAGGGAAATTTTACGAAAAAGGCCATTTCTTTTACTTGAATATTTTGATGGCCCATCATTCCGAGAAGCTAAGATAAGTAATGAGTAATAATAACTAAACCTCCTGGCATTTAATTAAAAAAAAAATTCACTAACCGTCTAAGATAAAGAAGGTTGTTGTAATTGCTGTGGACCCTGCATTTGGAACTGAGTTGGAAGTTGAATTTGCTAGGGAAGTTGAATTTTTTCATATTTAACTATTTGAATGTCTAGTAATATTCTTCTTGTGGTTGTGTGTTTCAAGAATTAAGCTTTTTCTTTTGTTAATTTTCTCAGTTTTAGAGGGAATATTTACCAAGTGATGGTGAGAGTCATCATGGAGATGGAGATGAGCAAAATCTTAAAGATATGCTGATTAAAGAGGCTCTAGTGGATGATGATGTGCAAAAAGTTGATGTAGAATGAAATTCTACTAATGCTAAAGTGAAAAGAAGAAATTTGAAGTCCAAAGTTTGGCAATTCTCTTTAATGCCTCATCCACACAATGGTGTAGTTTTGCCGGATAAGATTGTAAATTTGTTGACTGAATGGGATATTGAAAGTAAAATTTTTACAATCATATTGGATAATACAACCGCAAATTATGTTTTAGTGAATTCATTATATTTTTTATTTTTTTTGCTAAAAATGAATGGTTTGCTTGTGAGCGATGGTGCTTTCTTTCATTTGAGGTATTGTTGACATATTTTGAATCTTGTTGTGCAAATTGGATTGAAAGACATTGATGAGTCTATTGTCAAAATTTGTGATTGTATTAAGTATTTGAAGGGGTTACAAATAAGAAAGCGAAAATTTTCGAAGTGTGCAAAGATGGTAAGCATACAAAACAAAAAAGAATTGTGCCAAGATGTGACAATAAGATGAAATTCAACTTTTTTTATGCTTGATAGTGCACTCACCTATTGCAAAGCTTGTCAACAATTAGCTATTCGTGATCATTCTTCTAAGACTTGTCCCTCGATTGAAGAATGGAAAAGAGTTGACAAATTACACTCTTTTTGGAAAGTATTTTATATTGCAACCATGATGTTTTTCGGCACCTTGTATACTACTGCAAATTAATTCTTTCCCATTATCATTAATTGCTTTATGGATATGAAAGATTCTGCGAAAGATGGTTATGACAATGAGTATTTGTAGCAAATGGCTTTAGGATGTAGAAAAATTTTCAAAAATATTGGTCCAAATTTAGTGACATCTTGTGTATAATATGTATCTTGGATCCTTGATATAAATTAGAGTTTATGGAGTTTAGTTACAAGTTAGCATATGGTGAAAACTCAATTAAGATGGTGATTCGCAACAAACTTTGTTATATTTTTAAGGAGTATCGTGATAAGATAAGTACCACTATAAAAGCACATTCTTTTGGCAAAAATAATGGCAAGAAGGATGCTTAAGTAAAAAAATATGAGTCACGTCTATTTCATATGACTTTGCAACTGTGGCATTTTTTTATGTTTACTTTTACTTGTTTATAATTTATAACCAATTCCTAATAATTGTTATATAATTTGTGTATTTAATAATATATTTTCTCAATCAAGTGATATGGTAACAAAAACATAATTGAAATTTTATCTAGATTAGGCTAGATACACTCAGATTGAGGAGTTCGATGTTCTTTCTTTTTAGAAGACAAATCAATACCACTACCCAGAGTTTAATGCAATGGCTCATGATGTTTTGGCTATTCCCATTTTTACAATTACTTCAGAATCTGTATTCTCATCTAATGGTTGTGTACTTGATGAATATCATAGTTCACTTAAGCATGAGGTAGCTAAACCTTTCATCTGCAGTAAAGATTGGTTGTTTGGTAATATAGGTAAATCTCCTTCTTATTTTTGAATTTAATTATACATTTTAATAGTTTAATTTACACTTACTACGTTCGAATGATGTTTGTATTGTAGGTGACAAGGAAAAACTTGAGCAAGTCTTGAAGGGTATTATTAAAGATATTGTTGACCTCAATATTGGCACAATGACTACAAATATCACTAGAAATATCGTACCTCAATTCCCAAACACTACAATGAATTGATCCAACTCAACACCAATATTTTGATGGGTTGTGTGGTTTTATTAGTTAATTGTAGACAATGTGGTTTTGTTGTTTGTAAATTGCTATGATAACATGTGTCTTATGGTTTCTTTTAGTAGACTTTTTGTTTTGTATGAAGTATGATCAATGACTTTGTATAGTCATTGACGGTTTATGTGTTGTTATTTTATTTTAGTAGATTTTTTTTATCTTGTATAAACTATGATTAATGATTTAGTAGTTTTCTTTTTAAACTAATTATGGGTTTATTTATATGGTTTGTGTTACAAATTGACCTTTTATGATGAATTAATTATGGATTTATATATGATTTTGTAGTTTGAATTGATCTTGTATGATATTTTTCTTAATTTGCTTGAAATCTGTCTTTTTTTTCTTCTTCTTCTTCTTTTTTGACATCTTATTGCTAGCAAGTTTGTATTTCTGTGGGTCAAGAGGTTGGCAGGTTCACGAGTCGTGTTATGTAACTAACCCGCAAATACACTTGTTGGCGGATTGTGTAACCCGTGTCATGTCAATTCATCAACCTATCAGGTCAGGTTAGGGTCAAGTTTTTTTTGACTTGACAGGTTACGAATCATGTACAGGTTCTAATTTTAAAAATTCATGTTACTTTCAATCCCACCTGCTGACATGAATTGTCAACCTTACCTAATCTTTTAGCATTACATTAAATATGCATTCATATATATATATATATATTATTTTCATAAATAACCTCTGAATTATATATATTCATTCAAATTGGTCCATATTTTTTTTGAAAGTGGTCATTGTACCTATCGATATATATATAAATCCATTCAAAATGACCTTTCCGTTAAATTAGAAATATAAGGAATATTTTGAATGATTTTTAATATATTGGAGGGCATTTTGAACGATTTTGAATAAATATAAGTCAATTTAAATGGAAATCTATAGTTTATAGGCTATTTATAAAAATAATCTATCTATTAACTTTTTATAAAATTCAAATTTCTTTTAAATTATAAATAGATCCACACAAAATGGGTATTTTTGAATGATTATCCATATTTCAAGAGACATAATAATCAATTTTAAATAAATAAGGACCAACTTTAATAATGATTCCAAATTTATAAGCTATTTATGAAAATAAACCTGTACATAATATAATCTGTTGGAGGCCTTAGCAACCGTCGGATGGAGTCCAATCAAGCCAAGGATACAACTACAAGTGGCACAAGAGAATCAGGGTTTGCTTATCCTTATCCAAGCTGAGAGTATCAAGTAACGAACCCCAAACGGCCCCCAGAAAAAGCAACCCACCTTTCATGGCTTCCACGCTGTATTGCAGAGCCCGATCACTTTCTTCGCCCCTCCTCTCCTCCGCTGCGATACGGCGTCGTTTGCCGCTGGTCAGCGCGTTTTGCGTCCTCAGCTTCGGCCTCTCCAATCTTTGCCCCTCTCTCTCCTTCAAAACGGGTTGTGCTCTGTCTCTCCCCTTTGCCCCTCTCCTCAAGTACTAACCATTCTCCTAAATCTTCTTCTTCTTCTTCTTTTTATTATGGATCCTTTGATTCTGATTTCAAAATCTTTTTTATAATTTCTTGTTTTTTAGATCGAAATTTAGTAGCCAAGCTCGGGATAAGAGCTCTGGATTGGTCAGGATGGAAGGTGGAAGCAACACTGTTCCCAGCATTGTCGTTTATGTCACTGTGCCCAACAAAGAAGAAGGTATGTTTCTGCGATATATATATTTTTTAATTTTCCCGTTCTTGGTTTTCCTTTTTGAAGGGTTTTATTTGTTGGGCTTGTGGTGTTTTGTGATTCTGATCGGTATTTGTGTTTCAATGGAAAATGGGCAGTGACTGGTTTATTACAAAATCCTAGATTTGATGCATTTTATGCTTATCTTTGAATGTTAAATTTGATGTACTAACTTGTTCTAGGCCTATCTGTTATCGTTTAAGTATGTTTCTGGTTATCTTCTGTACTTTGTCTTGCACTTTTTCTAATGTAATTTTCATATGATCTAGATTTATTACTTAGGGAATATTAATAAGTTTTGAGCTTATTTTACTAGTAAGTCTTTCATTTTCCTAATTCGCTCTTATATTAATAAGTCTTGAGCTTTTAACATCAGTTGAAGTTTTTTTTTTTTTTTTTTCTTTGTTTGTTTTTTGAATGTCTTGGGTAATTTTCTTGATGCCTTGTAGGAAAAAAGTTGGCTGAAAGTTTAGTTAGAGAAAAGCTTGCAGCATGTGTCAACAGAGTACCCGGTATGTACTTCTTCCCTTCAATGTATGGTATTAGAACATTCTCTCTCTCGCTCTGTCTCTCTTACTCTCTCTCTCTCTCTCTCTCTATATATATATATATATATATATTTTGCGAGCAATATTAATTATCATCGGCGTTGACTATCACCGATAATGTTCATCGTTCACATGAATATTTCCACTCAGGGAGCCACCGATTTATTTGTTCCTTTGACTATTCAACGGCTTGGTTGCAAAGACACGCGCACAAATTGTCGCCGTTGAACTGTTATTGTCTACTTAACTTATTTATTGTTTCAAATTTCATCCGGTCTGCTTATTGTTTCTTTGGGAGAGCTATCTTGATATATTTCTACAGTGTTTGGTGTCTATTATCATTCCTAAATGACGCTTGCATGACTTGGCTAACTGTTTTATGATGAACTTTGTAAACTACTCAGGTATTGAATCAGTTTACGAGTGGCAAGGAGAGGTATGGATTGGTTTTATAAATCCAAACATAAGAGACATTTTGAAGAAAACGTTCTTTCCCTTGTTGCATTGTTTTGTACAAATTGCGATTAGCAGAAGTTACAAAAAAACCAAGGGGACGATTGTTGTTGTGTCTTATCTGGTATGTTTCGCTAAAATAATAGGTCCAGACGGATGCAGAGGAGCTTCTTATAATCAAGACTAGAGAGTCCCTTTTGGAAGCTTTGAAAGAACATGTCAAGGCGAACCATCCATATGAGTAAGCTCAGAGCTATAACTTTTACTTTCTCATAAGCTTCGTACCTGCCTAATTTGGTGCCTTAAGCTAATTCACAAAATGGGCAAAGCTGCCTCATCTTCATTCTTTAGCTTGGAGTGTCTTTAAAAATTCTAGCGAGAGAAATCCAGCATTGTCACATTACCTGATAACTATAACTTATAATAGAAGTCCACTTTGAGTTGGAAGAAAACGTTTCTTGAAAAGACTACTCTTTCAGAAGCAAATCAACTTACCAAATCTCTTTTGTGTTGGTCAGTGTCCCAGAAGTCATCGCCTTGCCAATCACGGGGGGAAGCATTCCGTACCTAGAATGGCTCAAGAACAGTACGAGGGACTAATCTTCTTAAGATAACATAGTTTGGGTGTGTAAAATCTTTTTACAAAACGGCTTTGAGGATTTGAGAATTTTCAGGCTGATATCTTCTCTCTATTACTGTCTATATGTGTGTCTGTTTGTGAATGTTGTGAACATCTTAAATAAAGTCTGCTCTTTGATGTGGCGAAGAGTGTTTTTAAACTCATGTTGCATTCGGATCCTTGACTGTTTACTTTTGTGACATAATCAACACGCTTCGCAATCAAAGTTCGCCTCCCAAATATCCTGCTATAATAACATGCCTAATGCATTTGGGCTGACTTAAAACGTGTAGTAATTCCCAGGATGTGCGTCTGCATTAAGATACCATTTTACCATCTTGTTTTCCTTACCAGTATTATAATACGCCATGCCAATTTGTTGAATGATCACATGATATTTTGTATGGAGTTATCACGGTGTTCATAAAAACTGATAAACTGAATAACTGATATCTGGAAAAACCAATACTTTTGATCTCGGTTGGATTGTGTTGCTCAGACAACGTCCGAACTACAGAAACACGCAAATAGAGTCTCGTCATGAACAATGTGGTTGAGATTCTGTAGTACCGGTGATCACAATTTTCTTGATCAATTTTAAGTCGTTAAGTTGCAAACTATTGGCTTGTGCCGCAAACATATGGTACCAGCACATCATGATTTTGTTTAGTAATCCCAAAGTACATGGAGCAGTTGGAGGTTATTTAAACGTGATTTTGTTTAGAGAAGTAGAAGATGCCAAAAACAAAAAAAAAAAAAAGGAAAGAAAATTAAATCTTGATAAACAACTACTAGAGTTTAGTGTGGTGGGTTGTACTTGTACTCAACCAAGAGAATATTACTTGAACTCGCTAAAGACGCATATTAACAGATAAAAGAATCACGGTACAGCTTACAAATCGTCCCACAAAGCTAGTATGTTTGTTTCCAAGGAATTTCTACCAATGCAAGCTAAAATTAGCCTCATTGCCTATGGACAAAGGTGTTAAAAATTTTTTGCATGCGCAAGTAACCCGAAAGAACCAATCGCGTCCGAAACCGCCAAGCCATGGCATTCGATACTAGCACCACCAAGTACAACGGCCGGGTTGTACATCATTTTTGCTGAGAGGCAGGTTTACAAAATTGTTCTTTATTCAAATTTATTGGAGAGCTCAACCTTACGTTTTTTGAGGAGTCTCACTTAGTAAGTACTAGAGTATTTTAATCACACGCTACTTTATAGAAAGAATTATCTCACCACACTTTGCGTCTTCTTTTATCATTCTAATGTTGGATACAATGTCAAGAAAGAAACTTAATTGATATTGAGTATGTATCGTGATCCAAAAAAAAGAGAGAAAACAAAAGAGAGAGAGAATATATGATTTGATTAGTAAAAATAATAAAAATATAACTAGTAAAAGTGATTGTATTGGATTTAAATTGTGATGTAATTGACATTTAAATACAATATTTTTATATTTAAATAAAAATTGTATTATATTAAAATGTAATGTAAATATAATATATCATTCAAGCGCCTTCTTAATTGATATTGGCATAATTAACCGGTGTCAACAACGAATCCAAAGAGGCATAAGGGCACTTGCACCCTTAGGTTTTTTAAATTACAATAATAACCTTAATATTTTTTAATTGTTTTAATGTGCCCCACTCATTTTTTTTTTTCAAAAATACACAAACTTAATATTTAAATTTTGTATGTTTTAATATTATAATAAACTTATATTATCTATAAGGGCTCATATGGGAATGAATTGAAATCCATATAATACAGATTAAGATAAATTGAAATAGTAAAAACTGAGAGTAAAAGTTAAAGAAAATGATAAAAAACACTATAACAATCTATAAGAGATAGATTGAAACTCATTCTCCCAAATAAATAAATCCTGAATTTAAGTAATATAACCAACATTTGATGATTTTTTTCCTCCTTACTTCTTCACTTATATTTTTTTTTTCTTTGTTTTTAAAGACTTTAACTTTATAATTATCAACGTTCAAAAATGTTTGTGTATAATTTTCTTTATTAGTTGATAAGAGTGTTCATTTTAAAAGAAAAAAGAAGGATTGTGTGCAAAAATAAAAATAAAAGTGAAACTTAATTTTTAATTAAAAAATTTAAATATTTTAAAACAGATTGTAGGCTAAAAACTATTGTTTTTATCATAATTGTAACATTAAGATAAAGTTGAAGAACAAGGGAATGCTTCTAAAATATAAAAATTATACCTAATAAATAAAAAATTATTAAACTATTTATCCATATAAAGTCATTGCTATGTAATATAAAAATTGTATTCTTTTATATGCTCCCATTGAGAATAACTTTTAGATTCGTCACTGACTGGTGTAATTATTAACAAAATACTATGGATAACAACTTTAATCCTAATTTTTCAGTACATCCTATTCTTTTATTGTTAAAGCATAAAATATTGTCACATCATTTGATATTATCCACTAATAAAAATATGATAACTAAAATATGAAAAATGAGTTAATACTTAAAAAGTTAAGACTAGAATTAGTATAATTTTAAGTTATTCATATTTTTGTATCCTATATTTTGTTTTTATTCTAAAATTGTAGCTATATTTTAAATTTTTGCATTTATATACCTTTAAATTAACCTTAAAATACTTAAATTACCCTTAAAAATAAAAACTAAAACTAAGTATGATAAGTTCCACAGTTTTACATTACCAGTTTGGTAAGAAGCACTATGAACATATAAATTATCTAAAGATGTCAAATTTTTTAAAACTAAGAAATATCTTATTTATCAATATGAAAATTAATATAAATTAATTCAAATTTCCTACGTTACAATCAATCAATCTAAAAATAAGAAAAATAAAAAAAGATAAATTCAGTGAATATTGGATAATAATTTCAAATCTCAACATATCCCACACAAAACTTTGATCACTATCTATGAATGTTGATGCACAGTTACTTCTAAAACACACCATTCTTAATTAATTCTCTTGGAAATCTTGGATCCACACCTTGTCCTTTGGTCTGGATCTTCTTGGTTATCTTGATGGTTCCCTCTCGTAGCCCTCACTAACAAGCATCACTAATGGTTAATCAATTCCCAATTCGGATCACCTCCTATAGCGTCGTCAAAATCATCCCATCCTTCATCAGACCTTGTCCAATGGTATGGATCTTTTTGGCTATTTTGATAGTACCCTCTCGTGTCCCTTACCAACAATTAACAACAATGGTCAATCAATTCCCAATCCGGATCACCTCATCAAGATCATCCCACCCTCCATGCCATCCTTGCATCATTGAGTGAGTGTGTCATTCCATTGGTCTCCTCAGCAGATATTTAGTGAGGAAGCTCGGACTCATCTTTCCCGTCTCGATGCAAACTCACCGTGGTTACTCATATATCTTCCTCTGTCACTGATTTTCTCATATCCATCAAAACAATCATCGATCAATTGACTATTCTTGGCATTCCACCAAGTGATGTTGATATTCTCTTGTATAACACTCTTAATCCCGGCCACGCGTACAAGAGAGGTTTTGGCATGATTCCGCCTACCTACTACCAATCATGCCAAAACCTCCCACCCTCCTCAAACCTATTGTCAACCAAAGCTAACTTTTCCCTCTCGTTTTCCTAGTCTATTACAATAAATAAATACATAATTGAATCCTGTAAACCTACTTTTCCCATTACAACCCAGTTGTGTGTCGGTTTTGTTGCAAACGTGGTCACAATGCCAAAAGAATGTTTCATGCTTTTCCTCATCTACAACCTCATCATCTACCCGCAAATCATGTCACCACATTCTCTTCTGCTCCTAGCCCGTGGATAATGCATTCAGGTGCCTGATCTCTATGAATTGTCGACTGCAAAATCCAAAAAAAAAAAGGCAACCTGTGGCTATGTGACTGTCGATGCTTCTTCAGATGTGTAGCATGGGCAGCTAGGTCATCCGTCGTTAAAAATAATTTCAGTTCTCTATATTATGGTTTAGTGTCACTTTCGTCTGCTTTTTCTCCTGATATCTTTTGTGTGTCTTGCTTATATAATAAAAGCCCACGTCTTCTTAAAAAAAAAAAAAAAAAAAACCCACGTCTTCTTCGTAATGAGCAAAAACGAAAAAAGAAACAAAAGGAAGATCTTGATATTAACCACTAAAAAACACACTAAAAGCTCTGAATACGGGTTAATTTTTTACTCGGTTCCACAGATGCAACTGACAAGACGTCTTATGTGCTTGTTAAAAAAAAAAAAAAAATCCCATCTTTGTGCGAAAACTAAATAGAATATAGCCATGGAATGGCTAGCGTTCCATCAAATTCCACTTTTTTCCAAACTACTAAACAGATTCAGGTACATGTTTTGATCTTAAACATGGAGAGATTATGTTGTTGACACTTGCCAATTTACATGACTAACACACTTCTTCCAATCAGCACAAATAAACGCCATTCTTCGTACAGACAGAAGAATAGGCATGGGCAACTTTTATTGCCTTCTACGGCTCATCTAACTGGTCCTGGATCAAAGCAAACACATTAAAGCTAAGTCAATCAAGATGGCAAAAAGATGGATTCGGGACAGGGCGGGTTTATGGCCAACCCGTCCCACAAGAAGAAATACTCCCCGTCTCCATTTCCACCCAGTACACCTGTTTATGTTAGCAGACAGGAGGTTTGGCATGGCGGGTTTGGGATTTACCCGTTAACCCGTTTAGAAACATATAACATAAAAATGATCTAAAAAAATTATATAAAATGTAATATATATGTATGTCCATGAAGATAGACAAATTTTTTTTTTATAAATTTAAATACATATATTTAATTTATTACAATATATATATAAATATATTTCGAAAAGGTACTATACCTAAACGGGATGAGTAATAAGGTCAGGAATCCCCAGACCCATCCCCACCCCGAACCTGTTATGGGTTTTGAAACCTACCCCATTTAAATTGGGTTTTCGCCATCTCATTTAAGTCGAGTCACTACAAGTAAATCGGTTAGTGGGTATAATCGCCGTCCATCATGCTTTAAGAGCACATTTGGGGCAACATCTTCAATTGGAGTTTTCATTTTCAAAAAAATCCAAATTTTAGAAGTCTATAACTTTCTTTTCTTAAGTTAAAATGAGATGATTTTAAAAAATGATAAAATGACAAGAGGAACAAAACAAGATTCATATATATTTTTATTTAACACATTTCAAGTTTTTAGTCTTTTTAACTCCAAAAAGTTCATTTTCAATCAAATGCAAACTCAACTTATTTCCAATCAAAACATTTTCAAAACTAACTCCAACTGTCACCCCAAATGGGGGCAAATTTGTCTGCAGTAAGAGTGAGAGAGAGATGTGGAATTCCCACTGACCTGCACATCTGAAGTCCAAAGGGTGAGGTTATCCCGTAAGAGTTGCATGATGAGAGTGCTGTCTTTGTAGGACTCTTCTCCCAAAGTGTCTAACTCAGCAATGGCTTCCTCAAATGCCTTGATCAAAGTTTAATGAAAGCAATCAAGCAGACACTCGATAAGTAAACATATAGAGAGAAGCAGTCCAGTGATTCAAAAACAATTAATTCAAAAAAGACACAGCTAAAGCCACATATCTCAAGAATGATACTGACAGCAAATAAAGATTTATATACCTGAGCCTAACTAAAGCCAAAGACCGACAACCAAAAAAAAGGAAAAAAGAGAGAGACGGAGAATCAGAGATTAGCATGGCTGATACTTAACTTTCATGAAAGGAACATTCAGTCTTTGCATGTATGAACAACAAGTTGTTTTTATTGGCACCTAAGATATGGCATGTGTTCAAATTGTAACTGATTCCATCATCTCTTGCATTTTCAACTAGTTTGAAGTATTGGTAACCAAAGGGCAAATCGTATGATAATAACTTGAGATAAGAACGAACTGAAAATAAGAAGCTAATGGCAAGGATTGATTCCACAGTCCAAATAAAAAGCAAAATTCTCAATAATTAACTTATCTTTGGTAGTTAACAAATCCACATTTTAGTTTTTTCATGAAGATAAACATGAAATATTAAAGAAGCAAGCATGACAAACAAGGACAACTACTTACAATGACCAATTATTGCAAACCCCAGTACTTCATTTGACTTGATTAAAGCACCTACCAAATTGAGAACTACCAACATGTGACAAAGTCAGTTACCCTTTAGTTTTAGCAAAGTTTGACTCTCTCATGTCTCATTATTTGTTTTGTACACATCAAAACGTACTCAAAAAGAAATTCAATACACATAGTGTTTGAAGGAAAATAGTGAACGACAAAATGAAATAGCATCATTTCAATTTACATCAGAAAGAAGGTAGGCTCAAAATTAATAACAAAATTGACCTGTGAAAGCTATTTAAAATAGTCCAATATAATATTATATAAGATTCCGATAACATTCCTGCCCATCTTCTTACTTAGTGGCCCAAGTAAGCGAACGTGTGACATAATTAAAGGGGAAACCAAAAAAATAATAAAAAAATAAAATTTCAAAAAAAAAAAGGGTTTAGTAATGGCCAATTGCAAAATTACCTGTTTGGCCAAGCTGCAAGCCTTATCAGACTGGTTGAGAATCTCGTAGTAAAACACAGAGAAATTAAGCGCCAGCCCCAATCTTATGGGGTGAGTTGGTGCAAGATCCGCAAGCGCGAAATCCTAGATTGATTCGAGAGAGAAAAAAAAAATCAAAATCGCAAATTTATGATTCTAATTAATTCAGAACCCTAATATTAAGAGGAAACTAAAATTAATTTGAACAATTCAATCCAAATCAAATCGAGATTTGCGAAACCCTAGAAATTAAAAACGATCAGAAAAAAAAAATCAATCTAATTGAAATTCAGAACCTGGGCAGCCGTATAGGAGAGCATGGTCTCCTCGGCGGAGGATTTCCGCTCGTCGCCAACCTTGAACTCGGCGAGGTAGCGGTGGTAGTCGCCCTTCATCTTGAGGTAGAAGACCTTGGACTCAGCGGCTGAGGCGGAGGGGATGAGGTGGGAGTCGAGGAGGCCGAGAATGCTGGCGCAGACGTCGGAGAGCTCGGACTCGACCTTGGAGCGGTAGTCGCGGACGAGGGCGACGTGGTCGTCGTTCTTGCGGCCCTCCTCCTTCTGCTCGATGGAGGAGACGATGCGCCAGGCAGCGCGGAGGGAACCGATCACGTTCTTGTACGCGACGGAGAGAAGGTTCCGCTCCTCCACCGTCAGCTCCGACGCCGGGGTCGAACCAACCACCAACTTCTGCATGAACTGGACCATCTCCTCGTACCGCTCCGCCTGCTCGGCCAGCTTCGCCAGGTAAACGTACTGCTCTCTGCTCAGGTTCTCTGGAACCGTGGACGCCATTGGAACTTGGCTCTGCAAAGTGTTCTGTGCGGGAGAGAGAGCGAGAGAGAAAGAGACTGATTTTTGTAGAGAGAGAGAAAGAAAGACGGTTTTTCTTTTATCGTTTTAGAACCGAATAAAAAGCTACTTCGTGCATTCCAGCTCTCTCGCTGATGCCCTCTAAAGTCATAGTCGTTTTATCATGAAACGTCTTGTCGTTTCCAATTTTGTCAAACCACCACCACACCCCCCCCCCCCCCGGCGCGAGTCGGGAATAAAAAGACATCGAGGGTAAAATGAAAATAGAAATTTCTCCCTTTTTTATTTTTATTTTTTTCAAATCATAAGGCATATCCGTTGTTACTTGTTATTAAGACTGTTCTCCTTTTAGAGATATGAAAAATAAATAAATAAATAACCCCCCGAAAAATTAAAATTAACCGTCCATGAATTTAAAATCGACTATCTAAATGGATATATAGTATATATTTAGTAGTTTACTTTGTATGCTCATAATAATCTCACTTAGAGGGTAGGGGGAGTTTGGGGAAGGAGGTTAGAGATATTATTTTTGGATTGAAAAAAAATTATTTTGAAAAATGTGTTTGGGAGAAAAAACTGTTTTAGATGAAAAAATTAAAAATTTTAAAAATTTTTTTGAAAAAAAATATCAATATGGATATTGTTTCGTTCCTCTCGAAATTCTATGTAATTTAAAAAAAATTATCTCATTTGGACTTGTATACATAAAGTTATGAATTTTTAAAATTTAGAGTTTATTATAGCGTTTTGGATATGTAAATAGTGAAAAATGGTGAAGTTTTGAAAAAAGTTAATATTTGGAGGCTAGAGAACAACCCCCAAATGCACCCTTATTTTTTTAAATTCTATGCAATTTAAAAAAAAATTATCTCATTTGGATTTATATTCACAAAGTTATGAATTTTTAAAATTTGAAATTTACTGTAACGCTGTGGAGATGTAAATAGTAAAAAATAGCGAAATTTTGGAAAAAAGTTAATATTTGAAGACTGGAAAACAGCTCCCAAATGCACCCTTAATCTCTTTAGTTAGTATTTTAACTAAAATGTATTAAAAAAAGGATCAAATGCAATCATATGATTTTTTATTTGGTTTTAACAAAATTCTAACATAAATGATTAAATGACACCTATTCTCATTTTTTTAATTTATTTTTAGTGGAAATTTTAAATAGAGGTGGTTAAATTTCCACTTTGTTTTTGAACTTAATCGACTTTCATATTGTCTCTTAAATTTTAAATTAATCACATTTAACCTTTATTAAAATTTTTATTAAAACATATGATTAAAAAAATAAGGGGGAAAAAAAGAAGAAACTAAACACAGTCATATAATCTTATTCATTTGTTTTAAACAAATGTTCTAACAATATGGGTTAAGTAAGATGAATTCCTCCTTTTTCATCTATTTTTAATACAAATTCTAATAAAATATATTTAGCAGGACGAAATCAAAATCCAAATAATAAACTGAGAGTTTTTAAAATAAGGATATTAATTGAAAATGAACCTAAAATTCAAAGCATTAGTTAAATTGATCATTGTAACAAATTTACAGTTATTTAGGTAAGTTTAGAAAAATATTCCTGCCATTCTTTTTTTAACGGTCTTTTAAGATTATTTTTTTAATATTAATCCATATAACAATAAATTATTATTTAAATCCAATCTTTCAATTTTTATTTAAATAATAGTTATTTAAAATTTATCTACTATAAAACAACATATCATATATTATGTAAATTAGTACTCAAAATTAGATATAACATAAAAGCATTTATTTTTCAATGAAAATAAATGTCAAGTTTCATAAACTAATTTTATTTAATAAATATCTAATTTTTATTTTGTTCTTAATAAATATTAAATTAAAAATTTCATTATATTATATTTTCGATTTTACCCTTTCTCGTTCTTCTGTTCATTCTCTATCTGCTATCTACCTTTTCCATCAAAATCCCAAAATAACCTAACTTTCTTTCTCTCACCCTTTATCATCCAATGCCAAGCTAACAATGAAGGTCGCGCCCGGTGGTAATGAAATCACAATCGCGACCTTTGTCTCTCCTCCATGATTTCTCCCTCCCCCCACGTGTTCTGTCTCTCCTCCGCAATCTCACAATCAAGCGTCACTACCACAGAGTAATCGTGACCGCATAAGAGTGACGAACTGTCTCGCAGTTAAAGTCTCCGATCTAATTGTGATTACAAGAAATCGAAGTCAGAAGATCGTGGTGGCAAACAAAAGATGAGGTTGTGGGCGGAGACAAAAGCTCCATTGACAAAAGCTTCGTTCATTGTAAGCTCCATCATCGCGTGTATAAGGGCCTTAGATTTACATTGTTTTTAAGAAAAAAAACTGTTTAAGATAAAAAAGTGTAATATTTTAAAACTTTATTAGAAAAAAATTATCAATATAAATCTTATTTTATTTATCTCAAAATTTTATATAATTTAAAAAAATCATTTAATTTAAATTTGTATATATAAAATTATTGGTTTTTTAAGTTTAAATTTATTATAGAATTTTAAATATATAAATAATCTAATTGTAAGATGAAACAAAATATAAAAAAGTGTTTAAAATTTATGTTCAAATCACCTTAAACATTCTTTAAATTTTATTTTTTTATTGAAAGGAACTCTTAAAATGGGTGCAAATAATCCTTTTCCATGCAAATAAATATTTTTCCTTGATCGAAGTTAAAAATCGGCTGGAATTTGTTCTAACAGAAGTTACTCAGGGATAATGAAGTAAAATATGTACAATAATACTTTGCTTTTTCCTGGAAATTCATTTTAAAAAATCATTAAATAAAAAGCGTCTTTTTCTTTTTCTCCCTCTCCCTCTCCCTCTCTCCTCTCAGTCACTCGCTTCTCAAACACATTTTTTTTCTCTCCTGCCTCTCCGCCCCTCCACCGTCACCGCCGCCTTCCCCTCCGCCGCTGCCCGCTAGTCTATTCACCCCAACCTCCTTCACCAGTACACCACTCGCCGCCACTACCTGTCCACTCCCCACCGATTTCCACTCGCTTTCTCTCTCTTGCTAGGGTTCATTTCGTCTCTCAATTGAGCCGCTCTCAGCCGCTGCACGACGCGAGCCCATTCCCGTACGACGCCGAAATCGAGCAGGCTGTCACGCATCCAGATCTGCCGCCGCTGGAATTCGCACGAACTAAGAGATCCGCCACCGAGTCCTCACCCAACCTGCTGCCTGAGTCTTCAGACCGCGAACCATAGCAACGAAAAAAACTGCCGGAAAACTGTGAGTGATGACTCGCAACATGGGGGCTTGGGCGGCGGTGAGACGGGGTGGGTGCTTGGGCTCACAACGCGGTGCAATGGAGGGAGGAATCGCAGAGAAAAAGGTTTGGTGTTTTTTTTTTTCCTTTAGTTTTCATTTTTTTTTTTTGGAGTTTGTAGGAATTTTTTTGAAGACGAATTTTGGGATTTGAATTACTAGGGTCAATGTAGATATTTTTTATTTGGTTTTTTTTTTAGGATATTTTAGTAAATTTATTAAAAAAAAGAAAAGTTGTTATTTTTCTATTTGTTTGACACCTCTAAATTTAGAAAAAAAAATTTCATTTTAAAAAATATAAATCTTATTAAATTTTTGTATTTGAATATCTAAAATTTTTCATTTTTAAAAAATAAAAAACAAGATTCTTTAAAAAAAAAATTTTTTTACCCAATTAAACGATTTTTTACTTTAAAAAAAAAATTTTAAAACAACATTTTATTTTTCATACCTAAAAATTTTTCATTTTTCATTTTTAAAAAACAAATCTCTCATTCAAATGAACCAATAGTTTCCTGTTTAAAGTTAACATCATTACAGTTTTACTTTTTTTGGGTCTATTTTTAGAGTTTTCAATTAAAAAAAGTATAGGAATCAAACGATACTATTTTTTTTTTAAGACTTATGATCCGTTTAGTAAACGCATTGTATTTGCATTGTGATTGAATATAATGCATTAAATATAATTTGTGTTTTGAGGAAAATTATTAAATGTTTATTTAGATGAAAAGTATTTGAATTGTATTTTAATAATAAATATGTGATGTGATAGGTAAAAGTAGAGAAAAAAAAGGAAAGAGAAAGAGAATATATGATATAATTAATAAAAGTAATAGAAAAAATAAAATAATGAATAATGATTATATTAGATTTAAAATGTGATGTGATTGGTATTTGAATGAAATGCTTTTGTATTTAGGAGAAAATTGCATTGCATTTAAATGTAATGTAATTTGAATGTGTGTACCAAACAAAGCATTATTTGTATTAGTGGCTTTTGAATTTTTTAAAATTAATATTTAGTTCTTAATTTTTTTTTTCCCTTATCAATCAACTTTTTAAATTTATAAGTTTTTACAGTTTAATTATTTTTACTTAAATTAATTAAAATTAAATAAATTTTAATACAAAATTTACATATTATAAGTAAAAAAAATATTATTGATCATTTTTATTTAATTTAAATATAATTTTTTTAGGTTTTGATTTAAATTTGAATATAATTTAGTTGAGTAAAAGATTTTAAAAGAAATTATATTAAAAATAAAAAAAACGATTAATAATAGTTTTTTTTATTATAATATGTCATTTACGTGTAAATAATTGTTATAATTTTAATAAATTTAAACAAAAAAAATATTAAATTGTCAAAAATTATAATTTAAAAGATTGATTGCAAAAAAAAAAAAAAAATTTTAGAGACATACTTACAATTAAATCCTTTTGGCCTTTTTTTTTTTTTTTTAAATCAGAAGGCACACAATTTAACCTTAAATATAATTGACATTTAATAATATTATTTTAACTTCAACAAACGACACTACTACATTTCTTAAATAAGAACAAACGACATTATTTTCTCTTAACTAGTTTAGAGGCGTGGAATGAGAGATAAAAAAGATCTGGTAGTCGGTCTGATTTTGTGATTTTTGTAAACAATCTTACGTTGATCCTAGTATGCTTTAATAACTACATTATTAGAATTTTCTTTTGAATTTTGTTCTATGATTGGTAACTTTGAACTTGGAGGTTAATCTGTTTTTGAATTAAACCATAACGTGGTCCATATATATTCCATGATATTAGTAATTTTAATACGTCTGCTAGCTGACGTGAAAATACTAAATTGGACTCTTTAATGGGAAGAGTTTATAAAAATGGTGTAAGTTACCATATGGGTTCCCAAGCTAAAAAATCATTTCATTCACAATACACCATCAAAAGTGAGTTTTTTAAGGCGTAAAAGCATCCAAAAACCAAAATCAATTCATTTCTTAACCTCAGTAATGAGTAAGAACATTAATGATCGGAGGTACGCTTTGATCTGATTTTTATTCTGCATTTCTGTTTTTTATGCTATTTGGTTACTAAAGCATATTAGGATCAGTGTAATATTGTTTACAGTTAGTATCAAAGCATTTTTTATACCTCTGCTTTGATGTTCTTACTCTCTGGATTATTTGCAACTTTACCGTTGTTGTTACTGTGCATTATTTTGAATTTTCAAAAACTATGATTTAGACATTTTTGACTCAAAATGAGGTTAGGAATCATTAGGTAATTGCATTTCTAACTTTTTTGAGTTTTAAAACGTAATTTTTGATGTCTAGTAGCCAAGAAGGAGGCCAAGAAACCATTTGTTTCATTTTAGGCCGAATCAAGGACTTGACTGAAGGTTAAAGATTACACAAAAATGACATGTCGTTTGACAAAAACTACATGTCGTTTGGCTCATTAAGAATTACAGCCGTTCAGAAAAAAGCACATGTTGTTTTGTTAGGGACAAAAACGACATGTCGTTTGGATAACAAAGAGTTGCAGTCATTTGGGAAAAACGAAATGTCGTTTTATCTAAACAAAAATGACATGTTCGTTTTGGAATAACCAATGAAATACCCACTAATGGTCCTTTGGTTTAGTTTCTTTTCTTGTGGGTTGTAAACTCTCACTTTAGACGAGCATCCCCATATGCGTATATGTCACAAACTCTATTTTCAACCTTTCCATAGTTTAAATAGCATATTTGGGACAGCCTTGGTTGGAACTCGATTTACTATATACATTGTTGCTTTGAGAGCTTTAGTCCACAAGAATGCAAGAAGTGTTCAATTACTTTGCATACTCCTCACCATATCCATCAAGATCCAGTTTCTTTTTTCTTCACACCATTTTGATTCAGGGGACCAGGCATGGTGTATTGGGCAGCTATCCTATGCTTTTGAAAAACCATAAATGGACCAGGTGCTTGTCCATCTTTAGTGTTTTTAGTATAGTATTCTCTACCTTTATCTGTTCTCACGATCTTAATGTGCTTTTCACACTATTTCTCTAATTCAACCTTAAAAACTTTAAAGGCATCAAGTGCTTCATTCTTGTTATGAAGCAAGTAGACATACATGTATCGTGAGTAATCATCAATGAACTAGATGAAATATTTTGGACTATAGGAGTCTATGTCTGGACTACAAATATCTGAATGTATGATCTCTAATATATTTGTACTCCTCTTTGCATCTTTCTTGGATTTGTTGGTCCACTTTCCTTTAATGTAATTCACACAAGTATCGAAATCAGTAAAATCCAAAATACTAAATACTCTATCATTTACTAATCTCTTAATCCTTTTTATGGAGATATGTCTCAATCTCCGATGCTGCAACATAGAGGAATCTTCATTTAGAACACATCATTTTAAACCAGTGTGAATATGCATGGCATTATAAGTAGTATCATTTTGCAAATTGATAGAGAAAAGACCATCAGATAATATATCATTCCTAACAAGATTAGATTTATAAAATAAACTAAAAGTTGTTTATGAAAATTTAAAGGAATTACCTAAAGGTACAAGTCTTGACACTGAAATTAAATTTTTTGAAAAACTTGGAATATAAAATGTCTTTTGTCAATTCAAGATGAAGCTGTTACTTAGAATTAAATCGCATGTTCCAATAGCTTTTACGCATGAGCGCATTTTGTTTCCGGAATAAATGTATTGCTCACTTTTCACTGGTTTCTTTAGATTTCGTATATCCTACAAGGTATTTGCAATATGGATTGTTGAACTAGAATTAATCCACCATGTGTTATAAATAATATCAACCATATTAGATTCATAACAAACTAATGATGTTAGTTTACCTTTCTTGTCAAGCTGCTTCTAAACATGAAGAAATTTCATGTAATCCTTCTTCATGTGTTCCTTCATTTTACAGAAGAAAACACTTGGATTCCTTTTTTATTCTACCTTGGGCCTGTATTTTACCTTTCCCCTTCTTTTTGGCTCGATTTTCATCTTTTCCTTGTGTTGCCATCAATACACTTTCACTCATTTCCATTATCAACCTTCTTTCTTCCTAAACACATATGATTAGTAGTTCATTAATCGACCATTTATCCTTATTTGTAGGATATCTGGAAGGGTCCATATTGTTGTAGAAGAGTGTTCAAAATATAGTATATGAGGAAAGACTCGGACATATCAGCCTTAAGAGTCTTTAATTGAGCCGCCATGTCTCTTATTTGCATGATGTGCTTGTGCACACCTTTTACAGTGGTCATCCTCATGGATGAAAACTTCATAATCAAGGTGCTGGCAAGTGCCTTATCTGAAGACTCAAATTGTTCATCAATTGCCTTCATTAATGCCTTGACATTGTCATGTACCTCGACTGAACCATGAATATCAGTAGAAATCTTGGTCTTTATGAACATCAAATTGAGGCGATTGGATCGCTTCCATCGTTTATAAAGAGCAATTTCAGCTGGAGTGCTAGTTGGTATAATTTTTGGTTCGTCTTTTCTTATGACATATTTAATGTCCATCCACCCTAAATGAAGGAAAATTCATTCCTTCCAAACCTTATTGTTATCACCCATTAATTCGGGAAAATCACACTTAATATCATAGTAATTCGCAGGTTGCATGACTGTATAAAATCAAACACACATGCTTATAATCCAAAGTATGAGACTGACAAACTTAAATCATGTTTTACCAATCTAAATATGTTTCAAATTATGAATCTAGTGATATAAAACTTACATGTGGACTAAAGCCCTACTCAATTAAATCTATTATGTCCTTATTATAAAACTATCAAATAATATTCCTTTTCTTAGGGGGCGTTTGGACACAACAATTGCATTTTAATAATATTTAAAACGCAATGTAATTTTACACCAAACGCAAAGTTTTACATTCAAATACAATTCTTTTCAACAGTGCTATGAAAACAATTACTATTCAAATTTTTTTTAAATAATCACATCAACTTTTCAACTCTACTATTTATCTTTACTTTTACCAATCACATCAACTTTTCAACTCTAAAATATTTTTCATCCAAACACACATTTCATTCAAATACAAAACAAATACTTTTCAACCAAATACAACATTCAAAAAACAAATTTCATTCAAATACAATCAAAATGCCAATGCGTTTATCAAACGCTCCATTAATCTCTGTGGGTAATTTAAGAAATATAATTTGACATTTTATCCTAATTAAACACAAATATAATAAAAATTCCTTTAGGAAAAAATCTTTTATATTTAATGTGGCTAATCACAATTAATGTCACAATAGGATCCTAAATTCTTAATATATAATTTTGCATAATTAAAGATGTTGTGGCTACTCCTTAATTAATTAAAATTATATGGATTACTCGACATTTAATTTACAATTGTTCACAAAAATTGCACAAACTATAAGCAATTGAACATAGCAAATTATTTAACTCAATATTGCATGTATAGTAAAAACAATAAAAATTATACATGTAAAAAACCAAAATAAATAATTTAGCATAAAAAATTAAAACTATAAAAGTTTTAATAAAAAGAACTCATATTTAAATCCGTAAAAGAATTTATTAAAATATTGTTTTCAATAAGGAAAATCCAAGATAATACATTATATGGATTTTATAAAAAATAACCGTGCTTAAAATTTTATTTTTAGTTATTTATTTATTTATTTTTGTATTTCTAGGTCCATAAACGACATGTTTTTTCAAAATGACATAAACTCATATACAAATGACATGTCGTTTTTGTGTCGTCTTTAACCTTAAGTCAAGTCTCTATTTCGACCTTAAATGAAACAAATGGTTTCTTGGCCTTTGGACACCATAAATTGCGTGTTAAAGCCCAGAAAAGTTAGAAATACAATTACCTAATGATTTCTATCCTTATTTTGAGTCGAAAATGTTTAAATCACAATTTTTAAAAATTCAAAAAATATGCACGATAACAGCAATAGTAAAGTTACAGATAATCCAAAAAGCAAGAATATCAAAGCAGAGACATAAAAAATGCTCTGATACCAACTGTAAGCAATCTTATATTGATCCTAATATACTTTAATGACCACATAGCATAAAAAATAGAAATGCAGAATAAAAATTGAATCAAAGTATACGTCCAGTCGTTGATATTCTTACTAACTGCTGAGGTTAAAAAATGGATTGGTTTTGGTTTTTGGGTATTTCTAAGTCTTAAAAAACCTCACTCTTAATGGTGTATTGTGATTAAAATGGTTTTTTTGCTTAGCAATCCAAACGGTAGCTTACACTCCTTTTATAGACTCTTCCTCTCAAAAAAGTCCAGCTAGCAGAAGTATTCAAATTGCTAACATCATGGAAGATATATAGACCACATTATAGATTCATTAAAAAACAGAAAAACTTCCAAATTCAAAGTTGGCAACTGTCAACTAGAGAAGAAAATTTAAAAGAAATTCTAACAATTTTCTCTCACGCAGTCACCTGCTATGAGGTATGTAAGGTATACATCGTCTTTGGTAACAACTTTCTCTCTCTCTCTTTTGTTTTTTTACCCCCTTTTCTTTTTGGAATTTCGACATTTGCTCTATTGCGGTTCTCGTTATTGGAAGTAGAAGACGATTAGCCCTCATTCAGAAATTTAAGTTTTTTTTCTTAATCATGTTGATAATTTTGAGTTTTTTCATTGAAAGACTGGAAAACTTTCTACGGTTTTGATTTAGAGACTTGGAAGAATTTTTTATATTAGCTTTCATGGAGAGAGGTTTATGACCCAGTTATATTTCAATATATATACATACATGAAATGCCTCCAGTTTGATCGTACGACAAGTCCTGTAATAGTAAGTTGTAACAATTTATTTAGAATCTTGTAATCTTCTCTTTGTAACATGGCATTATTTAGAAGTAAAGGACACTTAAAAAATGCTGTATTAGAATTAACCAGCGGTTATAATAAGATCCAAAAAAATATTATGAGACAATTGGTAATATATATATATATTGATTATTCTTTGCAAAGGAACTCAAGACTAGGGAAGATGTTTAAAATGTTTCCTAACTAGTTCACTTTATATGCCTTCTTTTTTGTTGCTGGTTTCAAATCATAAAACAAAATTGAACTTTTGTGCCTTGTTTATAAGGTACATGGTATGTTTGATATGATTTTTGAGGGAAACCACTTACAGGTCCTTGGCTTTTTCAAATTACAGGGTTCCATGAACAATACAGAGATTTTTATGAATCTAGCGAGAGCAATTTCTGGTCAGCATCGTAGATTCTCCACCTCGCCTTTAGCATCATCATCTTCAGTTCGATGGATCTCTCCCATTCAGTTATCAAAAGCCAGCTCCAAGAAACTGGACGCCCCAACCGATTCCGCAACCAGCACTTCAGAAGGTCAGAGAAAAACCAAATTTATTTCCCATGAAACGGCAGTCAGCTTGATCAAACGCGAGAGGGATCCACAGCGTGCGTTGGAGATATTCAACAGTGTGTCGGAGCAAAAGGGTTTCAATCATAACAATGATACCTATTCAACTATCCTTCATAAGCTTGCTCTGTCCAAGAAGTTTGGAGCAGTCGATGCAATTCTTCATCAGATGACGTATGAGACCTGCAAATTTCATGAGGCTATATTCTTGAATCTCATGAAACATTTTTCCAAGTCGGCTTTGCATGAAAAAGTGCTGGAGATGTTCCATGCCATCCAGCCAATTGCTCGGGAAAAGCCATCCCTAAAAGCGATCAGCACTTGTCTCAATCTCCTAGTTGAAGCAAACCGGGTTGATTTGGCCCGGCAGTTTCTCACACATTCAAGGAAGAAACTCAACTTGGTGCCAAATACCTGCATTTTCAATATATTAGTTAAGCACCACTGCAAGAACAGGGATCTTGAATCTGCCTTTGAGGTTGTCAAAGAGATGAAGAAGGTAAAAATTTCTTATCCTAATCTAATAACATACTCAACTTTGATCGACGGTCTCTGTGAAAGTGGGAGACTCAAAGAAGCAATTGGACTTTTTGAGGAAATGATCTCAAAGTACCAAATCTTACCCGATGTACTGACCTACAATGTCTTGATCAATGGATTCTGCCGCGGTGGTAACGTTGATAAAGCAAAGAAGATAATGGAGTTTATGAAGAGCAACGGGTGCAGCCCAAATGTGTTCAATTATACAGCCCTCATAAACGGGTGCTGTAAAGTAGAAAGATTTCAGGAAGCTGAAGAACTCTTTTATGAGATGAAAAGCTTTGGTCTCAAACCTGACAAAGTCGGGTACACCACTATCATTAATTGCTTTTGTAGGATTGGAAGGATAGATGAGGCTCTGGAGCTGCTCAAAGAAATGAAAGATAGAGAGTGCAGAGCCGATGTGGTGACCTTCAACGTGATACTCGGAGGACTATGTAGAGAGAGTCGGTTGGAGGAGGCTCTTGAAATGCTTGAAAAACTTCCTTATGAGGGTATGCATCTGAACAAGGCAAGTTACAGGATTGTTCTGAATTTCTTATGTCAAAAAGGTGAACTGAAAAGGGCTACAAACTTGTTGGATTTGATGCTGGGTAGAGGATTTGTCCCACATTTCGCAACTTCGAATGATTTGCTTGTGCGCCTTTGTAATGCTGGAATGGCAGATGATGCTGCCATGGCCTTGTTTGGATTGTTGGAGATGGGGTTCAAACCCGAGCTTGATTCCTGGGCAATATTGGTTGAGTTGATTTCAAGAGAGAGAAAGTTGTTGTCTGCTTTTCAACTGCTTGATGAGTTGATTTATTAATCAGTTTTCCTTAATACAAATAGAAATATTTCAATAGCTAGTAAAAACTACTTTTTTATCTTTATTTTGCGTAAGTGGTCACCTTAAGGCTGTGTCTGGTAAGAGTATATAAAATAAGAAAGAAAGGCTTGATTGGACTCCATATATTTCAATGAATGTACAAAGATGAGAGTTTGCGAGCTCTATCGACCTTTCAATTTCTCAGCTCAGCTGAGACCCTAAAAACTATCAAAAATCTCCACCCCCTAATGGCCTAAATATTCTCTTCCCGAGTTTTACTCACAGTAACAACTATCTTCTAACTTTAAGGTTGTATAACCTAGATGCGGAAAATGGAGAGAAAAGAATCTCTCTCTTATCTTATTTTGTACATATTTCTTTTCTATCCCTCCATGTTAAGATGGATTAAAACTTGGGGTTGTTTGAAGAATATTAAACCTGCCTCGATTTATCCTTCTTTTCCTTTGTCCTAAAATTCCTACATGAATTTGCTCAACTCTCTTCTTCCAATTTTCCTTCCTACCAAACGACCTCTAAAACAAATGGTGTGAGGAAGAGGCTGCATCAACTAAGAGCAAGAGAAGCTCCAAGTCGCAACGCTCAAGTGAATGTGAAGGATATTAGCTATTAACTCTCATCAAAATTACCACACTAAAACTTCCAAAACGACAATGTTCCTTTTAATCCATGATTAGGCCAACCGCCAAATAGGCCTTGTGATATGAAAGATAGAAATACCATGCCTGTGTGGGACGTGGAGCTAAATGGCCAAAGGTTTCCTTGCAACAACTATCTGAAATGTTACCATTCGAATACACAAACCAGACGGATGTTGCCATTGCAAGCTACATATTTGCGGACCAAAATATCTGCATTTAATCAGCCGGAGAACATTATAAGTTGGTTTTGTGGGTGTTGAAGATAACTACCTCTCAGATCTTTTACTCAAAATATGATTCAAACCCAAAAAAGTCCAATTTCGGGGAAAATACTTCAGCAATTCCAAGCTTCTTGTTGATATGCTGTCCTCGTTTCTACAATATCCCACTCTCAGGGATACTAAGACAAAAAGCATACGGTGGTGTTTGGTATTATTTTTAAAATATTTTTTGTTTTTAAAAAAATTGAAAATGAGAATGTTTTGAAAACTGTATTAAAATTATTTTTGAAATTGTGTTCAATTATGTTTTCTATGTGTATATTTTAAGGAACATAAAAATAAAACCTTTTTTTATTATAGTTTTTGAAAACTCATTTCATAAATAAGTATTTTATAAAAACATATTTAAGTTTAATTTTTTAAAAAATAACAAAAAATAAATTATTAATCATAATTGAAAAAAAAAAACTGTTGGTGATGGGTTTTGTAATGAAAGGTAAGGGTGAAACACATTAGTAATATGAGCTCTAAGTGGCAACGACGGTGAAATTTGAATCGCTAGTCGATTGTCGTCACCGCGAGTTGATAGCCGTTATCACAAAAGGACCATCGTCGTCATTATCAATCCATGGTCGCTACCTTTCGTCGAAGATAAAAGTCATTATCGGACATGATCGTCATCATCAACACTGCATAAGCCGAGAGAGGGAGAGAAGAGAGAAATGGAGAAAATAAAAACAAAAAAAATGAAAATAAAATTTTTTTTTTCAAAAAACCCAAAAAAGAACGGTAGCGTTTGGTATTGTTTTTGAAATCTGTTATGTTTTCAAAAAAACTGAAAATGAAATCGTTTTGAAAAATGTTCTGAGATTGTTTCTGAAACTGTGTTTGGTTATATTTTTTAAGTGTATGTTTTCAAAAAATAATTCTAAAACTGTGTTTGGTTATATTTTTGAAAACCAGCCATTTTATAAGTAGTTTATAAAAATATATTTATGTTTAATTTTAAAAAAAATTATTATGAATACTAAAAATTAAAAATTAATAAAAATTTTAATTAAAAAATTAATTAAAAATTAATAATCATAATATTTAAATATTTACTATATCAATTAAAACATAATTAACCATTATATTTAGTTACAAATACATTACAAAATAATTCTTAATAGTAAAAATAACATTTAACTAAGAAATTACAAATTCTAATTATCATAACAATTAGGATACATATTGTTCCCACATTACTTGTGTAATTTGGTTTCTGAATTGGCTCATACGTTGTCGGTCCCTATTAGTGGAACCAACATCAGAAGATAGTTCAGATTCATGGTAATTTGTATGCTGGTGATTTCCTCGTCGCCTCTCAATATCTTCTACAGGCTCGTCAACGCCATAATTTCTAAATAAATCATCATTTGCATCATACATCTTAATACAATTATGAATAACACAACATACAATTACTATCTGGGCTTGTTTATGCAAAGGAAAGTTGGACATATTCTTCAAAATACCAAATCGTGCTTTAAGAACACCAAAACACCTTTTTATGCAATTGCGTAATGACAAATGCCTGTAATTGAATAGTTCAATAGGTCCAGTTGGTTGTCCATTGTTTCTAAATTCTGATAGATGGTACCTTTGACCCCGGTACGGTGCAAAGAATCCTGACATGTTACTATATCCAGAGTCAACAACATAATATTTAGGCAATGGTGGCCTAACAAATCTGTTATCTTAATCTTGTAATGCATGTACTAATACTCTAGAGTCTGCAGCTGAACCTTCCCATCTACTATAAACATAGGTAAATCTCATATCAAAACTGCATGCTGCCATTATATTCTGAGTGCAAGTATGTCTTCTTCCCCGATAAACTCTTTGTTCAACCGCTGGGACAATAGTCATCACATGTGTGCCATCAATAGTTTCAATACAGTTCTTACACAAGTAAAGAACCTAAACTTTATTAAATCCTATTATGAAAGTAAAAACAACCTATTTTAAACATTAAAAATAATATGAGTTATACCTTAAACCACGGCCAATACTTTTCGCTATTTTGAATCTCTGGAGGCACGATGTTTGGGTCTGGTTGGCAGATAAATTCTGGGACCAATGCACAAATTGCATTAAGAACACTATCAAAATGTCTACTCACTGTTTCTCCAGAATGACAAAATCTATCTTGTATTACTCTATTTCGATCAGAATGACCAATAATCTTCAAGAACATCATCAACCATTCCTCCACTGATAGTCGACTTCTAGGTAATAATTGACGTTCTTCAAGTAGCTGAACTAATGCCAAAAAAGGTTCTTTATACATACGAAATATTTCATAGAACACTTCAGGATGCCCTTCTAACATATTTAATCCATATTGTCATCCTGTTAGCTCATCATTATGTCGAGGTTGCTTAGTAATAGTTGGTATAAGATCTAGTAATAGTTGGTATAAGATCTAGTAATAATTGTAAGATCTCATCCTCATCGTCAGATGACTCAAATGACTCAAAAAAAACCAACTCTTCATCAGTATCTGAACCATTTGATTTCATAATACCCTATACAAGATAATCAAACCAATTCATATCCATTTGCCACCAATAATAATAGCACAATGAAACAAATATCTAATATTTAATATAAATCAACAAACCAGTCATTATATAAGAGTTGAATAAACTAAAATCGTAAAAGCAAACAACATAAAGTAAGCAAACTCAGCAAATCAATCACTAGTACAAAGTTTAAGAAATGACTTAAATCACGAAAGTAAATAACATAAAACAATCTAACTCAACAAACCAGTCAGTAGATAATAGGACAACAAATGCGAGGAAAATTAATAAGTTTAAGAAACTAAAACCAATAATTAACCAATGACTACTCCACTAAGCTGAGGATGAAACCACGACGACGTTCGGGTTTGATCTTTACAAATGACCTCCGGAAATCTTTGTCTTTTGATAATGTCTTAATTGCCATCCCGTATGTCTTATCATCCAAGTCTCCCATTTCATCCAACAGCTCAATATAAATTTCAATGCTACTGGGATCTTCAGCCGACGTCTTTGCCTCACTAGTGTCCCCAAGACATGCTCGCTTCTCTGCTAGATATTACTGCAAGTCATTATTGCGTTGCACTGATGCCTCACTTCGCAAACTCACAGACTTTGTCAACAGCTCCACTACTGACTCCATTGCAGTTTTTATCTTCTTCTTAGAACGTCCACTGCTGGCCTCAGCATTTCGAATAGGGTTACGGTCTTTCTGGACTTCATGTGAGTCTCCCGTACCTTCCCCTTCAGCTTCCAGATTCACCGAGTTTAGTGGTGCTGCACGTGGCATATTGGCAGCTGTTTGCGGACCAATGCCATGACGACCTATTGCAATAGTCCCACCAAAGATCTCCTTTAGTAGAGAAAAGTTTGCAAGCCCCTTCTTCTGGAACTTTTTAGATGTTGGATTTTGCTACACAACGAAAATAAATTTAGTTATGCCAATGATTAGAAGCTTATGTAAATAAATTTGAATTCCATTAAATAACAGGTACATTACTTGTACATAAGAATCCCAAACTTCTTCTGAGACTGTGACTGTGTTTACTTCAGAATCCCATCTAAATCCAGTAGTTTGAATCAAACTTTCAAACTCTCTAGTGCTGCGTCTAAGCCTATTCCACTTGGTTTTAAGTTGTGCAATTGTAAGTCGTTTATTGAATTTGCTATGTATTTCATTTGAAATTTTCATCCAAGTTTTTTTGTCTAAAGTGGATGTTTGAAGTTCTTTTTGTGCCTCCTCATGTAATAACTCGATAAAAAAAGATTCCAAATTTTCATCCCATGTGGCATGCTCCTCAATAGTATTATCCTCAATGACATCCATAGTATAATTTTACTATCCTTATATCACATATCAAGTGTTGTCAACATTAATAATCAAACAGATTAAAATAACCACTACAGTACACATGTTTATTTTTTTCAAGTACTAGACATAGCAAACTCTAGAAGAGTGGTGCAGTGTAAAAATTTCTTTGGTTGTCAAAGCCAATTCTATATTCCTTAAAAAGAATGAAATAAAAAGCTAAGTCTAAAGTTTATCATATTAGGATGAAATAAAAAGGATAAATTCTCTAATTTCACTAAAAATAGTACTAGTATAACATAAATCAATGAAATTAACTCATCAAAGCAACAAATATTTTCTTACAAGAAAATTTGCCAACTAAATGCATAATAGATAGAGAGAGACAGAGAGAGACGTTTCAAGGAATTGGATTGCTCAAGTTGCTCGTTTGGCCTTGTTCAATCTATTATTATTACCTACAGTAGTAATGCTTCAGTGAATAATAAAAATAATAGTTCCCTAGCTTCTGTATTTGTAATGGAGATATAGAGTCCATCTTGCCTTCGGTATCTCCAAAGAATCTGCGGCCACAAAGACCAACCATACCCACGAAATTCTTATATATATGAAGAAAGAAAGAAGGAAAAATACTCTTACTAAAGGTCATTTTCCAAAATATAGAAAAAAAAAATTCAGTTATTTATATCTAAAGAACCTAATTTTTCTAATGCAAAATAACAATGTTTAGCGAGAAAATTCAATAGAAAATAGTGTACATTTCTCCCACCACTTAATTCTCGAGTGAATGCATAGGAGTCGATCTTTAATTTCAGATGCAAATTCTAACTATCTAATGAATGAATTCCATCATTTAGATCTAAGTCAGCAGTCGGCAATGGATTATAGTTATTGTAAGGCAATCTCTTATTTAATTCTGATATTCGGTTACATACCAAGCCGTAGCCATCCTTTCTTCAACACTAGCAATGTTGACAAGGCACATTGCTCTCAACAGAATCAAAACACACAATCAAAATCTAGAAAATAGTTCAACAAACCATGCTCTACATCATTCAAACCAGCTCAAATTCAGGCTTAATCTTTGTTGTTAAGCATTTATAACAAAATCATCCCCTGATTAGCTCATCGACGATGAAATCGAAAAAAATCCCAAATTCTAGGATTCCCAAATACTTTCAATCACCACTCCAAATAATTGCGCAAAATAGATTCACCACATCAATCGACAGGAAGAGCTTACCTTTCGTGAAGAAGACGATCAAAATGAGCGAGTTTTGATGGCGACCGATCGATCGACCGACTGCAACCACCACCGAATGCGAGGCTGAGAGCTCGGGCCGAGGTCGATGAAGGCAACAGTGACGGTGCGAACTCGACCCCAGGGGAGGAGAGACTGCTTGCGCCAACGCCGATGAACGAAAAAGAAAGAGAGAGTGCTGGAGTTGACATCGTGGAGGCGAGACAGGGGTAGCGGGTTTGTGTATTCGGGGGGCTGAGGAAATAAAACCGAAAGCAATTCTCGTAATAAAAGAAGAAGAAGAAGAAGCCGCTACTTTTTTCTGTCGACGACTTTGCGTGAAAGACCGCCGACGGTGATGAACGAGAAAGACGGTGGAGTCGGGAGAGGGGAGCCTCTGTGTATACACGGTCTGAGCTTCCGAAAACAAAGAAAACGAACTTTAGTCGTTTTCAGCTTTAAGTATAAATATTCGAGATTTAATCCTTTGATTTCAAGATTAGTTTTCAAAAACGCTGCTAACCAAACAAATTTTCAAAACGTTTTCAAAAACATTTGCTTTGGAATTCGTGCAAACCAATTTCAAAAAAGAACCAAATACGCTGAACATAATCAAAAACTATATTGGCGTTTGGTATTATTTTGAAATGTTTTCTGTTTTCTAAAAAATTGAAAATGAGAATGTTTTAAAAACTGTGTTAAAATGATTTCTGAAACTATGTTTGGTTATGTTTTTTAAGTGTATATTTTGAAAAACATAAAAATGAAATTTTGTTTGGTTATATTTTTTCAAAATCCATTTCATTTTCAAAAAGCCCAACAAACACAATATTTTTTGGAAATGAAAACAAAAAATGAAAACAACTTTTTTTCATTTTCAAAAAATCCAAAAAAAACATATTTAAAAACGATGTTTTCAAAACGGTTTTGAAAATATTAAATAAACAAACGTTATTTTGAAACCGTTTTCATTTTCTGTATTTTTAAAAATGAAAAATCATTTTCAAGAACCAAAAGAAACACCCCCTATATTTTCAAAATGATTTTAAAAATATTGAATAAACAAATATTATTTTAAAATCAATTTCATTTTCTTGTGCTTTTTAAAATAAAAAATCATTCCAAATATAAAAACAAAGCCAAAATAGTTTCTCTGACTTATACGCCACCAACAACCCTGCAAAAGCAAAGCTTTCTCAAACATGCTTTTGACTTCCTTATCCAAAAGCTTAAAGTTATTTCTGACAGCATTATGACGATCCACTAGAAGAACTTTGGTTTACCTGTTTAAACTTGTTTTAAAGTTTCAATAAGATATTTTTAACTTCATTCTAACATTTTTATTGCATTAGAAAACTTTAAATTAGCACCACTAATAAAGAGCTCTTTTAAAAATTATTATCCGACACTTACCGAAATCAATATATCCCAGCTTTTGCTTCTCTACATCTACTGAGCAAAAGCTTTTGCCAAACAAGTCCTCAATATTAGCAAGTGAAACCGACGAACTTCTGAAAGTGTGTGTGAGTGTGATTATACGTGCGAAAGGACAAGAGATTATTATTTAATCACAACCCTCAACGAGAGGTAGCAATAGTAACATGAGCAAGTACAAGATGTGACAGGATGATGGTGATATTCTTGTTTCTATTTATACATACGCATAAGCCAGCAGTAACTCTCAATGCACCCAGACCACATGCCCTTGTCCTCAAATGCGCCTCTTGCAGATTCAACATGCATGTCGAAATGCATTTCACGAATTCTCCCGGACGTATTGAAAAGGATATATGTGTGTGATGTATCGGCTTTTACCAAATTGAATGCCTTATCCCCAGGCCATTACACGTCAGTATGAGACCCTTGTAACGGTTAAGATACTCCTGCACCCAAACGAATCAAAGCTCAGAAGACGATCTCGCAGAATTTACAAGCATGAGAAGAGAAATGTGGGCCGTGGGAGAGAAATGCTTACAATTAAATTGTAATCGTAGACATATAGCATCCCCTTACTGTCGTATTCTCTCCTCTTTACAGGGTCGCTCAGAACTGTTTTGACAAGTTAAAGAGAGTCAAGTAAATCATTTGCTATACATTCGATTTCTGCTACTTCTAAACTTCTCTGTACAGCATTCCACAATAATGAGGCCCCCTCTTTTTAAAAAAATGATTAACAAACAGACCCCAAACGAGGGCTGCACAAAAATTCTTGAAAGACAGAACAATTAACAAACAACCAAAATTTAATTAAGAAGAAGAACCTGGTTTATCTTGTGTATCTGAAGATGTGAAATAAAGTATGCATATATGGAAACCAGCACACATGCATATTGGACAAGGCAGAGCAAAGAGTACCTCCGGCCTTACAAATTTGGCAGCTTAATATCTTGTCATATTATGGGGAGTTTGTTTTCGGTATTGCGTTCGTATTGCGTTTAGACGCAATGTAATTTTCATCCAAATGCAAAAATTTTGCATTCAAAGACAATGTTTTTCTACAATGTCTAAAGTATATTTGGTATTTCAGAATATTTTAAACATAAATTTTTTAAAATCCATTCACATCATATTCTCTCTCTATCTCACTTTTTCTATCTAATTTTACCAATCACATCAACTTTTCAACTCTAAAATACAATTCAAATACTTTTCTTCCAAACACATATTGCATTCATATGCAAAGCAAATACTTTTCATCCAAATACAAAATGTATTCAATGCACTGCGTTCAAACGTAATGCGAACGTAATACGTTTATTAAACGCCCCATTAATTTGATGAGCTTTTTTTTTTTTTTTTTAATTTAAAAGCGTGGTATCTGAGACTTTGCCATGACTAAACCACAAGATCCATGCAAAGTGGCCCCTCCACATGGACCAAGTAAATCTAGGGCATTTGGCTAGTAGGTGTGGCCCCAAGGAATTGGTAGCACTCAATGGAATTTGCCACTAAGCCAAACTCTTGGGGTTTAATTTGATGAGTCAATTAAGTCAAAGAACAGTTTCTTTGATCCTATTGCAAATTGTTAAAAAAAAAACTACATACACATGTAAACGAACCATGTTTTTTGTCTCCCTTACCCACGCAAAATCTTTGATGAACACCAACTAGATGCTGGTAAACATTTACTACTCCAAATTGGTAAATAATCAGCTCAAGTTAGGCATTGCTGATTATTCATAAATAGAAATCTTCCTATATGCCAACAATGATGAAAAACACTTGTTATGTATATGATGAAGACACAAAATTTGGCATGGCTCTGAGAAACCCAAGCAAAACCATGGATAAGAAAAAGATAATCTACACTCTACACTACCATAACATTATTCCAGCAACAAAGACACTTCTTTCTTTTACTTTAGCAACAAACGCTCGATCATTTTAGAAGAAAGAAAATCCAGCACCTGCTCCGTATAACTTCAGCTATTAAACCTCATATACATGTCACTGCTTTACATCAAGTCAGTTAGGTCATTAACCTAGGCTTAAAAGCTGCAAAACCAAGTTCCATCCATCAAAAACCATAGATTATGTTTACTCACTCACCTTGATGAACTTTATCGCTCATGCAAATATCAATATCTATATACTCTTCTAATTCAAGAGTAGCTTTTAATGCTAGTTTTGCTAACAGAACACACCCTTCCAAAAAATTAGAATGACGAAAAATCATTTATCAGTCATTGTATTTTCTCATACAATGAGTTTTTGTCCAAGAATAACTTTTAACTTCCTTCAAAAGAAAAATTACAAATGATAAAATAATAAATGACAACTTCAACCTACTATCGCACCATCTGCTGGCATTAAAAAAAGAAACTACTTTTTTACACTCCCTTCACTTCATGATACGTTGGCAATTCTTCGACAATCACTAACAGCGACATTTCCTTTGTTACGGACAGGCATTAGCCAAAGCATAAAGAGAAGGAACTACAGTTTAAACGTGTAATAGACAGTTTATAAATGCGTCGTTTTCGTCATGAGATCCAGAACCAGAATCCATGGTTCGTCTCCGAATTATATGTTGCAATTGCATCATACTAAGGCACATCCTCAATCAACTACTAGTATCACAATCTTATCTTACCCGAACAATCTATTCTATGCACAAAGAATTTATACGGCAAGAAAACAAATCCTGTCCCGCAATAAATTAGCGTGAATCAAAATGATCAAGCGGCAATAAATCAACTCCATATAAATCCCAAGTCCTCCATAACAATAACTATAAAGGGTATACTTGAAAGGAAGGATTGGGGAAAACAATAAACAGTGTGAAGTGTCTACACTGTACAACTCGAACGTCACATCAAACAAAATCGGTCAAATGATTCGTGGGTTCAACTTTTGCTCAAGTTACCAAATTTAACTATTTCAACAGAGAACCCACTACATTTGCTATATATTAGGCACACAGAAAAAGGCACTTTTCATGATAATTCGTAACGTCAGATTAAAAACAACAATCAAACTCAGCAAGCAGTGAGATTAAGAAAACCAGCAAAACCACAAAATCCTCATAATAGTTTTATATAACTGACCCTGATAGGCTTCGTTGATCTCTTGAAATCTGGAGGTAGCACTGCCCTGATCTTTCTGTTTATCCGGATGCCATTTCTGCACAATATTTCAAGAAAAATACATGAAATAAAAATAACAAAAATAAAAATAAAAAGAAACAAAACGGAGAAGAATTTTGGAGAAGCAAAAGAGACGAACCAAGGCAAGGCGAATGTAATTGGACCGAATCGCATCGTCGGTGGCGTCATAACCAACTTCCAAAATCTTGTAGTAATCCTAAAAGCTCAATCGCATTCCAAAATTAATTAAAAAAAAAACCTTAATCTTGAACTAATAGAAGGAGAAAATTGAAAGGGAATTAGGGCACGTTAAGGCAAAGGTAAAGGTAAAGGGAAAGGAAAGGGTAAGACCTTGGGCTTGGCGAGGTTAGACAAGAAATCGAAATTGAGGTGAGAGTCTTGGTCGGATTCTTCGCCGTCTCCCACATTGCTATCTTCCCACTCGTCCCAAATCATGCCGTCGCCTTGTCGACGAATTTCTATGGGAGCAAAAGTTGCAGACTTTCAAGAGAGGGAAAGCGTAGAGAGAGAAAGAGAGAGACAGAGACAGAGAGAGTTCAGAAACGAGACTCGCTGACTCGGGGTCGATTTTATGGGGATAATCTGGGGCGGTGTATATCTGTGTGTTGTAAGGGCGTGCCGCGTACTCTTGCAAAAAATATATGAGATTTTTTTTTTTTTTATGAGACAGAGCCACTATTGCATATTTTTGGTATAAATTTCTAATCGAAATACATAAAGAACAGTAATTTTACGCAAATTAAATTTCATACTATTTCCATTAAATTTCATAATTTAGTTATTATATCTATTTTATTCGATATTATAATTTTTTTATAATTTAATATTAATTATTTATTTAATTTTATAAAAATAATCCTGACAATACTCTTATGAAATTGTAATTTATAAAAATGAGTGCGAAATTATAAATTTGACCTCTAAATATTAAGTAATTTTTATATTTTAAACTTAAAATAAAACAATTTAAATTCTAAGTCTTATACTAAAAGTAAAGTATGTAATTGTAATCAGATTATATTTATAATCATAATATTAAATACAATTAACACTAAATAAATGGACGTTTAGTAAACACATTGTGTTTATATTACATTTAAACGCATCGCATTGAATGCATTGAATATATTTACAATCAACTGTATTTTATATTTAGATCAAAAGTATTTGTTTTATATTTAAATATAATGTATGTTTAGATTAAAAGTATTTAAATTGTATTTTAAAATTAAAAAGTTAATGTGATTAGTAAAAGTAAAAACAAAAAAGTGAGATGGAGAGAGAATATAACATGAATGGAAAAAAAATTTATTTTCAAAATATTTTAAAATAATAAATATATTTAAGACACTATTGAAAAGTATTGTATTTGAACATAAAACTTCTACGTTTAGATAAAAATTATATTACATTTAAATATAATACCAACATAAAAACACCCCATATATAATACCTTACAAATAAAAATATGAATTTTTTATTGTTTTATAGTAGTAATTTCTTATTACGAAATTTCAAAAAATGTTTTCTATTTAAAAAAAAGAAAAAGAAAATGAGTCCATCAAAATATCTTTTACAACTTTCAAGTAATAATTATAAATAATGACAAAGCTAGATAATGGCTTCAGAAAAAGTGCCATAAAAAAATTTTGAACGGTGACATAATTATAAATTTAAGAATTAATTATATAAATTCCCCCAATTAGGTGTCCTAGTTTATCATGTTCTTAAACTTATAAAATTATTCATCATGCTCTTCAATATGTATAAAACTCTTCAAGTTGCACCCTCCATCTATATCCATCTATTAATTTGACAAAAATTACTAAGTTGGCACTCTAATAAAAGTTAAATAAATGTTTTAAAATATAAATCCTAATTATAAAATAAATATTAATTTTAAATTAAAAACAAATAAGCAAATTATTTCTCTCTCATCCCTTTTCTTTCTCTTTCTAGCTCTCCCTCGTCCTCTTCCTTCGGCTTTTAATCTCCAATCAGCTCATGACGGTCACTCAACCTAAATCTCTCCCTAAGACTAAACCCTACTTCAGGTGTAATCTCTCCCTCCCTTCCCAATCCCCCCCCACCACCACTGAACCTGAGCCCATCTATGCCTCAGTAAAGGCCTTCACGCCCACCACCATCACCAACCTCGACCCGGGCTTCAACTTTCTCGGTTGCGTCGTTGATGGCATTGACAACTTCAATCCCCCTCCTCCCTCAATCCCTCATGCCCCTCTTTCTTCCTCATTGATCTCTCTCACCTTCCTTCCTTTCTCTTTCTCTCTCTCTCTCTCTCAAGCTCATTCTGGTCCTCTTTGCATCTCTCTTTTCCTCTTGGTCGCTACCTCTCGCTCACTCTACCACCTTCATCAAGTTTGCTGCCACCATCCATTGCCTCCTTAAGCTCCCCAAACACAAGTAGGCCTAAATCAAAATCACAAGAAACTCCAAAATCCATTATATCCAATCAAGCTCAAGATCAAAATAGCCAAAAAAAAATACAAATTGAATTTATGAGATCTGGAAATAGTAAGAGATGGAGAGTATCGAAGCTTAGTTGAAGAAATCATTGGAAACTTTAGAGAAAAAAAGAGAGAAAAAAATAAAACAATTATATTTTAATTTAATTTTAATTAAAATTAATATATGTTTTTTATAATTGTGATTTATATTTGAAAACATTTTTTATTGTTTAATGAATTGTCACATCAGCTGAACCGTCCGATTAATAGACAGATATAGACTGAAGAGGCAATTTGAAGAGTTTTATATACACTAGGGAGTATGATGAATGGTTTTGTAAGTTTGGTAGGCAAGGTGAATATAGTGCATTGATAATCCTAAATTTTAATTATTGAGTATGGTTACTGTGAATATTTTTAAAATTTATATAAATGAGCATATAACTAAACTGTACATAGAGTTTGGAAAATCTCAAAATTTGATTGAGGTTATTGTTGTAATTTTTCTTCTAAAACGATACACACTTGAAATTTTCCAAAAATTTTAGTTTAAAAAATCAATTTTTAAAAATATGAGTGAGGGCTATTTGTACGTGACTTCACCTACAATTATTTTACCAAAAAAATATATATAATTTCAAATCAAGGTTGAAAAAAACACACACATCCAATAAATAATTGGAGTGGGTTTAGAGTAAACAACTAGAGATTTGATATTTGTTTAGACAAAAAAAAAAAAAAAATTTTTGATATTTTGGTTGATGGTTTTTTTTTTCCTTCACTTGAAGATATTGCTTTATTAGTTGGGTCGTAATCCACTAACATGGTGCCTTATTTTCCAGCCATGTTCTTAAAAAATTTTCCAATGTTTCTTCCCTTTCCAAATAAAAGTTTTATCTAAAAATGAAGATGTTGATGACGCAAAATCTTTAGCATCCTTTCTAACCCCTTTTTTTGCTACAGTATCACCTTTTGTGATTAAAGTTCGTCGTTTTATCTAATGTATGGAACAACAAATTTTGTGCACGCTGGGACTTGTTACAACTCACGATTCAGAAAAACCTACGTATGGAGAATGATTACCAAATCATAACTACAACTCCTGATTCATAAGACAGCAACGTTTTTATTGACAATTTAAGAGCTTTCCACTTTCATACAAGTTGAGGTTAATACAAGTGTGGTGTGTGGATATAATATGTAATTTAACGCAAAGTTTAGTTGGATTTGTGAATATTTCACCAGTTTTTATACTAAATTGGATTTGTGAATACTTCCCCTGAACATGTTTTAAACCCAAGTGCAGAGAGAGCCGGCCGGGGAAAAAGAAAATGAGTGAGAAAGAGTTAGAAAGTGTTCTTGAATAGAGGTTCGACGCACCCTGAGACCTTTAGCTATCAAATTTCATTTAAGAGTATGTTATTGGATGTTGAATTTAAAAACAAGGCCATTTATGGAAGAAGAGGAATATTGGATCTAAGCTGTGAATGGGGTTCAGTTGTTATTAGCGGTGAGGTATTTTTTAACACAATGATTATTGTCTTGGTTTATTCTTTTACGGTTTTGGTCTGTAAGAGAAGGCGAGTCATATGATGGTCCATATTCTGATTTTTGCTACTACTGGGGATATGTGTTTGCCAATTGCTTGCCTTTTCCATCATTTTCTTCCCTTGGTGTTGAGTGACCTTGCTCTTCTTGTGATTTTATGTTTAACTTGTTGTTTTTATCATTTTTCCATTAACATTAACAATGGTTCTTATCCTAATAGTTTAGATATTCATCTTTTTTTTTTTTTTTCTAGTATTTGGTTTTTGTTTTTCATCTACAAAATCTGTTACTTTGGGGTTGGTCGTATGCTCTTTGTGCTATGGATTTCTTGTCATTGGTTAATCCAATTTTGCAATTAATTGTAGAAAAGAAGAGAGGGAAGGTTCCTTGATATTAAGGTGTCAAGGCAGTCGAAATAGGCCATGAGTGGAAGCAACCAATGTTTTGGTCATTTAATTGACTCTTTATCGTCAGTCTTTGCTTGTTGTCATGCTGTCAAGAGCAGCGGTTTCGGCTGGTTTTACTATTATTGAATTTGAAACCAATGACTCTTGCAGTATAAAAATGATACTCTAGGGTCCGTTTGGATGAAGTGTTTGTTTTTGGAAAATGAAAAATTTTTAAATATGAAAAATAAAAAATTGTTTGGAATTTTTTTTAAAAGTGAAAAGTTGTTTGTGTGGGTAAAAAAATTTTTGTTTCTAGAGAGCTCTTTTTTCATTTTTCAAAAATGAAAAATGTTGGATGTTCAGATACGGAAATTTAGAAAAGTTTATTTTTTTTTAAATGAAAAATTTTTCATTTTTCAAATTTGAATGTATCAAACAGACGGAAGGTAACTATTAAGTCAAGTTAAAGAAAATAGACCCTCGTAAGAGAGAGTCACACAACCAAAGTTCTCCTTACCATACAGGAGGAGCACTTAGAAAGAGAGCTTTATCACCATACAAAACTACATAGTGACTAGCACACCAAGATCAACCATTTGGAGAACGTAACGTGAAGCATGTCTTTCTCGTATGTCGATCTTAATATAAGTGGATTTCAATTCATGTGGTCATTCTAAAAAGCCATATATGTGTTTGATTTTTATGTACTCTTTTGTATGTTTTCCATTCTTGCAAATTATTTGAATTTACTGATAGAATTGATTGTTTATAAATATTTAATATTCAAGTATTTTGTTACAAAGGAATTTGAGTGTGAATTAGTGGTTGTATTACTTTCATATTTGGAATATAATTTCCATTAAAAAAAAAAACAGTTTCTACTCCAAAACCAAAAAAAAGGGGTGGGGGTGAGGCATTAATAGCCAATTTGGATGCACTATTGAATAGTAAGTATCATTCTAATGTAATATGTGTTAGGTTAAGCAATTATCGTATTATAATCATTTGAATATTAGTACTATTTTATGATAATTCAACTCAAATCAAAATTTAAAATTTCACTTTTTATAAATTTGTACTGCACTCATTTTTATACCTTTATACTATTCAAGTGTTGCTTTTAATTAAAACTATCTAAACATGTATTTAGCTTTTATTTGGATTACCGATTGAAGATAAAATTTTTAATTTATAGTTGATTGATCTTTTAAAAACTAATTATAATTTTTGTTAATTTTTCTAAACAAAAAAATCCAACTATAGAAGTACAATCTTCATTTGAATACACAACTCAAATTCTATTTTTTTATTGCAAGCATATGAACAATTAAATTTAATCTATGAAGCCGACTATAACATAAGAATCTCTAACGTATATAATATATTAGCAATGTTAACTTAAACGTGGCTGCCTAATTCTTTGCTGGGTAATCTTGTTGGTTACATTACGTAACTTGTTGGGTTAAAAATTTTCCCTCTTTAAAATAAAATGTTGTTTGAAATGAAATAAAATAGTATTAAAAATAGTATATTATAAAAACATTTCAAGAAAGTTTCATAAACATTCTTTTACTTTCTCCAAAAGATACTATATAAAATAAATTTGAAAATAAAATAATTTTCTTTTTTCAAAATGAAAAATAGGATAGAAAAAGTTAAGAAAAAACACTTTTTTGTAAAATTTTTCCTACTTCTGAAATTCGACCTGTTAAGTGCTATCCATATAAGTCCCTTAGTTGCTTTAGCATATGGGTTTTTTTTTCTTTTTTTTTTTTTGGTGTATGTTGTTGGTACGTAAAATGAGAAAGCCTTTACATTTGATAATGAGATTGGCATATGGGTAAAAAAAATTTTTTATTTCTTAAAAATAAAAAATTATTTGCAATAAATAGAAACGGTGTTGGAATTAGTATATTGTAAAAAGATTTTCAAAAAGTTTCATTAATATTCCTTTTATTTTTTCAAAAGAATACTATACAAAATAAGTTTTAAAATAAGGTAGTTTTCATGTCTTAAAATGAGAAAAAGGATTTAAAAGGTAGGAAAAAAACATTTTTTTACAAAACTTTCTCTATTTCCTATTATTACAATTTTGTTAACTTTATATATACAAGTTCAAATGAAATGTTTTTTTAAATTATTAAAAATTTTGAGAGAACAAGACAAACTCTGCATTTATATTTTCTTTTTACAAACATATTTTAAATTTTAATATTTTTTGGTTCTAACAACTCAAACGCCTTATTAAATGCTCATTTTAACTTAATTTAACTCAAATCAAATTTTTTAGTTCAAATTTATGCACCAAATGAGAGTTTAAATAAACGATTAATAATTTTTCAAAACTTTTTTTCTTCGTTCTTTGTTTTCCACCTTTTTATCTTTGTCCTTTCTTCGACTCTCCCTCACTCCCTCTCCCTCTCCCTTTTTCTCTTTGTCCCCATTGCACGCAAAAATGGAGAATCTTTCCGGTAGCACATTGCTGGGATATTTGCAAACAAATCGAGTAGCATGTCATTGTCGATTGAGAATTGATAGATGCATTATCGATGTCAATAGAAAGTTGGAAACTCTTTATAGATGACAATAAAATTGATTATTAAGGGTATTTAAGACATTTTGATCATGTTGATCGGTTAAAAAAGAACTTGAAGCAAATTTATTGGTATTTTTTGCATTATAAAAAAATATAGGATAAACATGGTAGCAAAAATATCGATGTATATAAATTTTCCCTAAAGAAATGAAAATAATAAAAAAGAAAATGGCATTAACAGGTGTTCCATAATATTCCCTAATCTCCATTTCCTTGTTGAATTTACTCAACAAAAGTTTGAATTAGGTTCCAATCACGTGCTAAATCCAAAGTCTAAGTTGTTGATAACATGTTTTATCTTATTGTTATATTCGAATGAAACACTCCTTTATTATAAATATCAACATTAGTATATAAATATTTGTAATTATCACAGTAAATAGACATTTGATTTGACCAATTAGTTTTTGTTCAGTAATAAGCAATAATTTGATTTTTTACCTAAACAAAATAATTAGTTAAATTTGTCAAAATACTCTTATGCAATATTTGCAAAGGTTGCGTGAGTGTTTTTTCTTTTTCAAAGGAGAAAATGGGTGGTAGAATAATCTCAGCCAAAAAAGAAAAAAAAAAGTATATTACAGCCATTAATAGATTGCAAAATAGATTGCAAAATAAAATATAGACAAATATCTCTCTCACTAATTTATTTATATATACATAAACTCTACAAGAAAAGATATTTATATATATACACATAATATCACATAGTTGTATGATTGTATCAATATGTACATGTGTGCGCCTTAAACATAGAAGAACGATGAAATTATCAATTAAATTATTGCCTTTTCGAGTTCATAATTGAGTTTAATATTCGTGTTAATTGCTATATTCGTATGTCATTTATTTTACTTTGCATGTGAGGGGAACGGTTTAAGTTGTTGGATTCACGAGGAAAAGAATACTATGACATGTGAAATACTATATACATAAAAAAAAAAAAAAAAGGGCACAATATAAGATTTTATCTGGTATTTGGTCTCAAATTCAAAATTTTCATATTAGTTTTTTTTCCTGAAAAAATAATAAAAATTATAATTAATATCTAATTTTAATTTAAAAATTTAATAATCAATTAGCAAACCAAACAAATACTATGACAAATGCTACTAAAGCATAATAATATTCTAATAAAAGTAGAATTTTTATTTCCAATTTTTATACTAAAGCATAATAATATTTACATTTTTCTTCTATAAAAAAAACTTTTTTAGGGAGGAAAGATTATAATGAAAAAGTGGACACATAACCATGACAAATGCTACTTTTTTCTCTGGAGAAACAAATATCAAAATTTGACATATATTATCCTTTTATTTTTAGTTTAACATCAAATCATATGCATTAACACCACATTGGAAGATAATTTTCCTCTCCAAATCTAAATATCGTGAGTGAAATAGATTTAGGCAAAAAGTCTAATATCTAAATGTGCAATATATACAGTCACAATCATTAGTTTAGGTTTCTGTTACAAGACGTAAAGTTTAAATTTTTTCACTTTTAGGTAAAAAATAAAATAAATAAATGCGAGACTTTAGAAAATAAAGTTGTAGAAGTTAGGATAACAATATGTATTTAGAGAAGGACTTTTGAAAGTAAATTGTAATATTAAAAATTTAAAATAGTGTAAAAATTTTAAAAATTTTATAAAAATGTAAAATGATATTGTTTTGTTAGTCTTATTATTGTGAGTATTTTAAACTGAAAGTCATATCATTTTTATTTAAGGTAAGAAAGCTAATCGAAATAAGAAGTTATAAATTTTTGAAAATTGAGTTTTTTTTTTATAAATAAAAGAGATAGAAAATAAGAAGTAAAATTGAGAGTTTTGATTTTAATAATGACACTGATCTGAGAAGGTTCCCAAACAGGACCTAATCTCATTCACCCGGTGACATCACGATATTCGCAGTTTAGGCCCGAAGGCAATTCATATGCAAAAATAAAAACAATCGCCATGGGCAGAGAAGGAATATGCGAGGGCGTTGTCGTAAAATAAAGGTCAAAACATGTCCATTGCCGGCAACCACCAAAAAAAAAAAAAAAAAGAAAACACTTATAGAGAGAGTAAGGGGAGAAATGAAAAAAATTAGGGGGCGTTTGGTAAACGTATTGCGTTTTGATTGTATTTGAATGAAATTTGTTTTTTGAATGTTGTATTTAGTTGAAAAGTATTTGTTTTGTATTTGAATGAAATGTGTGTTTGAATGAAAAGTATTTTAGAGTTAAAAAGTTGATGTGATTGATAAAAGTAGAGATAAATAGTAGAGTTAAAAAGTTGATGTGATTATTTTAAAAATATTTTAAATAATAATTATTTTCGTAACACTGTTGTAAAATTTATGTTTGATATAAAATTATATTGTATTTGAATAAAATTAAAATTGAATTTATTCCCCAATTACCCTCTTAATTTACAGCCAAAAAATGTGTGAACGTAGTCCAGCATCCAACCCGTACTTACAAAAAGCAACAGTCGGACAACAAAAAAAACTCTCCAACTCAGACTTTCTCTCTCCTCTTTCTCTCTCTAAAACGCCCACCCAAGAATCCATGGACTAACTAAACTACCAAAAAAATAAAAAATCTTCTACCCCACGTGCCGTTGTGATCGCCGGCGATCTCTATTTCCGTTTCTCCAACCTCTCTCTAGTTTCTATGGCTTCAATCTCGGGAATCTGCTCTTCTTCTTCTCCGTCGATCAAGCCGCGGCTAAAGTCCCTTTCGAGAGCCATATCGCCTCGGCGCGATACGGCGTCGTTCCCGGTCCGTCTCCACCGAATCGGCCCGGTCTACTCTGTGGCGCGTGAGATTTCGGCGGAGCCGTCAAAGTCCGACGACGGCGCGTCGACGAAAGGCACGGAGGCGACGGCGAAGGCGAAGAAGAAAGGCCTGGAGAAGGACCACAGGGCGCTGTGGCTGAGGTTCGTGGAGTGGCTGTACCAGCACAAGGAGCTAGGGCTCTTCCTCGACGTCAGCCGGGTCGGGTTCACCGACGAGTTCGTCGCCGAGATGGAGCCCCAGTTCCAGGCGGCGTTCCGCGCCATGGAGGAGCTGGAGAAGGGAGCGATTGCGAACCCCGATGAGGGCCGCAAGGTCGGACATTACTGGCTCCGGAGTCCCCACCTCGCCCCCACCTCGTTCCTCAAGACGCAAATCGAGACCACGCTTGATGCCGTTTGCGAGTTCGCCAACGCCGTCGTCTCCGGTAAGGTCAGTTCTTCGTAATTTTTCCCAATTTCTATTATCCGCGTTGATTTTATTCTTATTATCACAATCGTTTTCTTGAGTTTAATTGAGTAAAGTTTTTGATTTTGATGTTGGTTATTGCAGATTAAGCCACCATCTTCTCCAGAGGGTCGATTTACTCAGATACTTTCTGTTGGGATAGGAGGTTCTGCGCTCGGACCGCAGTTTGTTGCCGAGGCATTGGCTCCGGATAATCCTCCTCTTAAAGTACTTAATACGCTTCTAATACAGTATTAATCTTGCCCTTTTTCCCTTACTTTAATTTCATCTAAACAATGGTGTTATTGTTTTCCTGGCAGATAAGATTCATCGACAATACCGACCCGGCTGGAATCGATCATCAGATTGCGCAGCTTGGCCCTGAGTTGGCGTCTACTCTTGTTATTGTCATTTCAAAGGTTCGCATATATTTTCATTTTTCTTTTTCTATTTTTTTTTTGGGTCTCTAGTTATGCGTTAGTACTAATATGTAATCAGTTTCGGAGAGATTCATATCATTGAACTATTCTAGCATCCACAATCGCTCAAATACTGTAAAAATTGCAAATTAGACATTGGAGCTTCGACGCATACGTTCCGCTTAATTCACAAGTTTCCGAACTCTTGCCTCAAAAAATTTTTTTTTAACAACTCCAATACCCAACTTAGCGGGTGCATTGTGTCTCAATGTTTGTGTTGTGATGCGATTATGTGTACATTTTTTTTTTCCTGTTAATTTCTAGGTTGCATATGCATGTTTCTAATGTAAGGTCAATTTTTTTCTCCTCAGAGTGGAGGTACTCCTGAAACTAGAAATGGTTTATTGGAAGTACAAAAGGCCTTTCGTGAAGCCGATCTGGATTTCGCAAAACAGGTCTTAATCTCAGGTTTTCTTTCTGCTTGTTAAAATTTTCCTCCGCCTCATATTACAGATGCGCAATCCTCTTTTGGTGTTATGTAGAGCTAGAATAGCGGAGTGAAAGATATATAAATGGCCCATGAACTAACCCTAAGTCATTGTATACGTGTGCACTGTATACCTGTATATCTATATACATTTTATATATCCTTATATTATGCAGGGTGTTGCCATAACACAAGAGAATTCGTTATTAGACAAAACTGCAAGAATCGAGGGCTGGGTGGCTAGGTTTCCCATGTTTGACTGGGTAGGTGGTAGAACATCTGAAATGTCGGCTGTTGGTCTCCTTCCGGCAGCACTTCAGGTTCGTGATCTTTCATCCTTTATTCAGCATAATGCAATTCTTTTTAACAATAATCTGAGATTCTGAATGATCCATGCTTCAGGGAATTGACACTCGGGAAATGCTTGCTGGTGCAGCCTTGATGGATGAGGCAAACAGAACGACTGTGGTGAGCATCAGTTCTGACCTTGTTTATATGTTTCATTGGAGTATTCTAAACTTGATGGAAAGATAGGAAAGTATTTGATCTGATTTTCGTTTGAGTGGAGCTGTACATTGTAGTGAAAACACATCTCTGTATTGTGTGATTAAGCAGTCAAAATGGAAATCACAAATATTTTTTTGTATTTATATATTTTTAAATTTCCTTTCTATATATTTGGCTCCTAAAGTTTTTAGTTCTGCTAGATTACCACTTGAACATCCTACCAACCATCATCCCTTATTGTTTGTTGTGTATTGAAAAATAACTAGTGTCATTTTGAGTGCGGACTGATTCCTAGTTGCTTTAAAAGTTCGGATTTTGCCTGCCATAGGAATATGGAAAATTCGCAATTAATTGTCGATAAGAAATATTTTTGTTGTGTACCAAAAGAGGAAGAAAAATTCATGATAACCTTGTTATCACTATTTCTTTTTCCAGCTTAAAAATAACCCTGCAGCATTACTTGCGCTGTGCTGGTATTGGGCTTCTGATGGAGTAGGGTCCAAGGTACTACTTGTTACTCTATATTAACTTATTTTAGTTGTGCTATGTTTTGCTTTATTACAAGTTAGCATTGTGTGTATTTATGTCTATTCATGTTCCTTCCCTTTGATTTTGTAAAGGATATGGTTGTCCTTCCTTACAAGGACAGCCTATTATTATTTAGTCGGTATCTGCAGCAGTTAGTTATGGAATCTCTCGGGAAAGAGTTTGACCTTGATGGTAATTGGGTACGTGTTACAACTAAGCATATTGCATTTTTATTTGTATATTTCATCTTTTCAGTGGCTAACAGTAATAACATTTACAATTTTTACTCATTTGCACAACAAACTCATTCAATTGCAGTAGTGTAGATGTTTTAACTAAGAAACTTTGAACTGGTTACAAAGTTGATTTTATGTTCTCACAGGTAAATCAAGGATTAACTGTCTATGGGAATAAAGGAAGCACAGATCAGCATGCGTGAGTTTCGTTCTTCTTTTAATGAACATATATTGTTCTACTAATATGTTATGGTTGGCCTGATGTGACCCTCTTTTTGGCAGCTACATACAGCAACTGAGAGAAGGTGTGCACAATTTCTTTGTGACTTTCATTGAAGTACTACGTGATAGGCCCCCAGGTCACGATTGGGAGCTTGAGCCCGGTGTTACATGTGGTGACTACCTTTTTGGAATGCTTCAGGTAATATTTCATTGCAACTAGTATCCATTAGATACTACAAGGTTGCCTGCCATGTATTTGCTTCCTCTTAATCGTGAAAAATTTAAATCCTTCACAGGGAACAAGGTCAGCTCTATATGCCAACAACCGGGAGTCAATCACAGTTACTGTACAAGAAGTAACACCTAGAACTGTGGGTGCTCTAATAGCACTTTACGAGAGAGCAGTTGGGATATATGCCTCACTTGTAAACATCAACGCATACCACCAACCTGGTAAGCATCCACAATTTGTATCCTATGTATTACAGAACTTTGTAATTTGTATTTAGAGTGAAAAATAGAATATTTTAAGGTATTGTCCATTTGGTGCTTGTTATTCACTAAGTTAACTTGTGTTTTCCGTCTAACTGGTCTTTCTTTTCCTTTTCGTTTCTCATTTGCCTGTGTTCAATTGTTTCCTCAGGTGTGGAAGCTGGGAAGAAAGCAGCTGGAGAAGTATTAGCTCTTCAGAAGCGGGTTTTAGCAGTACTCAATGAGGCTAGGTATAATATCAAAGTACTACCAATTCTGATTTTTCAATGCATTGGGTTTCTTAGTGAGAAGACTTGCAAGCTCTTTCTAGTAGTGCATTATAATTATTTTTTTTTTTAGTGCAAAAATTTTACAGAATTGTCAAAAGGTATGCGGAATTTTTATTAGGATATGAACCACCGAATATAAGAGAAAACATATGATTATTTGGTCAGATTATTTATTTGATGTTACAATGAGTGAATATCGGTAAATGCTTATCATCCTGGTTCATTGCTGAATGAAAGCTTCCTTGTCACTGATTTTTTACCATTGAATATTGCTCTGTTTTCAGTTGTAAAGAGCCCGTTGAACCATTGACCCTTGAAGAAGTAGCTGAACGTTGCCATGCTCCTGAAGATGTATGTTCCGATATACTGTGCTTTTAGAAACCATTTCGCCTTTATTTGGCATGTGATAATGCATATTGTATTGTGTAATGTTTGATTATTACATGGCTACCATCATGCAATAACCGAATACTATACAACACTATCAATCTAGAAAAATTGTAAAGAGTTAGAAGGGATTAGAATAGGTCAGCGGGCCTACCCCTTGTTTTACATCTCGACTTGGGTGAGTTGGGATTCGTAGGGTGCTTTGAAGTTTAGCACAACATGCCAGTAAAGGCTTCCTGAACTGCATTCTTTGCTAACCCTTTGAACCTTATTGTTTCAGATCGAAATGATTTACAAGATCATAGCCCACATGGCTGCCAATGACAGAGCGCTTATCGCCGAGGGCAGCTGTGGGTCGCCGCGGAGCGTCAAAGTTTTCCTTGGGGAGTGCAATGTGGATGAGTTGTATGGTTAGGTTCGTCTCCACATGTCAGGCATGTGTTTAAATTTAAAACCAAAACAAATTTCCAATAAATTGGTCATGATTTTGTCCCATCTGTCATATGAGTGAACTCCTGGATTTTTTTTCCTTTTTATTTTTTATTTTCAAACTAAGGTGGAAATTATATACCATTTATAATTTCGATGCTTTGTACAAAAAAGAGCAAGGATAAATCTAGAAACTTCTATTCCTTGTAGGTTTCTATCATGTGGCTGTGATTCTTTGTTTGCAGTGTGAAATAAAGCCCCGTAGGAAAGCTTCGACTTATTTTCTGGACATTTTTTGCTGTGTTTGAGCTGCAAATTCTGCAAGTGCTTTCCCTTAAATAGGCATCTCTGTTTAGTTTTGGCCAGTAGAGTCAAAGCATTGTTTCATAGAAATGCTAATCGGCTCCGTCATCTTATATTTTCTATGCGTGCTGGCTCCGTAATTTTCTATTTCTTTATGTGCTGGGGTTGCGGAGCCCTTTGCAATGCTCACTGTCTAAAGGCCCTTTAACGTCTCACAGGACACACTAACGTGGTGATTAGCAAAAGCATTTAATTTGTATTATATTCAATTTTTATTCAAATATAAAAATATTTTATTTAAATACACATTATATTTTAAATTTAATATAATTATTATTTATTATTTTATTTATTTGATTATTTTTATTAATCATTTCATATATTTATTATTAAAACATAATTTAAATATTTTTTATTTAAATATATATTATATTTAAATATATTATTAATATTTTTTAAATATATATTATATTTAATATGTTATATTTAAATATAATATGTTTATTGTACTAAAAAAAAAAAAAAGAAAAAAACTAGTGATGTGGAATTATCGTTTTGTTTAAGCAGCAATGTGTATTAAGTCCACTCATGAGATCAGGTATCAGGACATCGTATTGAATTTGACAGTACGAATTAAAAGTATTGGCAAATTTTTTATTTTATATTGTTAAGTTGGTAATGAAGAAATAATTGGGTAATTTGTATTGTTTTGTATTTTTCTTGTGAAACTATACAGTAATTATAGTTCAATGGTAAATTGTAAACAGTCTAGCATCATATATTAACTCAAATTCAAAAAATAAAAATTAAAAATTAAAAGAAAAGCAAAGGAAAGTAATATATTGAATGTAATTTATATTTGGAGGAAAAACATTAGCATTGCATTTGAATGTAATGTGTGTTTGGGGGAAAAGTATTTGAATTGTATTTTAATAATAAATATGTGATGTGATGGATAAAAGTAGAAAGAAAAAAAAGAGGGAGAGAGAATATATGATATAATTAATAAAAGTAATAGAAAAAGTGAAATAATAAATAGTGATTATGTTTGATTTAAAATGTGATGTGATTGGTATTTGAATAAAATGTTTTTGTATTTGAAAGAAAATCACATTGTATTTAAATGTAATGCTAAAAAAATTTGTGTCCCAAACACTGGGTAAGAGTTTGACTATACAACCTAAAATCACGTTGTTGTGGTTCATGAGTCGTTGCCAAAGAGATACATGTCGTTATCAATCTGACCCGCGACCACATCAATGTTAATGTCAATGTCAATATCAAGATACTCAAGGACAGTAAAACAGTCTGACTACGGAAGCCCTGGTGCAGTTATGATTGATAATTAAGGTTATGATATAATATATTAACACAATGTATGAATATTAAAATTAGATTAATGCTGAGAGGTTTTTTTTTTAAATAAAAAATTTAAGATTTGAAAAATAATAAATTATTTAAAATTTTTTTTAAAGCGAAAAATTATTTAAGTGTGTAAAAATTTTTTTTAAAAAGCTCTATTTTTATTTTTTAAAAATAAAAAATTTTGAATATTTAGATATCAAAATTTAAAAAAGTTTATTTTCTTAAAATGAAAATTTTTTTATTTTTTAAATTTGGAGTGGTCAAACAAATATAACATAAATGAATTCAAATTAAAAACTGATTGATAGATTAACATGATTAATAAATATATTAGGTTTGGTTTTATTTCATAATATGAATTTATATAATTAATATTATATTTTTTATTTATATATAATATAAAATAAGAATTTTATAATTAATAAAATATAAATAATATGAATTTTAAAATTTTATATGTAATTTTATTTTCTAAAAGAAAAAATATAGTAATTAATAAATATATTAAAATATTATAATCATATTAATTAGCTTATTATTGTATTTATTATTACTTTAAATAAATTAATTTAAATTGATATAATTAATACGAGTAATAAATAAATTAGATTTAAATTTGATAATTTGATATAAATATTTAATGAATTAGGTTTAAATTTAATATCATAAATTTAATAATACGAATAAACTCTGGCGGCAGCTGTCCCGGCACAAGCCCATTCAAAAAGTTGCCAAAAGGTTTAAAAAGGCATTAACGAGCCAGCCAAATAGACTAATAATGATCTCCATTAACCAAAAAATAATAATAATTGGAGAGAGTGGTGAAAATTTCTCTGTTTTTGGCCCCCCAAAGACGGAAAGTAAACCAGAGGGATTACTCTTATTAATTTTTCGTTTTGTCTAGTTCTGGAAAGTGGAGAGGGAAAAAAACAAAGAAAAAGAAAAAACGAAAAAATGAAATTTCAGTTACGGCCAAGGAGTCATGCCTTAGATAGAGGGCATTGTTCAACAAATATGACCAAACAACAAACGTTGTGCATGTTCTACCTGTCCTTCTAGCGAGGATTCAACAGCGGGTGGGTGGGGGTGTTTGGTGTTATATCTGTGGTCCCACCCAGTCCATTAGCTTAATAAACACGCACTTTATTTGCCAAAATAATACTAGTGAAATGAACTCTAATTTTAATTTTTAAGTAATAATTTAGTCTCAATTATTTAAATTTGTACGTCAATGTATAGTAATTCAAATCTAATAAAAAAAAAACTTAATTCAAATTTGTATGCTAAATGCATACTTGATATTCTTAACATTTTTCTATTTATAAATAATCTTTTGTATCACATTCTTTTTTTCTTTTCATTTCTTTTCTTTTTTTTTTTTTGAAAGGGGGATTGGATCTAAAAACAAAAAAAATGGTATAAACACCAATACAAATGACTTTACGATACATAAGACTAAACTCCCAACTGAGATCAATTCTATCAATAAAATCTGTCGATTTGATGAAGCTCATGGAGAAAGATGAACATTAAGATATAATATTGAGAAAATTCCTCGAGTCACCAATTATTTAGCATGTAAAAGTTCTTTTTGACTAAGGTTCTATAATCGATGGATTTTGATTGATTAGAAGACAAATACATGTAGCATTGAGATCATTGAAACCTCTACATGGATAACAAGTGGAACCTAGAAAGCCGTCAAGATCCATATTTGATGGAAAATAAACAACCTTGGTAAGGGGAAACCACCTCTAGTATTTGAAATTGTAACTAAAACAAATTAGACACACTATGAAAATACCCATTTGATAGTAGTAAATACAAATAACACGTCAAGAAATGGTCATGTGGGAAATTATCGCCTTTATTATAAGCACAACAAGTACAACAATAAATAACCAAACAAAGCTTAGGAAAACACCTAACGTTGAGCCCATCAAGGCGAGACCCCTCAATGTCAGAAAGGCGAGATCCATGGCTAGCAACTCCAATTCGAGAAGACCCCCCTCTTCCAACGACACGAACCCCACTCCCTAGTAGATTAAGTGATGATGACTCTCTAGATGAAGATTTGAGATCATTAGATCGGTGACTCACCAGATCAGCGGTCTCCATTACTTTTTTATATCCTCACCTCTCTCTCTTAATTCTCTAGTGTAGGCTGTATTTTTCAATATTCTTATATTTATATGATATTAAGGGTTCGTTTGGTGAATGCATTGCATTTGCATTGCATTTGAATGCAATTTGTATTTGGAGAAAAAGCATTAGCATTGCATTTGAATGCAATGTGTGTTTGGGGGAAAGCATTCGAATTGTATTTTAATAATAAATATGTGATGTGATGGGTAAAAGTAGAGAGAAAAAAGAGAGAGAGAGAGAGAATATATGATGTAATTAATAAAAGTAATAGAAAAAGTGAAATAATAAATAGTGATTGTGTTAGATTTAAAATGTGATGTGATTGGTATTTGAATGAAATGTTTTTGTATTTAGGGGAAAATTGCATTGTATTTAAATGCAATGCCAAAAAAATGCTTGTCCCAAATGCTGCATAAGTATTTTCTAATCTTATTTTAAACTCACTTAGAAAATAGTTAAAAGTGTTTTTTTAACAAAATTTGAATTAATTATTTGAGCTATAAATCTAATAATGTGTTTGGATAAAATAAGACATTAGTATTGCATTTAAATACAAAACAATACAAATATTTTTATCAAAATACATATTGCATCAATGCATTATATTTAAATGCAATATGTGTTTAGATGAAAAATATTTGAATCGCATTTTGTGATTAAGTATGTGATACGATTAGAAAAAATAGATATAAAAAAGAGAGAGAAAAAGTGTATATGATGTAATTGATAAAAGCAATAAAAAAAATAGAATAGTGAATGGTAATTGTATTGGATTTAAATTGTGATGCGATTGATATTTAAATATAATACTTTTATATTTAGATCAAAATTATATTATATTTAAATAAAATACAAATACAATACTATAATCAAATACATCATTAACTTCTATCTAATTGGCCCATCTTTTTGGCTGAGTAAGGTTAATAACAAAAACAAATACCATGATAAATATAGAAAAAAAAAAGGCCCATCACTTAAATAAAATGTAAATACAATACTATAATCAAATGCACTATAAACTTCTATCTAAATGGCCCATCTTGTTGACTTAAGGAGTAAGGTTAATAACAAAAACAAACAGCATTGTAAACAAAGGAAAAAAAAAAAAAAAAGAGATGCTTCTTCGACAAAGAAAGAAAGAAAGAAAGAAAGAAGCAAAGTTCAAAAATTTTCAAATTAAAGCAAAAGGCCACATTGGACCCCATTCTCAACTCCTATGCTCGTGATTTCTTACCCCAATCAACTTGTCCTCCAATGAGTTCATTTTGTGCCCCGCATGTTTTGCTTCAGATTGGAGACCTCCATTCCTTCTCTTATTTCATGTCCCACAAAAATAAAATACAAACAAAAATAAAACTTTTTAATTAAATTTTCTTTCTCAATTAAAAAAAAAAAAAAAAAAGAAAAGCATCATCACCGTTTGCTTCCCTGCAGGGGCATTTTAGGTATTTTGTATTAAAAAATTTTCTGGTCGGCGGAGGAGGACGACGGTGAGTGCTAAGCAAGTGAACAAAAGACACAAAAATAAAAATAAAATAGAATTAAAAGAAGAATTTAGGTGGGACCCACTGAGCCCCCCACGTGACTGGATTCTATTAAAATAAGATAGTTGAAGCGTCCCCACTACAACGTTCGACCAAATTAAATTTAAATTTAATTTTAAATGTACGATTAAAAAAAAAAAAAAAAGGTTCGACTACGATTCCATGACACCTTCTATAATTATAAAGGGAATATTTCTAAAATTAAATGAGTAATTAAAATTATATTTAATTGACAGATTTAAATTTAAAAAATTGAATTTAAATATAATACCATGTTTGATTTATTAATTTGTTTTAAATTTTTTAATTCATAATTTGTAAAGTATTTTAAATTCAAAAATATTGTTTATCAATTTGTTTTATAAAAAAATTATAATAGTTATATGAAAAAATAAAAAAAAACATAATTTTTAATATAACTTAAAACTCAATTTTTATTATTTAAATAGTTTTAGTTTAAGATGAGATTTTCTAACTCAAACTTAAGTACTAAACACAAAACTTATTTCATAATTCAATTTATTTTAAATTTAATCAAAATTTTTTTTGCCTAAACTCATTATCCAAACAAATTTTGATATTAAATTAAAATACAAATCATAATACTAAATAAAATAAATATAATATATTTAATATAAATTATATTATATTTAAATAAAATTAAAATTAAATACTTTATCTAAATGTCCCCCAATAACGCGAACGTAAACTTGTAAAGAGCCATTAGTAAGGGGAATAAAAAGAAGTATCTCCACTTTACCACGTCATACTTCCCGTTACTTTTTCCGGGCACCTTTATTCTCTCGGACTTTCTTTTAGGATTTCGGATTTTTCATCATTTTTATTATTTATATTTATTATTACATTCTTTTTTTCGCCTCAAATGGTGTCGTTTCTGACATTGTTCTCAGTCATATGTCGTCGTTTCGTGGTGAAAAATGTTCGAAAAGCGTCTTATTTCATACCATGATTATTGTCTTTGTTTGTTGGGAAATTTTGAAACCGAGGAATCGAGAAAACTTAAAACCCAAAAAAAAAATAAAAAAAGAGGAGTAAAAAACATTTTGTAAGGTTTTTTTTTTGGAAACCACAAGAAAACATTTTCGTGTACGCTGGAACGAAGGAAAAATGAAAAACAGACCCTCAAAGTGCAAAAAAAAAAAAAAAAGAAAAGGAAGAAAAAGGAAATTATTTTCTGAGCTAAAAACAGCAGCCTCGCCAAACAGCCCCACAGATTTGTGTAATCTAGAGAGAGAAGGGTTGCTTTTGATAGAAGCAAAAGAAAATTTTTTTTTGGGGTTATTTTAATGTTCTTTTTTATTTTCTAAATATCTTGCGGTTCATCATCAGTGTCTGGAGTGGTATTATAACTTGATTTCACTTTCAAAATCTCTCTTTCTTTTTCTCTCTCTCCAAGTTCTTTCCTGATCAAAACTCTCGCCATTGCCGTTCTTGTTCTCATCTCATTTTTGGACGGCGGGTGAAGTTGAGAGGAAGTGAAACCCCCCATCTCTTCGATTCATATGTGAGTTGCTCTCTCTTGTATTCTTACTCTAAAAAAAATAATGTTGTATTTTCCTTTTCTCTCTTGCTTTTTTTGGATTTATTCATGTTTGGATCTTTTGTTTCTTGTGGGTTTTTTCAAAATTTTCTTCTGAATGTGCAGGAGAAGAAGACGACACAACAAACTTAAAATAATATAAACAAAAAAAAAATGTTTACCGAAGGACTCGACAGAAGTGCTCTTCGTTGGGTTAGAGAGGTCAGAACTTTCCATTCCAACATCTTCTCATTTCTCTGCTCTTGTTATATATATATATATATGCTTGTTTATTTTACTATATTAGCATCTGGGCACTTGAAAAAACCAAAAATTTACATGAATATTGTGTCTTTTTTTGTTTGTTTGTTTGTTTTGTTCTGATGAAATAGAAGGATGTTCTGATTGCTGGTACGAATCTAAGACCTCGTATTGATCCAATGTCCCGAATCCACGGCGGTGGGAAGGGCTTCGGACTCCCCCCGCCGGCGAAATTCAGAAGTGGGCACTTGCCTGCAAGCGCCATTCCTGTTTCTAGAGCCATTCCCGGCGACGTTGACGACAGCGTGTCGGGCTCCGACAACGACATGAGTACTGATTCGGAGGAGGATGTTTACGGGGGGAGATACTCGCTGGACTCGTCGCCCCAGCGTCCCAATGGGGATGCTTATCGGTACGGGAATGGGAATGGGAACCCGCCAAAGAGGGATTTGCAGTCCAACTATAGTAGTGACTACACGTACTCGGACGTTGGCTCATCGATGGAGACGGTGGCGGGATTGATGAAACATAGGTTTACGGGGACGCAGAGGGCAGTGGCGGGGAATGGGAGGTACCCGGTTGCTCAAAATGGCTTTACGGAGGATGAGTCTGATGATTCGGCGGCTAGCTCGGAGTTTTCGACCACACAAGTTGGGGGAAGCATTAATGGTGGTGTTGCCAGACAGAATAGATTCTCGGAGGGTTATGCTTCCAGCATTCCGTCTACAATCAACGTGGAAAGCACTGCTGAAAAGGTCTTGTTCTTCTGCTTATAATGTACTGCAATTGCCATTTTATATCAAAACTGTTAGTGATCGAGGTGTTAGTTTTAGGAAAAAGCAGTTATTGGTTTTTGGATTTTTACTGATCAAAATATTGAATTTTGTACTGTTTATGTTGTATGTGGGAGTTCAATACGGGCATAATTTTTTGTCAGTTTTGTTTTTGCCTTGTTGTGCACTGGAATTTTAGATCTTGCTAATTCCATTTCCATCTACTTTTTCAGGGTTTGCATTCAAGAAAACTGCAGAATGGGAAGTTTTCTGATGATGAAGATGTTCCCAGTGCGCCACCATTTGGTGGCTCGACTCAGGAAATCAAAGTAGCCGCTGAGACTAGTCCAGCTTCCAAGATTCATGGCACTCCAAAAGCAGCAGATTTGCCCGAAGCCAAAAACACAAATATTCAGCCGGAGGATAAAGCTGGAAATGGCAAGTCTGAACAGTTCGCAAGGTCTGTACTTCTTTTCTTGTACCCTTTTGCAAAAAATAAAAAATAAAAAAAATTGCAAGAGTGTTTTCATAAAAACAGTAATCTAGAGACATGGTACCACGAATTTTCATAACTTGTTAACCTAAGGCACGTCAATCATACATGCATTTATTTGTTTCTATTCTCTGTGCTCAGAGGTACTGCTGGTGCAGAAGCTGCTCCAGCATCTGGCCCAGCTCGAGTCCCAACATTCCATGCAAGGTATGTATGACCAAAACCATAGTTGTAGATGACGTTGAGGAGGTAAATATTTTCTGTTTCCACTATACATTTTTGTTTATTAATTGGTCTTTTTGTAATCTGCATTCGATATTAGTGCACTAGGGCCATGGCATACAGTGGTTGCATATGATGCATGTGTGCGTCTTTGCCTTCACGCTTGGGCAATGGAATGCATGGAAGCCCCTATGTTTTTGGAGAATGAATGTGCTCTTCTAAGGGACGCATTTGGGTGAGTTCATCTTTATCTTCTAGTCTCCTATCATTCCTTCATATCAGTCAGGTAGGCTTTTAAATATTTAGTTAAAATAGATGCATTAGTTGCATGTCTTGCACCTATTTCTCTTGAAGTTTTCCGTCCCGATAGATTTAAAAAAAAAAAAAACGTTTTAATTATTGTTAATTGAAGGATGTTTTTATCTCAAATTAAGCAAATATTAGGCGTATGTCATGTAAAACTTTTAGGAACTGAATTAGTGAAAGTCCAGGTGACATGTATGATATGCCCTTGAAACTTTTAAATAAAGGGCATGGTATGATGTACTCCAATTTTTTTTTTTTAAGGGGAAAAAAATCAGAGTCAGATTTATGTTGTTACTAATAAACTTAAATCTTCCTCTTCAATCTGTAGGTTAAGGCAAGTGCTTCTGCAATCAGAGGAAGAGCTGCTGGCGAAGCAGACGTCAGAGCTAGCCAGTGAGAAGGCTGCTCCAAAACCTAAGAAAATGGTTGGGAAGATGAAGGTGCAAGGTAAAGTTAAATGCCAGCTTAACATTGTAACTCTGCAAGTAATTGGCTATAAGAGTTTCCTGAATTATAGTTTTATGTGCAGTGCGTAAAGTGAAAATGGCTCTGGACCCACCTTCTGGCTGTAGCATTACTTCTTATCGACCGTCGTTAGTTAAAATGGAAACCATCAAATACCACTTCTCCAACTTTCAGTCAACACTCTCTTCTGGATGGCAAGCTCTTCGAAAAATCCGTTTTGTCCATCGTATGCCAGCAAACGGCTCATTTTCACGTCAAAGCTTGGCTTATGTGCAAGCTGGTACTCGGTATATAAAACAGGTGTCTGGACTCCTTAAAACTAGCGTAACAACTCTACGTAATAGTTCATCATCATATGAAGTTGCACAAGGTATAAAGTTAAAGCAAATTATGGGGGAACTTGTTCCCCTTTTCCTTGAAACTATATCTTGATTCTTCTGCTTGATAATTTTTCTCTGTTAAGTTTTTCCACTATTGCTTGTAAATGTCACCAGAAACATACTCTTGTTATTTAAGACTAAAAAGTTCAGCTGAAGAAGATGCCATCAGGATGCAACCGGGATCTGGGGAAACTCATGTTTTGTATGTTCTTGTGTCTCCTTCTCATGTCTCGTCTGTTCCTTTGTTTCTGATTCTGTTAGAGAAAGCTACTGACCCCTCTACAGCTTTCCAGATAGCTTGGGTGATGATCTCATTGTTGAAATCCAAGATTCCAAGGGAAAGCATTTCGGCCGTGTGGCTGTTCAAGTGGCAACCATTGCTGATGACCCAGTAAGATTTTGTTGATTCTGGTTAACAACGTCATAAAATTCCCATATGTACTTATCCTGGTAAAAGGTTCTTATTAATGCAAAAATGCAGGCTGACAAGTTACGTTGGTGGTCTGTCTATCGGGAACCCGAACACGAGTTAGTGGGAAAGCTACAGCTTTATTTAGTGTACTCAACAAGTTCTGATGATAGCAGTCATCTCAAAGTGAGTTGTCTTTTAAGCAACCTTGGGTAATTCTTCCTGTTTTTTATTGTGCATGTATTCGGCTCAACTCCTTTTAAGAGTGTAGCACTGCTTTAGTGTTTGAACAAGACATGAGGAGCCCTCTTTATAAAGAAGAGGGTGCTTGACTCTCTTTGTTTTTTCTAAATACTTCATCGTAATTGGTTGTTGGTTGATGACGATAATTCATCACTTGCTCAACGGTATTTAGTCTTCTAGTTACACCATTTATTACGAGATGGACTTTATAATTTTGTTTTTTTCCCTCCTACTTTCAGTGCGGCTCTGTCGCGGAGACAGTTGCGTATGACATAGTTTTAGAAGTTGCTATGAAGGTTCAGCATTTTCAGCAAAGAAGTCTACTGCTGCATGGCCCATGGAAATGGCTTTTAACAGAGTTTGCAGCATACTATGGTGTTTCTGATATATATACCAAGCTCAGGTAACATGATGTGGTCTGAAACAAGTTAAACCACGCACTATTTAACAACAGTAGATTTTAGTTCCTAAGGTTTAAATTGTAATCATGATGTAATGTCTCAACAGATACCTTTCTTATGTCATGGATGTCGCCACACCAACGGCTGATTGCCTCATGTTGGTTTATGACTTGTTGACTCCTGTTTTCATGAAAGGCCACAGCAAGAGCACATTGAGCCATCAAGAGGTACAGATCCACCTTTCCAGTCTGAAGCATTTTTCACACTTAATGTGGTCGATATGGTTGTTATTCTGTCCTGGTGTTGAATATCTCTCTACTTATTGCTTTGTAGAACCGAATTTTAGGGGAAACCAAGGATCAAATCGATCAGATACTTTCTCTAGTTTTCGAAAATTACAAGTCATTGGATGAATCGGTACTCTCGGGTATTATGGAGGTTTTTAAACCTGCGTGTGGACTTCCGGCACCCGCACTGGAACCTGCTGTTAAACTTTATACTCTTCTTCACGATATCTTGTCCCCTGAGGCACAAAACGCATTATGTCACTATTTCCAGGTTAGGAATTATGTTTTTTGTAGTAGTGATTGTTTGAGTAGGTACTTATTTGCTTTTCTAAGAGGATTGGCTTGTTAGGTTGCTGCAAGAAAGCGATCAAGAAGGCATTTAACAGAAACAGATGAATACATTAACAGCAACACTGAGGGGACTCTGATGGATAACTTGATTATTTCTACTGCGTATCAGAAGATGAAGTCTTTGTGCACGAACATTAGGAATGAAATCTTTACTGATATTGAGATCCATAACCAACACATACTTCCGAGGTACCTTTTTATTTTTTTTAAATTTGTTTATTTTAAAAGTTTAGTTTAGTTTTTTTAAGCATTGTATGCATATTTAATATTGAGATCCATAACCAACACATAGTTCCGAGGGGGTTTTTTTATTTTTTTTTTATTTTTTTATTTTTAAGTTTAGTTTAATTTTTTTAAGCATTGTATGAATACTTTGGCATTTTGATGTCTGACTACTAGATTGATCTCTCTCTCTCTCTCCCCAAACACACACACAAAAACAGTTTCATAGACCTCCCGACTCTGTCATCCTCAATATACAGCACCGAGCTCTGCAGTAGATTGCGTGCTTTCCTCATTGCTTGTACCCCAACGGGCCCTTCACCTCCTGTCACAGAACTTGTTATAGCAACGGCAGATTTTCAGAGGGACCTTGCGAGCTGGGGCATCAGGTAAGTTTATTCATGTTGTAGATACTATTCTAAGAATATGATGTTTGAAAGAACAGAATTCTTTTTCACAACGTTGAACTTTGTCATTTCAGTCCTATCAAAGGTGGAGTTGATGCAAAAGAATTATTCAATCTTTATATCATGGTGTGGATTCAGGATAAGCGGCTTTCATTGCTCGAATCATGCAAGCTAGATAAGGTATGCAACTTTGGTTTTTTTTTTTTTTTTTTTTAACCCCCAAGTAATTCCAACTCATTGTTTGTTATGTTTTTTTGTCGTGCTTTAAAAGGGCTTACCAAAAGTTATGCAATTGCAGGTGAAATGGTCAGGAGTTAGAACACAGCATTCTACAACTCCTTTTGTGGATGAGATGTATAATAGACTGAAGGAAACTTTGAGCGATTATGAGATCATCATATGTCGGTGGCCAGAGTACATATTTGTTCTAGAGCAAGTACGTAAAATATGGGTTGATCTTTCTTATCTTTATTTCTTTTGTATCATTACCATCTTTTGAAACAGCTTTAACCAGAATGTACCATATACCAGTTTCTGAGATGCTGAGTTGCTTATTAATCTATTTGGAATATAAATAAATTTTCATAGATAGGCTTTTTATTGACATGTTATTACTCTTTCCTTCGAAAGGCTGTCGCCGATGTCGAGAAGGCTATAGTGGAAGCTTTAGACAAGCAGTATGCAGATGTCTTGTCACCATTAAAGGAAAATTTGACACCAAAAAAATTTGGCCTCAAGTACGTGCAAAAACTTGCCAAAAGATCTGTATGCTCATACACGGTCCCTGATGAGGTTTGTTGTAACTTATCACTCTTCGGATCCTTGATAGATTCACATCTCATTTCAAGGTTCTGAAAAATCTGATGTTGCATTTCAGCTGGGAGTATTGTTGAATTCTCTAAAGAGGATGATTGATATTCTACGGCCGAAGATAGAAGCTCAGTTCAAGTCATGGGGCTCCTGTATCCCTGATGGTGGAAATGCAGTTCCCGGAGAGCGTCTCAGTGAAGTAACGGTCATGCTGAGAGCAAAGTTTAGGAATTATCTTCAAGCAGTTGTGGAAAAACTTGCAGAGAATGTGGGTATCTTTCCGAAATAGGCATTTTTTTAAGAAAAAAATTTTCTGATTTATCATTATTTGACTGCGTGTTATACATGCTATTTTGATTTACATTTTTAATTAATGATTTTTCTGAAGCGTCCTAGATTTTTGTCCTTTATTTTTGCAGTCGAAGCTCCAGAGTTCGACAAAGCTGAAAAAGATCCTCCAAGATTCAAAGGAAACAGTGGTAGAATCAGATGTTCGGAACAAAATGCAGCCTCTGCGAGACCAGCTGACGAGTGCAATGAATCACCTTCATGCAGTCTTTGAGAGTCACGTCTTCATTGCAATCTGTCGTGGTTATTGGGACCGAATGGGACAAGTAGGTCACCTAGCATATAAAATATTTTTAGCTAGTAACATGTCATAACTCTTTCCTTAATAACTTACGCGGATTTCCTGTCTTAGGATGTTCTGAGCTTCTTGGAGAACAGGAAAGAAAATAGATCGTGGTACAAGGGCTCGCGGATCACCGTTTCTGTAAGTAGCAGCACCATAACGAACTTTCTAGTTGTCTCCTTTTTCCTCAATTTCCCTTCTGATATTGAAACGACCTTCGGTTTTGCAGATCCTGGATGACACCTTTGCGTCTCAGATGCAGCAGTTGCTGGGGAACGCACTACTGGAGAAGGATCTCGAGCCGCCAAGATCGATCATGGAAGTGCGGTCGATACTCTGCAAGGATGCTCAGAATCACAAGGACAACAGCTACTATTTTTAGGTTGGCGCCTGTGTAAATATGAGTTGAGAAAAAGCAAAGGAAAGAGGCCTGTGTGATTTTTGGAAGAGGGGGCTCAAAGTACATAGGAAGGAGTTATGTAGACGATCACCATGGCCCATTTTTTAGTACCACAATCTCTAGAATGTTCCATTTTTTGGTTCATTAAAATTCATGTGTATAATAATATAATATAACATTATATAATATGATATAATATATAGTATATGTACTGCTCGTGCTGCTAATTTTGTAAAGGGTGCAAGCGGCTAGCTGCTCTGGAATTGCATGCATGTACTGCCGAGTCTAAGATGGGTTAATATATGTTTTTTTAACAGAGTATTTGATAAATGTATTACGTTTATATTGTGTTTAAATATAATACATTAAATACATTTTATATTTGGATGAAAAGTATTTATTTTGTATTTGAATATAATGTATATTTGGATGAAAAGTATTTGAATTATATTTTAAAGTTGAAAAGTTGATATAATTGATAAAAATAGATAGAAAAAATAAGTAGAAAGAATATGATATGAATAAAAAAAATTATTTTCAAAATATTTTAAAATAATAAATGTATTTGAGACATTATTAAAAAATATTGTATTTGAATTTAAAACTTTTATAAGTTATATTATGGGGGAGTTTGGAGGAAGAGGTTGGAGACATTAGTTTTGGGTTGGAAAAAAATTGTTTTGAAAAATGTGTTTGGGAGAAAAAACTGTTTGAGGTGAAAAAAATAAAAAATTTTAAAAATTTTTTTAGAAAAAAAATATCAATAAAAATTTTTTTAGAAAAAAAATATCAATATGGATATTGTTTCGTTCTTATCGAAATTCTATATAATTTAAAAAAATATATATCTCATTTGGACTTGTATACATAAAGTTATGAATTTTTAAAATTTGAAGTTTATTATAGTGTTTTAGAGATATAAATAATGAAAAGTGGTAAAGTTTTAGAAAAATGTTGATTTTTGAGGGTTAGAAAACAGTTCCGAAACGGCCCTATGTTTAAATGTATTATACATGTAAAATTGTAAATAATGTTTTATAAATTTCTTTTTGAACATTTTTGTTACCATAATGTCATATATGAAAGTTGATTATGTCACTCTTTCTTGTGAATTTTGATATATGTGTCGCGTTTGGTCGAATAATGATATATATATATATATCTATTGCTTCAAAATGAAGAGAACTGTTGCTGTTTTCACATCTTGTGAATCTGTATTATTATGAAAATTTATTGATGTTGTATGTGAAATGATGAAAGATTCAACATAAGAATCTATATGTCATAAGCCAAGATTCAACATCTAATCCCATCACCCTGTCAACGATGCACTTAGTCACCATATGTAAAATGGGCAAAAATCGAATCGAGGTGAGAATATGAGGTTTTTAAGTTTGTCCGATTGGGAGGACTATTTTTAAAAAATTTTCACTTTTGAATTAAAATATTTATTATTAAAAAAATGAGCCATTTAATTTTGGTGCATGAGCAGAAAAAATAAATTTTTTTTTTAACTTTTCTTTTTAAAAATTAAAATATTTTTATTCATTCAAATAATTTTTTTATTTTTTGATAAAAAAATTTTTTCATTTCAAAAGTAAAAAATTTTTTATTCTAAAAATAGACTAAGTGAACTTCTTTCAATCATTATCTCATCACTATTATTGATTTTTTTCCTTTTTATTTAATTATTCTTTTTTTACAAAGCAAGCATACTTTTTTTTTTCGTTTAAATAAAAAATCTATTTCTAAAAATGAAAAAAAAATAATTTGAGATAGGAAACCAAAAATAAAAATGTGTTTGGATGGAGAAAAAAATTTTCATTTAAAAAAAGTCTTTTTTATTGTCTAAAAGTAAAAAAAAATTTTTTTTATGTTTGAGCACGAAAATTTTGAAACTTTTTTTTTTCATAAATGAAAATTTTAATCCAAAAATGAAAAATTTCCATATCTAGACCTCTACAATCGCTTAAGAGTGATGCTAAAAAAAAAAAAAAAAGGAGTTGAGAGTCACACTGAGACCATATGATATGATAGGGCACGTTCGAACGTTTTTTTTTTTTTTAATAAATAAATGTGTTATTTTCTTTTATTATTAATTTAAGGAAGTCTAACATACAAACTAAAAATTATACCTACTCAAAAATAATACTCACTATATATCATTTTATTTATATTATTATAATATAATTAAATGATTAATATTTATTAATATATAATATAATACTCACTATATATTAGGTGTCGTTTGGCAAAAATTACATTTTAATTTTATTTAAATACAATATAATTTTATACAAAATATAAATTTTTAACAGTGTTATGAAAATAATTATTATTTAAAAGTTTTTTAAAATAATCACATCAACTTTTCATATTCACTATTTATCTCTACTTTTATCAATCACATCAACTTTTCAACTCTAAAATACTTTTCATCCAAACATACATTTCATTCAAATACAAAACAAATACTTTTCAACCAAATACAACATTCAAAAAACAAATTTCATTTAAATACAATTAAAATGTAATGTGTTTACCAAACGTCCCCTAAGAAATTAAAAAAAATATTACACCCAAACCATCCATCCCAATATTCCACAGATGATGTCGCCCTTCTCCCCTCCCACCAACAACGTTGGAAGAGGAAAATCAACTCTACTTGACTCCATTTAAAATATAAAATAAAAATAAAAATAAAACAAAAACTTGACCTCATATGTCTATTTCATACACTAATTCATGACTAAATCTGAAAATGACTCAAACACCAAACAGAACAACCCCATTCAATTTTCTTAAATTTTCCAAACAACATTCCAGGACTTTCTTCTCATTTACCATGAAGATAGAGATAGAGAGAGAGAGAGAGAGATTCTGCAAAACAAACACATCCTTTTCTCTATGATACAAATAGAATTAGATGAATAATATGTCTGCAAAATCAAAGTTCTGGGCAGTTTATTATTTTGAGTTTCTTGGACTGCCCACCTTGTGTTTGAACTAGAAAAATCATTGAATTACAATAATTAATAAACATCAAACAATAATGTTGATTTTGAAAATAGATATGATTTTAGAGATTGTGTTTGAGTTAATTTTTTTTAATTGATATAGAAATTTGTATTGTTGATTATGAAATATTTAATAAAAGTGATTGTTTTAAAATGTATGTTACGTGAAAAAAAAAAACAAAAAAGATAAAAATTTTAGACACACTATTTACCATCTAGAGAAAATAGAGTCAAACACATTTTAGTCTCTATCCTACAAATCATGTCTGTAAAAGAACGAGCTATAAAAATATATATCTACAGTATATGTATATTTTAAATTTGGTATAAATTCCTACAACTCCCCATTTTTTAAAGGAACAAGCAGGTCATTTTCTCATAAAAGAGACTTTTTTTTTCTTTTCAATGACATCGATATTTAAGATGTAAAAGAAAGGAACTCGTTTCGTGATGTCGATATTTAACATGTACATTTGACTCCTTTTTTTTTTTTTTCCTTTTTAGAAAACTAACCCGTTTGTATATCTTATAATACAAGAGTTAACTATATTATTAGTTTTTGTATTTTTCTAAAATTATAGAGGTATTATTTTGATCAAAATCAATAATATTAAGACTCTTTTTAATTAATTTTGTTAAGTTTATATTTGAAATGATTAATATACTATTTATTATGTTAGTATTTTAGTATTGATAACAATTTTTATTTTATCATCTTATAAATACAAATATTACATTTTGAATATTCTTGTCATAATTATATATGCTTAAAAATTATATACTACTTTACTAAAAAAATATATATCTACTACTTAAATTTTTATATATCTTTAATATGCATAAATTGTCCATCGAAATTAAAAAAAAAAAGATTTTCAAAAAATAAAAAAAAGATCAAATTATGATTGTAGATGTTTAGAAATCAATAAAAATTATTTTTGGTGTCAAAGAAGGATAAAATTATCATTTTATAACTTGGTATATGATTAAAGTCATTTTTAATGAAAATAGGGGTATTTTTGGTGTTTTTATTATACTTAATAATCAAACTCACAATTACCTAACAGAAAGGATGTTTCTATAGTTTTATTTTAAAAATTAGAGAGTGTTGACATTATTAATTTTAGAGGATGTTTGAGGGGAATGCTTAGAGACATTTTTTTTTGTTAGAAAAAAGTTGTTTTGAAAAATATATTTGGGAGAAAAAATTGTTTAGAGTGAAAAAAATATAAAATTGTAAAAAATTTTTTAGAAAAAAAAATACTAATATGGATATTATTTTATTTCTCTTGAAATTCTATGTAATTTAAAAAAAAAATCATCTCATTTGAACTTGTATACATAAAGATATAGATTTTTAAAATTTGGAGTTTATTATAATATTTTGAAGATATAAATAATAAAAAGTGATAAAGTATTAGAAAAAAAATATTTTGAAGAAGGCAAAACTTTGCACCCAAACACTCTCTTCATCAACAACAAGGTGCCTATAATTTTGAAAAAATACAGTAATGTCAATTTAATTCACTCTACAATAAATAAACTCGGGCTTTAGTAAAGAACAAATAAACGTACTTGTCTGTCTAACATTTACAAAAACGGATGTCTAATACTTGCTAAATTTTTAGACTCAAATAATGACCCCTTCGTTGAAATGGACGGCTGAGATTGAACCCACGTTACTCTAGTGAGATGCAAAATAAATACATATGTCGACATCATTAGTGAGACATTTTTGTTTTAATTTCACAAAATCATAATGACGATGATGACAACACTAGTTAAAGAAAAGGTCCTCGTATTGCCATTGTTTTCTTGACAGCACGTTCCCTTGAGTAAAATCATAATCACAGGTTGGTGCATCAATAAAAATGCTTGTTTTTTTTTTTTTCTTTTACGATGTTCCTAAATTTAGAAGACCAACCACAAAACTTTTATCTATCATGAATGATTCAGATATGCTTTTGATCTAGTATAAATTCTTGATAATATAACATAAATGACCATAAAGATTTGGTGGAAGATTTGCACTATTGAAGGCAATTTCAACAGTTACAAGCACGGCTGGGCATGATCTCCTTGCTGCAAAAGCTCCTTTTCTAAATGACATCAGATTGTTGACGTTTGAAGTAAGTGATGGTCCGTAATGCAACGTTTCTCGTGAGTGCAATGTAGCAGCCCATACACTTAGCGTAACTTGCTTTCTCTCCTTATGAAGATTGTTATTGGTTGGAAGACATTTTTAATTGTTTTGAGGATGTTGTAGGCGCCGATTTGGCTTATTATTAAAAAAAAAATGAAAAAAAAAAAACCCAGCTTAGACATTAGAGTTTGTCGGATCTAGGACGATTAAATTGAGTGCCTAAGCAAACGAGCAAAACGTCATTGTGAGCTTATTACAATTACTGGTGCGCTTATTATAATTATTGGTGCGTATGCAAATGTATATTTGCATATATTCTATAAGACGTTACATCACATTAAATGTTTGTAACATAAAACAAGTTTGAGTTAAATTTTGACGATGGAAATCAAGATCCACACGCCACGGAAATTCCAAACATTGCAAGGGCTTCGCATTGGGATTGCTAAAAAGAATAATTTCAATCACACAATATCGGATCCAGAAGTTATTCTTAATAGTGTTATATACGAGGATACAGTTTTTATATTAAATAACGATGATAATTCTTATATTTTAAAAGCATTTTGTTGTTTTTAAACTTTATCTTAATGTCAGAATTATGATAAAAACGTGATTGTAAGCATAGCTTGACAGTAATTTCATATTTAACTTTTAATATAAGGTGAAGAGTTCGAATCCCTAATCTAATTTTTATTAAAAATTAAGTTCCTTTTTTTTTTTCACACAATCATTCTTTTTTCTTTTATGATAAATACTCTTATCAACTAATAAAAATGGTTACACAAAAACATTTTGGATGTTGATAATTATAAAGTTAACGTCTTTAAAAACAAAGAAAATTAAAAAAAAAAAGAGAGAAAAAAATATAGGCAAAGAAATAATAAGGAAAAAAAATCAAATATTAGTCATAGTACTAAAATTATAAATAGTATAATTTTATTTATGGTATTAAAACATAAAAAAATTTAAATATTAAGATTGGGCATGTTTGAAAAAAAAATTTTGAATGGGAGTACATTAAACTATTAAAAAAATGTTAGGGCTCTTATTGAAATTTAAAAAACTTGAGAATGGGGGCATGTGCCTTCAGCAGTCCTTTGGACCCGTTGTTGCAATCACGGCAATTACGCAATTTAAACTTAGAAAAACACAAACACACCCAAAAAAAAAAAAAAAAAATCCAACGACAAAAACCTTTCACGGAGAGATCTAACTAAACACGTTATACCTTTGAACGAGGAAATGGATAAGATTTCGAGGGTTAAAAGAAATCCAGGGGAGACCCGACTCATTAAACCTTTGATATCAATATTCATGTAGCCAAAAAGGAAAAATAGGAATATTATCGTAACAACTATTAGGTTTCTGATGAAAAGGAAAATGCTATATCATCCAACTCACCTCGTTTTTAGTCAAAGCCTCTCTCTTTTAAAATCGACATTTGTCTATAGATTCAGTATTTTTTTCTTTTTTAATTTTAAAAAAAAAAAAAAGTTGGACTTAGTGAATGTTGACACATATGAATGGAGTTAAAACCCCATTTTAAGACATAATCTTAAGAAGAAACCCTCTTAGCATAAAAATACTAAAATGCCGACTAACTAACAAAAGATGGGTTACAGCTTTTATAGAGATGGTTTAAGGTTGTGCTTCAAGCATTTCTTTCTTTTTTCCTTTTAAAAAAGTAGTGAAATCGATTGATAGCTACCAAACGCCAATACACAATAACTGGGGCTCAATTTAAGAGCACGTTTGCAACAATGGACTCTAACGGCATCTCCTGTAGAACTGATGCGTCAATAATAAAACGCCACTGTTCTTGAATAACTTGAAAGGCTCGGCCGCTTGAGCCTCGTAGATGTCTTAGGATCGATAAGGGCCTGCACAACAACGAGAGCTCGGATGGCTTGAACAGGTTTTCTTATGACTTACAAATTTGGAACCAATCGCGCAACACCCAGTTTGTCCAGCATCCCCATGGTACAAACTAAAGGAATCACTGGACTATGATCTGGGCAATCGAGACCTGATTTCAGACATTTGTGTTCACATGTTCTTCTGAAATCTCAGATATGCTATTTTTTACACTCTTTAGTAACAAATATATTACAGACCATCTAAACAGTCACCAACGAAATGTGATTGCACTAGAAGGGAAAAAAAAAAAAAAAGAAGCTTTATCTAGAAGAAAATATTTACAGAATTAAATGAAATTGAGGAACCAATCGAACTGTATTTAGAAAAAGAATGCCATTAAATGTTATACAAGAAATAACCTGCATTGGCATTTGGCAACACAAATCACAAATCCATCAGTGGGAGTTCCCTGCTTATCACACCATTTTTCCATAAGCGCTTCAATGACGTTAAAGAAGCTTTGATATAACATGGCAAGATGTCCAGAAGGCCTTCGAAGCAGCCCTAATAATTACAGGGTTCTGGTATATCCTGTGAAAACAAATGGCGAAGCTAATCACCCTATCTGTGATATGGGATTTGTATGCAGTGGCTATTGGATTATGCACAAGTATAAAGCCATTGTTACTAACTTACCCAATGGCAGTAGCTCCCCAGGATGCTACATTGTATATGACTTTGCTCCCGTCCCAAGCCTTTCGAAGCTTTCCCTTCTTCTTTTTAACTGAGAAGGTTTTCCGAAGGGCTAAATGAAGAAGATAGAAAGCATTAGAACCCAAATCTAGATAGAGATCTTGACGAATGAATGAACTAAATAGGCAAAGGAATCTTTCTTATCTCAATTCTCACCTTCTTGCAGTTGATTAGGGGGCAAATCCTGCAAACCAAATACCAAATATTATTGAATAACTATGTTGACGTGAATACTAAACTATCCACTTTATTACATGGTAAAAACCAACGCTACTTTTATATGCTACGTTTTTGGATGAGATCACTACCGTTGCACCTTAAGAAACAAGAAAATAATAATTCCAAATCCGTAATGGAAGGCAAATTCAAGTACGATGGCAAAACCACAAATGTAAGGCTTATTTCCTAATAAGGATTGCTTTGTGGCATGGCGTATTTCTAAATGACTAAATCATCAAGTAAACAGAAAGTATAATCAGGACCTGTCGTATTCATTACAATGCTTAACAATCAGATACTAGCAAATGTCACAATGTGCCTCCAATAAATAAAATTTAATTCAGCACTGTCAATTTAATTGAAGACAGAAAATTAACGAGAAGCAAAAAGTTGGTATACCTTAGTTTGTTTAATGCTCTCCAAGTACGCAGTCATGAAGCACGCAATACCTTCTAAAATATCCTCCTGCCTGACAAGAACATACTCATCCTCATTCAAATCAGTGTTCTCGCCTTCCCACAAATCGTTCTCACTAACCACATCCCAAGAATTGCCTTCCTCTGCTACCATGAAAGAAATAGGAGCAAAACATAGTCAATTAAACCACATTGCATTACACAACTACCCGAAATCTAAATGTACTTGTGATTGGTGCATACCAGATAAATTTTGTGAAACAGATGCTTGTGCACAAGCCAACTTTTCGAGAAAGTCAGGGCATTCAACTCTAGACTTTATAAGCTCACATAACTGCAACAATTTGTACAACATTTCAGCATAAGAAAAAGGAAAGCTCCAATCGTTAAGAAAATGAATCGCCCTTTAAGCAGTTCATTTCAATGATATAGCAAGTCAGTAGTAATATAGAAAGCAATTCTTCTATAGTATGACAAAGTAGACAATTTTATTATGAAGATGATTTTTTCATATTGCCTGCTATGAATAACACGTTTAATATACTTTCACACAAACCAATTTGTAAAAAATAGTATGCTTGAGACTTTGGAGAGAACAAAGCGTAATGGCAGATCATGCAACTGACATATTTGTTGCCCTGACTTATCCAACTTAAACAACATACACCAAAACTTAGAATTCCATGATTAAGAACAAAATGCACTGCTACATTTCCAATATTCATTATCAACATAAGACTCTCGATCTCCAAAATTAAGAGCACTTCTTCTCAGAGTAGACCGACCCACAGCTCTTAATAGGAAGACGAAACAGAGGTTGTAAAGCGCTGGCATATCTCCGATAAAGCTCGAGAAAACTCAGCACAACAACGTCACCATTTCAAGCTAGCAGAGTAATATCTAGAGTTTTATCAGACAAATTCGTGTCCCGAAAAAAGTGATTCTCCAGCAGAATATCTCAATTTTTATTAAATCCTAAATCCAGATCAACTCAACTGCCAGCTCCAGATTATAAAAGCCTAATCGTAAACCTTCCAAATCTGATCCTATACTCAACCAGTTTAGACAAAATAAAAAACACAACAAACGGAAATTAAAATTAAAAAAAAAATCCTAAAAGGCAGACAAAAGCAGGCCTCTGTCCGGAAAAATTCAGCTTTAATTTCAATTTAATCATAAGCAATATCGAGATTAGGACCATAATGTATAAATCACACCTGAATTCCCGCATCGGAACACCCAATATTTATACATATATATATATGTACGTATATACAAACTCCAAACATCTGATCGTTCATACCTCATCAGCCTCTCTGCCGCGGCGATGGTCGCCGTCGCCGGCGGCGCCACCAGCACCACCGTCGTTATCTTCATCGTCGTCGTCACCGACGGCGCCGTTGGACTCCAGCAATTCGAGGGCTCTCTGGCACTGCTGGAGGACGGCCTGCAAGGTCTTCCGCTTGACGAGGACGCGATCAGTCTCCGAGTTCTCCCTACTCATCTTCGGCGCCGCCGCCGCCATGGCCGAGGCTTTGACACCCGACACCTCGACCTCCATATTTACAGCCCCTAATTCCACGAAATCCAGCACCACCGGATCCTTCACCAATTCGCAAACCCTAAAACGAAAACTCTCTGGTTTTCTTATATATATATTTTTTACTCGATCCGGAGGACGAAGAGACCGTACGATTTGGGGAGTCCGATGAGGAGGATTATCGGCAGTTGGTGGTACGGCCTGGGAGGCTCGGAGGAACAGAATTATTGGCCGGCGTCTGCTGCAACAACATGGTGTTTCACATGTGCCTTCTTTTTTTTTCTTTTCTTAGCTTTTTCTTCGCTTTTAATTATTATTTTTTCTTTTCCATTATTTATTTAATTTGGTTCTTTGGCTTTTGCTTATGCCATCAGCTTTTTGATTTGCAGAGAATGGTTGCATTGTGTGGTGCCTTTGTCTGCGTCATTTTTTTTTTTTTTTATTCCTCTGCTGTTGGTTTCTTGTTGGGCTTGTGTTTTGTCTGTCAGTCATCAAATTGGTGGGCCTAATTGTTTGGCATTGGGCCTCAGAGCCTCCTAACCCAAACTCCCTAGTGTTATTAACCAAGTCCAAGTGTTGTCCTGTTTATTTGGGAAAATTTGTAGCAACAACGTCTAAAACAGAAATGTGTATGTATCGTTTTTGAGTAAATTGTGAAAATAGTCTCTGTAGTGCATGTGTTAAAAGGATTTTGGTTACATAATTTAGATTTTTATCTTAAAATCATTTTTTATCCATGAGATAATATTTCAGAAATACGTTCTTTTTTAAAGGCATTTCTTAACCTCCAATTTCTAACCCTTTTTTCCATGTTTGTTTGGACTTTTGACCCTCTACATTTATATAATTAGGGGTCAAAAAAATTAAAACTATTATAACTAGGAAACAATTCAAATATGTGCTATGTGAGAGAAAATCCTACAAGTCACCATGTTTGTTTTGTAGAAGTTCTGAAAATGTTTGTTATTTCGTTCCCATTCAAAATAGACTCTTTTTTGAATAGACACTTATGTTGGTTCTAATTTTTCTTACACAAAGTTGAAAAATAAGTGCTTTTAACCTTTAAACTTCTGTCACGTTAGAATATGGTTATAACCCCCCTTTGAACAATTAGAGGTGGTAGAGAAGTTTACTTATTTAGGTTCAATCAGAAATAACCGACCCGTATAAAAATTTAAATTTAGAGCACAACTTGTTTATGTGTTTAATTTTACGTCATTTTTCCATCTAATCCCTTATATTTTATCCTAAGTTTCTTAATAATTTAGGGTCTTTTACGTTATTTTTATGTTTTATAGGTATTTTTGAAGGATCAAGATGAAAAAGAAGGCAAAAATACAACTTTTGGACACAATATAGAGGAAAACAAAAGTATCAGGCATAAATGGGAGCTGGCACCGCGGCTACGAAATCTGCAGATATGCTACAACACCCACTGTAGTAGAATCTGGTAATTAAACCTAAGGCTGGGCGTTGCGGCACTAGCCAATGTAATTAATCAATTGAAATCAATAAACTAATAGCACCAAGATAATTAATCAACTGAAACCAAGAAACAAATAACACCAAGACTACATTAAACACCATCATGACACAAATATGGCAAACTGAAAACACAACAATGAACTTGAAGACGAAAATACACTAAATAGATTACGTTAAGAACCATCTTTATTGCAAACTAAAACACAGAAAATAAGGACACTAATCACTATTGTCAAAGTATATCTAGCCATGAGACGGCCGATGAAAGGACCACAAGGAAAAATGCCTCGAGGGACATGTGATGATGTTGAAGTGTCCCTCGGTGCCATTGCCATTGAGAGCCGAAGAAACTTGATACCTAGAGGTGATTGACGGGCCAAGAATAAAGCACCAAAACAAATGACGTCCAAACTTCATCCCAAGATCGTGTCACACACCTCCACCACCACCAAGAAGCCTACAACTAGGCAAGCCAGATGACCAAAGAGCCCAATGACACACCCGAAGGTAGCTTCAAAGCTCCAATCTTCTTTTTCACTCCTATAAACTCTCTCACGAATCAACGACTATTGACTCTTCAACACTTATTCCCCCCTCGATTTTTAACTATTATTTTCTATACTTCAACGTTTGAGTTCATTAGATAGTATGATATAATTTGATTAATTAAATATCATTTCAATATTCAAATTATATGGTGGCACTATGACAATTAGGGTTTTTTACGACAACATTATTAGCGACGATAATTTTTGTCGCTAATAATCAGTTTGTTGCAACGACATGTCGTTGTAAATAAAAATCTGATTACAAAAAATAATAAGTTGTCGTAAATATGTAAGAACATAAGTTGCAACGACACGTCGTTGCAAATCAAATTAACCGTAAAAAAAATGACGATAAAGTTTTTCCTGCCAATTTTCATTTATTGGCGACAACATATCGTCACAAAAATATTAGTTGATTGCAGCTAGTATCGAATAAAAAATGACGTTTATAAATGTGTTTTTTAGCGATGACATATCATCATAAATGAAAATTTGGAATTTAAAATTTAACGAAAAAATACAGGCTTATATGCAACAATATGTTGTCGCAAATTCAAAAAGGTTGCAACTATTATTTACGATGATAAATCGTAGCAAATAAATTTAAAATTTGAAATTTGATAAAAAAATATAGGTTTATTTGCGACGACAAGTCGTCGCAAATTTGAATGGTTGCAGCTTTTATATGCGACGACATGTCATTGCAAATAAATTTAAAATTCAAATTTTGACCTAAGAAAAAGGCGGATTAATTGATGGTTTTTCCAAAATATTTGCGACGATATGTCGAAAAAGTCATCACAAAAAAAATTTTGGTAATTGTTCCAAAACATTTGTAGAATATTCGCATAGTACATTAAATAACTGTGATAAAATGATACCGTTTTGGTAAGTATTTGCTATGATATTTTCTCTTTTGCTACTACAAATGTCGTCCAAAAAAAAAACTGTGTATAAACATCGAGCCTGAGTCTTCTTCCTCATTTTCTCTGGTTTTTTCTTCGCTGTTCTCTCTTCATCTCACCGTCCTCTCTCCGTTCTCTGGCCATTTTGACGTTTATTCTCTCTCTCTCTGACCAAAAATCGTCTTCTCCAAATGTCATACCCTACAACTGCCCCACACCTAAACCGTCACCACCCATTCACTTTCACCACCCTATAGTCGTCACTGCCGCCTCCTCTGTCCCAAGAAGTGTTGCCATCGATCCCACATCCTCTACCTCCATTCACCTCTGCTTTCCAACCCCCGTTTTTATGAGTTTAGATTTTTGTAATTTATTTGTTTATTTTGTTTAATGAAATTATATGTATGTATGTATGTATGTTGATATTGGATTATTTGTTATGTTTGGATATGTTGATATTGATATGTAGATTATTATGGTATTTGCGTTGTGGTGTTTTGTTGTTTATTATTGTTTACATAAAATATATATTGAAAAATTAATATGTTAAATTAATAATTAAATATGGTGAGATAAAATGGATAAAAATTATGATTGGTTAAGAAAAAAATTTTTGAAATTTATTAGTAAAATTAAAAATAAAAAATTAAATTTATGGATAAATGATATAAATCGGTAATAAGTTAAAAATAATAAGAAATGATATTTATGTAAAAAGTGTAATAATTAGTTCAAAAAAGAATGATATATATACCATATTATAAAATTAATTACGTAAATATTTAAAAAATAAACATATGAACAATTACAATGAAATACTAAAGTATAATATTATTTAATCGAATTAAAAATAATAAATATGATTTATTATAAATAAATAAATAAATTGATATAATCCAAAAAAGTAAGTCTATCAAATTATGAAATAAATATTATAAACAAATTAGTTAATAAAAATCTAAATAAATGAAAAATAAGCATTTAAAAAAGTAATAATAAAAAAAATTTTAAATAATGAGTTATGTTAAAAGAAAAAAAAGTATAAAACTAAAAATTTAGTTAAAATGAAAAAAGTATAAAACTAAAATGTGTATTGTAATAGTTGATTATTGCTTATAATTTTAATCTCACAAACAAATATTAATATCTAAAATGTACATATTGAAATATGTTATTTAACTATATAAATTTGTTAACAACTTGATATGTCTAGTTCAGTCACAATGTCAGTTGGCACTTCAGGGGGAGCACAATCTCTACCTAACCCTTTTATATTGCTATCACACTACGAGTCCGGTATGCTATAAAAATTTTAATTATAATTTTATTAAAATTATTAAATCATTATTGTGTAATCAGTAAACATTATACTAAATTACCTTTGATTTGTGTTCACAACTGTGGACATCACACCCCGACGACGTGGAGGTTGAGAGAAGTGAAATGTCATGAGATCATAGCGAAAGTGGCAAGGGACGAAAAGATCAGCCTCAAGTTTGACGAGGATGGAGGTACTTGGAAGGCACTTAGTGAATATAATCCCTTGTTTGATAGTGCGGTCGGTATTCATACTAAAGATATATGTGAGCCATATCATAATACTTAGAAAGATGTTGACTCCCGTCACAAGAGAGAAATTCAGGAGCGTATGCTGGTATTACTCAACTTCACTGTTATTAACTGTTTTCAAAAGATATTCATAATAAAATTAATTAACATGTTTATTATATTGCAGAATTAGTTTGATCTCGATTACACCTATAAAGAAAATATCCTCTGTTCTGTAATTGATATTGATGCTTCTAAATACTACAAAGATTGGAAGAGCAATCTCCACAACCATTTCAAATCTCTTGGTGGGATAGCAAATGAAAAGGCAATTAGAGCCGCCCCCTAACTAACCTTAGAAATCAAGATCACTAAGGTCCCTATTGCGACAGGTTCATATCTGTCAAGTTTCAAGTAATTCTAGATCAACTAAATTGGTGGTTTATTATATGTAATCAATTCATTTTTACTAATGCTAACATTAATTATAAATAGAAAAAGTCAAAGACAAACAAAGGCAATCACAGCAACCAAAAGTGGTCCAGCTTGCATGGTCACATATTGATTGCCCAACATCGTCAGAAGAAGGTTAGTAAGATTTTGTTGATTTCCTGTTGTATGTAAACTTTTCGTTGGTAATAAATAATAATATATTAACACATTTAAAATGTTGGATAAGCCAACACGGGGACCAGTAGCTGATGTCTATCATAGATAATAGGGTGACATGCATCATTATCAGAATACTTGGGTTAACCCCTAAATTGAGCAGACATTTGTAACATTTTTTTAATATTATAATTTCTTATTCAAATTAAAATTTACTTATAACATGTGTTCATTTTTTAATGTATAGGATGCATTGGAGGGGGAGAGAGAAACCCAAAGGACATAGTCAGCTTCTGGATCATGCGTGCTAACATCCATAGATGAGGAAAGCATTATGGAGCATGTCTTAGGTACACGCAGAGGTCATAAGATTGACGTAGGCTCTACACTCTCGCGAAGAATTGTCTCTAGCGCTAGCGCTTCTTCATCTTCTAGTTCACAATCTAACGGCAGATCTTCAGCTCGTGTTGACCCACACGTAGAACAGTACTTGCGACAACAGTACGAGTGAAATCTGCAGTTATACGAGAGCCACAAGTTTATGCAGCAGATGTTGGTTGAGATGTGTCCAGATTTTTGATTCCCGACTGTCCCCTTACCCAAGTCATATGTCCCTCTAGGTTCTCCATCTCCTTTAGCTATTGCAGATGACGATGACAAAGACGATAACAACGCTAGTAATACTACTGCCAACTTAAGAGATTAAATCACTAATTATTATTTATGTATATTTTTTACAATTAAATACATTATACTTTAGTATTTTTTTTTAATAAATGTGTGATTTTGATTTAATTTTTTAATATTATAATTTATTTTCATTATAATTCGCATATTTCTACTTACTTTTAAATTTAAATACATAACAATAACATATATTAATAAAATTATCAAATTAAAAAATAATAATAATTTATTAAAAATATTATACAAAATAATATAAATTTTATTTGCGACAATAAACACCAATTCACTAATCACCATTAGGGACGACAAAAAAAAAATATCATCGCAAATAATTAGTCATTCACATTTTTTTTAATGACATCTTTCATTTTTGTCATCGTAAAAAATAGTTGTCATATCAACCTGACCAATCTTTATGTATTTGTAATGATACTTTTAGCGACGATTGTCATCGATATTGTAATTGCGACAACACCTTTTTGTCGCACAAAATACATTTACGACGGAGTATTAATGTCGACTTATTTACGACAACTTTATACTTTTTACGATGATATTCTGTTCTCGTAAAAAACCGTACGGATCTGGATCTCCTCTTGTCTATCTGCACAATAATGTGAACTACAAAATGACATCTCCACAACAACCATACCATGGTTCAATCTAGGGACAAACAACAAAGAGAGAGAGAGAGATTCCACTCCCATATCTCTTCTTGTCTAGCTGCACAATAGTGTGAACTACAAAACGACATCTCCACAACAACCATAACAAGGTGCAATATAGGAACAAACAATAGAGAGAGAGAGATTCAACTCCCATATCTCCTCGTCTTTCTTCGTCTATAAAACACAGATTCTGCATTAGGAATATTTGTCGATGTGCGTTGCTAAACTTAACGTATAATATTTTTAAAAAATTATTACAACACCATAAGAAAAATATGTGTATTAATGAAAAGTGTTTACAATGTGCCAAACGTTATATCCTATACAAAAAGAAAACAAGAAAAACATGTGCATGCATCTACTGTGAATCCCAACGCTTCCGTTATAGTTTATAATACTATTTTGAACGAAGAAAATTTCGTGGCGTGTAAAATATAATTTAAACCATTATATGATAAAAGATTATAACAATTCTTTTTTTTTTTAATATAATTCGTATAGGATCTAATAATATAATTTGGTGACGAATTACAAATAAACTTTTTACTTATATAAAAAAATACTCAATTTTTTTTTTAATTTGAAGGCAGAGGGATTTAAATATTGTAGACTATTCAGATAATCTTTAATTAATATTTAAATATAAATGTTTAATATTTAAATTTAAATATAAAAAAATCTTCAATATTATAAATCTTATTGTTGATTCTAATCTTTGTCATGCAGGATGTTTAGAATTCAAACAAAAAACATTGCGGCCGTGAGATCTTTTGGTATCGTCATTATGAGTCAGCTAAATTGGTCACATCTTGAAGGTCAAAATACATGAAATATCAACAGCCCATCAACACTTATCATTTTAGTCGCTGAATGAAATTACAATTGATCAGTTATGTATTTTATTAAAAAATAATAATAAATAATATTAAAAATTTAATAATAAATAAAATTTAATGGGAAAAAAAGAAGTTAAACTTATGATAATTTTCAAATAAATTCTATCACAGATTTTGCATATAAAAATTTTTAATATAATCACATTAATGGTTAAATATAAAATAAATATAAGTTATAAGAATCACCAAAAAATATAAGAATATTATAGTAAAGAACGGTATTTTTCACAAAATTATCAAAAATTACATCCATATTGAATTTCGAGTAATGCATTCTAAATAATTTAAACAATACTCAGAGGTGAATATCATTTAGTAAAAAATACATATATAGGTGAATATTATGTGGATTGGATGGATTTTTGAATTTTTTTAAATCACCCAACCAACTAAATATAATAAATCAACCTAATTAATTAAAATTAAATTGAATAATTTAAGTGAATTTATCGAGTAATTGGGTCGTGTTGAGATGTATCCATAATCACAAATTTTAAATTTCAAATATCCATATAACGTTCATATCTCAACATTGTTAAAATTTTAAGAAAAATTTTGAGTCAAATAGTTTTTTTTTTTTTTCCGTTGCGATGTTTAAAATATGTTTAGACGTTATCCTAAAACACATCAGTCCATAGGCATCCATATTAGAGGGTGTTAAATGTCAATGTACATTCTCCATTTCTTTGTGCATATATACTGATATTATTTTGGTCCAGGTATCATTCATCAATAAAAAAAAGCGACCACAAAATAAATATCCTCAGTCCGGACAACTATTACCCTTAAAAGGTCTAACCCTTTTACAAACAACAAACGAATTAAAAAAAAAAAAAAAAAGGAAATTTATCGTCTTCAATATTCGCCCAAAAACAAACTCACAAGAACAGGTGCAAGCACAAAGCCCCCCTTTTCGCTCATCAGAACCAGGGCAAGCAACTGAAACAAAAACAAGAAAAAGAAAAAGAATGGAAGAGTTAAAGCCAAGAGCAGCGAACTCAACCCCGTTGACCCCACTCGGGTTTCTGGAAAGAGCGGCGACCGTTTACGGTGACTGTCCTTCGATCGTCTACAACGATAGCACCTACAGCTGGTCCCAAACTCACCGTCGATGCCTCCGCCTCGCCTCCTCCATCTCATCGCTCGGCATCAAGCGTGGCCACGTGGTCTCCGTCCTCTCACCCAATCTCCCACAGATGTACGAGCTCCACTTCGCCGTCCCCATGGCCGGCGCCGTCCTCAACTCCATCAACACCCGCCTCGACGCCCGCACCGTTTCCGTGCTCCTCCGCCACAGCGAATCAAAACTCGTCTTCGTCGACGGCCTCTCGAGTGCTCTCCTCCTCGACGCGCTCTCCTCGTTCCCTCCGCAAACCCCTCTCCCTCTCCTGGTCCTCGTAACCGACGGTCCTGATGAAAAGCGTAATCATGATCAGATAACTTCAAATTCTTCATCAAGATCGTCAGTTCGGTTCTGTGCTGAGTACGAGGAATTGGTCGAGAGGGGAGATCCGAACTTCGAGTGGGTCCGGCCGAGGAGCGAGTGGGACCCGATCGTGTTGAACTACACTTCCGGGACGACGTCGTCTCCGAAAGGAGTTGTCCACTGCCACAGGGGGGCCTTCATCATCACCGTTGACTCGCTGATCGACTGGGGAGTACCGAAGCAGCCGGTGTACCTCTGGACTCTCCCGATGTTCCACGCTAACGGGTGGAGCTTCCCGTGGGGGATGGCCGCCGTCGGTGGCACCAACATCTGCCTCCGCAAGTTTGACGCGCCGACGATCTACGAAATGATTAGAAAACACAAAGTGACCCACATGTGCGGAGCACCGGTCGTGCTGAACATGATCTCGAACGGTGCCACGGAACCATTGAAGAGCCCGGTCCAGATTCTCACCGCCGGGGCTCCTCCGCCGGCAGCGGTTCTCTTCAGAACGGAGTCGCTGGGCTTCGTCGTCAGCCACGGGTACGGGCTGACCGAGACGGCAGGTTTGGTCGTGTCGTGCGCGTGGAAGCGACAGTGGAACCGGCTACCGGCGACGGAGAAGGCGAGGCTGAAGGCAAGGCAAGGGGTGGGGACTCTAGGGCTGACCAAGCTCGCCGTGCTGGACCCGGTGACCGGAGTGGAGGTGAAGCATGACGGAAATACCCTAGGGGAGGTTGTTCTGAGAGGCGGGTCGGTGATGCTGGGGTATCTGAAGGACCCGGAGGGAACGGCGAAGTGCATGACCGACGACGGTTGGTTTTACACCGGCGACGTCGGGGTTATGCACGCCGACGGGTATTTGGAGATCAAGGACAGGTCGAAGGACGTGATTATAAGCGGCGGAGAGAATCTGAGCAGCGTGGAGGTGGAGTCGGTGCTGTACGGGTTCCCGGGGATTAACGAGGCGGCGGTGGTGGCGAGGCCGGACGAGTTCTGGGGAGAGACGCCGTGCGCGTTCGTCAGCTTGAAGGACTCATCGTCGTCGGCGGCGTGCAAGAGGCCGACGGAGAAGGAGATCATGGAGTACTGCAGGAGCAAGCTGCCGCACTACATGGTGCCGAAGACGGTGGTGTTTAAGGACGAGCTGCCGAAGACCTCCACCGGCAAAATTCAGAAGTTCGTGCTCAGGGAGATCGCCAGAGCCATGGGTCCCGCCGGAGCCAGTCGGAGCCGTGTGTGATGCGGTGGCTGAGTTCACCCGACCCGACTAGGAAGATGCTTGGGGAAGTCAAGATCGGATCTTCTGACAGCCGTTACTCCGATTGGTTTATGATTAAAATAAAATTTGATAGAAATAGAATAGGTCGGTGTTCAAATCCGTAAATATTTTAATCTACACATTCATGTATCATTTTATAAAAAAAAGTTTAATCGAATTGTTAAAAACTCCTTTAAATAAAAGACCATATAATAAAGACTTTCTAAGCCAAATGACCAAATATAAAAAGAAAAAGTAAGAAAAAAGAAAAATCTGCATTCAGTGAGCTACGATTAATAAGATTGATGAACAAACACCAAATTGTGAATTGCTGGTAGTTCTTAATTGATCTTTATAAATTTATGGTTGGGGAACCAAAGTTGTTGACACTAAAATATCAATTGACGGTTGTTCTTAATTGATCTTTTATAAAGGTGCAAGTTCTTTCAGGAAAACTGATAATACATGATGCATGTTATATGTAGAAATACTAGATTATCTATTATAAATTTTACATTTTTATAATCATTATTCTCATTAATGTCAATTTAGGGCTGTTTGGATCTTTTGATCCAAACTTTATTTTTTTTCATCTCAATTTTATTAATCAACAAATTTATAATTAATTTTTAAAAAATAAATCAATTTAAATCTTTAAATTTTATTTTAAACATTCATTTCAAACATCCTTTTATTTTTATGTGTTATGGAGGAAAATCAGTCTTTGTGAATGATAGAAATAGATCCTAAACTCTTTTTTTTTCCTCATTGAAAAATACATTTAATAGAAAAAACTTATCTATATCTAAAATCTATAGTTATAACATAAAAAAAAAAAAAAGCCAATCTAACTTATCCATACCACTTGTCACTTTTTCGATCATCTTGTTTCCTTTTGCTTTTACCTTGGTACTTCTTTGTTGGTTCACTTTTCGAAAAGATAGAACATTTGCCTTTTCTTTTTAGAAAATAAAAATTAAAAAATCTTTTTCATACATATATTTCCAACTATATATCTATATATCATCCTTATTTCATTAATTATTATTATATGACAGTCATCCTTATATCATTGTTATATCATTCACATGGTAATTTTTTTTTACATGCACATTCTTTTATCTATTTTACACGCGTATGTTAATTATCTAGTTAAGTCAAAAGAGCCCATCCACCTATTATGCCTTTAGACAATTGCTAAATATTGGAGAGTGGATATTGATGAGTGACTCACTTTCTTCATTGACAATCTGGCCATTAAGATGAAAGCCAAGGATATAATTTATTTTTTTAAGTCAACAACTGCCTTAACGTGTGCTTACGGGCGAAGTCTTTCTTTTCATTTTTTTTTTCCTACGCTGATTTGGCGGTACTTACTAGCATAAATTTGGGATATTGCAAAGAAATGAATATGGGGCTTTACCCATTTGAATGGGTGATCTATTTAAAAAAATTTCTTACTTTTGATTAAAAAAAAGTTTTTTTTGTTTAAAAATAAAATGATGTTTGGATGTATAAAAAAATTTTATTTTTAAAAACAAAAAGTTGTTTGGAATTAAAAAAAATGATATTAGAAAATGTATATTATAAGAGGATTGAAAAATATTCTTTTTTTTTTTCCTAAAAATTTACTGCAAAAGATATATTTGAAAATAAGGATTTCATTTCTTTCTTTGAGAAAGAAAAATGATACAAAAATATAAAATAGATACTTATTTATAAAACTTTTTGTTATTATGAAAGTAAACCTCTCATTTAAACGTTGCCTTAGAGGACAAAAAAAAAAGAGGGAGTATTATAACATTATTTTTGTCAAAATATTGACAATATTTAAATGTTGCTTATATATATAAGACTTATATACACCTCCTAAATTGCTAAAATATTTTTTATCTTTTTTTTTTTACTCAATTTTTATTATTTTAATTTTTTTCCAATCTTTTAAGTAAAGGTTCGAGTCGTTCATGTATATTTTCGAATTGAGATGGAGGACTTGGTTATAAACCTCCGTATCCAAGCCAAGTGTGTTGACACCCTTTTATGCTAAAATTGTTAGTTATATGATTAACTTTTATGCTAAAATTTTTAGTTATATTATCTAGTACATACTGTTGTGAAAACTTGTGGATGCCACAACTAGCTGCAGATTTCAAATGGCGTGTAACATTGGATTGCAAGTCGACATCCACCATATTAGCATATTATCATGTCATCTTAGCCAAGTTGAAGTGGTGATCAGCTTTGATCAAGTGAGGGCAAATATCCAAGCAACGCGAAGAGCAGCAAAAGAAGGGAGAAAAGTTTGGAAAGAAGAAAAAAGAATTGCATGATGATAGAGAGAAAAGAAAGAATGAGTGAGCAATATTATGAAAAGAAAATTCTCCCTCTATTTTAATATCTCTGTTTTATTATTTATTTATCTTACCTATATAATAGTTTTATATTCATCCTCCAATTCGTAACATGTTATCAATACGAGTGTTTAACCAGTGTTGCAATGCAGAGGTTTTTTTTTTCTTTATTAATTACGCTATGTCTTATTATTTTGTTGGATTACGAAAATTTGCTAGCACCATACATGTGTTGACTAATAAATTGATGAATTTCTTATGTTTTAATACAGTTGTTTTATTGCTCCTCATACTATTATCTAACTTATGCAAAGACGATGATCTATATAAGTCTTTTGTTCTTGATATTTTATACGTTGGATTTTAATTTAGCATGTGGTGTTGAGTTTTAATTTAACGAATAGACAATATGTATATAATCATATATTAAATGCTATTATATTAAAGTTGAGGTCAATTTAGGTGATTAAATAAGGTTTAAATAATTAAGACCTTTAATGTATTTAATTAAAATATGGGGTTTTATGTCTGGAGACCAATCCGTTTTCTAATTTTATGATGGACCAAAATAAAAATAATGAAAGTTAACAAATAGTTAACTTATAAATATGGTTATGGTCCTCAAATTATATCTATATTTTCATTCACTCTAACATCTTATTGTCAGAGAGAATTGAGAGACTCTCAAAGAAAAACTCAAGAGACAACATAAAGATTTGGAAAACTAATCGCAGGATCTTAATTTGTTTCTGTCATGGGTGATTCAGGCACGCTTCCGCATTTAGCATTTGATTTTTAATGATGCAACATGAATGATCCTAGGGATTTGGTGACGGTTCTCACCATTCAAGGCAGTTTCTACATTATGTGCATTACTTTTTACACTGTTAGAGTCATTTATCGTAAAACTGTTTATTATAACATTCCTAAGTATTATCTAAAATGATTGCCACTATATTTGACTTCTTGTTCATATTTACTATCTGTTGTTTAACTCACTCTATCAGATATATCTTGTATCTGTAGAGATGTTGATTAAAAGCATTAAAACGTAAACACTTATGATCTATTTTGCCATTTGACAAAATTTAGAGAATAAAGGATAGAATCACAAAAAGGATATAATGTTGCTAGAAGCACATTATGAGTGGATATATATGTGATTGCAGGATAATAAAACAACTAACTATTATAAATCGACAATGTTTGGAGTTACTTTTTCTTTCTGTCTTTCTTTCTTTCTTTTATGTTGTTGTTGAAATTAAAACATCCAAGTTATCAAGAGCATATATTCAGATTATAAAAAAAGTTTAACCAAGCAGTTAAAAAACATTCAGAATTGATAATGTAAAATAATAAACCATACAGTAAAAACTCTTTAAAAAATAAGTAAAATTTTTTTTTGAAAAGAAATGTACTTGATTTAAAAAAGAAAAAGGGATTCAATTAGCTACATATGGAGACGTCCAACCATCTTTTTGAAATCCAAATTATGTGTACATGTATATTTTGTTGGAATTCATTCTGGATTCTAACATAATCTCTCTGTTAACCAACACGGTAATTAGAGTCACAAATATTCAGTTATCTTTGTTGAGATCCAAAAAAAAAATAAAAAATAAAAAAAACCTATTAGAATCACTTTTGAATTCTTACAGAGTCTCTCTGATGACCAGCCCTATAGTGATTGAATTTGGAGACGTTCGATAATCTTTGTCAATTAAAAAAAAAATTTGGAGATTCTAACAAAATCTCTCTAGTGAACGGCACTGATGATCGAAGGTCGAAGTTAGAGGCCATTCATCTTTCTTGAAATACAAAACAAACAAAAAAATAAGTCAAAATCTATTTTGAATTCTAACAAAATCTCTTCGAAAATCAGCGCTAGCAACTAGCGATCAGCAATCATGATTAGTGACGGGCGATCAATGACTATAATTGTAGTCGGAGATGTCCAAAATATATTTTAATAAATAAAAAAAAAGAAAAGAAATAAATAGGAGTATTTTTCATCCATTTAATACCTTTCTTTTAAATTTTTTATAAAATATTATGAAATGATATAAATATCAACGCTAAGGTTACGGGTGGCACAAATATAAAGAGGTACTTAATTTAAGACAATTGTGCATATGACCCTTCAAATATTGTACTTTTAAATATATAGATATATATATATCTATATATATCTATATATTTAAAAGTACAATATTTGTTATATTACAACGTTCCCCTAGAAATACAACGTAAATAGCTTTATGCGCAAAAATGTGTGTTTTAATGTGTGCATGTATTATAAAAATGGACATGTTAATGTTATATTTATGACAAATTTATAATCAAAATCATATATATAAAATTCAATATTTGATCGTTATTGATTGATACGTTGATCTTTTATGGTTTGTTTGGAACCCATATACTTTTTATTCTTTCTGTGAAAATTAATAAAAATTATAACTAGTATTTAAAAAGTCGACCAACTTTTTAAAGTTAAAATATAAACAAGACATAATATTGTCATTTTTCAAGTATATAAATATTAAAAAGATGCCCATTAAAAACTTTTAAAATTTAACGATAACGACAAAATTTATATAAAATATTAAAAATTATAAGATATAAAATATTTATTATATGAATTCTCATGAGTTATTTACCTTATTTCATTTTACCTCTTAAATTTTAAAATTTATTAATTATCTTTGATTTATATAAAATCAGTTAAAATATTCATTTTAATTAAAAATATTTTCATTATTTCTATTAATTTTATAGATGGAGTCTGATAAGATAAGTATTTTGAGTGGTTTTATATAGATTAGAGAGCATAATGAACAGTTTTGAAAGTTTAGATAAAAAATGAAATTGGATAAATGGCCCACTTTATATAATTAATCCTATTAAAAAATAATATAAAGTATTAAGGTAAAAAGTAATATAAAATGTTGAAGTACCGTAAGGAGTTTCCTCTGTAATATATCAATGATGGCAATGCATGGAATCCACATACCGTAAGGAGTTTCCTCTGTAAAGTTGACTCCAACTCTGATGAATTTTGGCTGCTTTCCATGGCTCGCATTGTCTCCTTGATTTCCTTTCATGTGGTTGTGTTTTATTTTTGGTATTATGATCATTATTTATGTGTAACAACAATGCTTTATATATCAAATTAATATTTGATTTTAATTTTTTAAAAGCCTTTATTAATGATATCCCCCCATTGTCAAGCTTATGATTTGTCCCTTTGAATCATGTCTTAGAGGTTTATTGTTACACTAGACTTATGTCTACGTAGGGTGGATGGTGTCGTTTGTGTACAAATGTCATAACTCTAAATCAATCAAAAGTTTATATCAATTTTAGATGTTTATTCAAAAAGAGGCTTATCCATGCTCCACGTTACTTTTTTGTTTTTAGCTAGCATCATAAAATTTCACTAATGATCGTTCTATTGCATTCCTCAATTATCTTGCGAATGCAATACAGGTGTCAAACGGACTATAAATTGAGGAATGTGTCCATTATCTTGTGAGTTTATCATATTATCTTATTCGATTAATATTATTTTTATTATTATCAATAAAAAAAGTAATAAATACTATTGTCTTATTTTATGGTGCGTTTGACATCTGTATTGCATTCGCATTGCGTTAGAACTAAATAAAATTTTTAACTAAATGTAAAAGTATTACATTCAAATAATAATCACATCACAATTTAAATCTAACATAATCACTATTTATTATTCCACTTTTTGTACCACTACCAATTACATCACATATTTTTTTCTCTCTTTCTTTTTTTCCTTTACTTGTTTCAATCATATTACATACAATACAATTCAAATATTTTTTATCCAAATAAACATTACATTTAAATGCAACTTAAATACTTTTCATTCAAACGAATATTGCATTAAATACATTGCATTCAACTGTAATATAAATGTAATGCGTTATCCAAATGCCCCCTTAATTTAATTTTTTTTTTATTTTATTTTTTTGCATTGACTTTTTTTTTAGTTTTTTTAGCAAATAAGCTCTCTAACTGGAGGCAGGAAACTTTATTCAAACAAGTCGAAAAGGGACAAGATACAAGCAACGATCCAAAGACCAAAAACAGGGTTCACAAGAAGACCTAAAGGACCTATCCAGAAATTTATGATCCAAAAAATGGAACTAGAGGATTATCTAAACCAACTCAAAGCTAAATTCCTATTAACAAAGTCCACACGACGATCACAGACACAATCCCCACCTTGGCATTTTCTTAACTTAAGACACCACCCAGCCAACCAATAGGAATGGGAAAACCATCCTCTAACCAAGCTGCAACCCGTCCCAAAAAACAATGCCTAAGGTACACAACACTCCAATGCAAAACCTCCAACAATGGACCCAACTGGACCAAAACCCCCTCCTTTCACCTAGAAGGAACCTTTACACATACGACCTAGAATACAAACACAAAAGCTACAACACGAGTGGTTGAAGGGGAAACCTTTGCCCTTATTACAACCAGCATAATAATTTTGCTTTATTCTATCTTATTTTTTTTCCAAATAGTATATTAAATAAGCTTAAAATTAAATATTTTCAATTAGTTTACTTATAACGTTTTATTTTAGAAATATCTAATTTTAACATTTTGTTTTTTTGTAATGTCAAATTGAGGAAGTGGGCATCATTATTCAGGTTAAGAAATTGTGAAAACTAAACTTATCATGCATCCTACCGTATTCGATCCTTCCTAATTACATTTACTGATTGTAGCTAATGAAGTATTGTAGCTACTGTAGCAAAGTGTGCATTGACTACTATAGCTATTGTAACAATCGTGTACCAACTAGTGTAGCACTGTAGCAAGTGTGCACTAACCACTGTAGTACTGTAGTAATATTGTAACACTGTAGCAAGTTTGAAAAATTTATGTTGCGTGTGCATCAAATACCATATCAAGTTTAAAAAATTGTGTTGTGTATGCAACGAACACTATAACAAGTTTGTGTAAAGGTTAGGTGGAATAGTATAAAATTATGCTTATAAAATGAGCATTCTTAGATAGAATTGAGTAGAGGGGGAGATACACTTTTTCTCTCTCATTTTTGCCTTGCTTTAATTCTCATATTTTCTCTCTAGAATTTTGTAAGAATGTTTTACAAGTTATGTTAGAGTTTTTGGGTGAGATGAGAGATGATTGTATATGTGTAGTAAGCTTATTTAAGGTTTTGATTCTCTAATGGTTTGTAAAGTTTTTACATCTAAGTAAATAATTTTCTTTTATCTTATTTATTTCTCACATTAATATATTTTGTTGATAACTTTTATATAAATTCAGTCAAGCTTTTTTTATGTGATTGTTATATGATATAATATATTGATAAATATAATTTTATGAGTAGTTTTTTACTGTATTATCGCCAGTGACATATTAATGCTATTAGATTTTTAATAAGACAATTTTTTTTCGTTCTTAATGTGTGAATTTTATTTATTTGAACACGTTTAATTCACAAATTTTTCCAATCTTATATTTTGATTAATTGTTTTAGATGTAAAATTTTCAATTGAGTCAATTTATGAATCAAATTCAAATAGGTGAACGAAACATATAACAAATTATCGATGTTTTATCATTTTTAACTATTTAATTTTTTTTATTTTAAATTATATTATTTTTTAATTAAATTGTTATAAAATTACAAAAACATTTTTTTCCCTTTGTTTATTTCGTATCTTTATAATATCTTTATAATATTTTTATTTTACCGATCTCTTTTGTATATTTTTATTATCTTATTATGAGGTTAATTATTTTAATTATGTTTTAATTGATTACTTTATTTTGTGCATAATCACTCGTTAACCACAGCCCACTCTCACGCGTCCCTCTCTCTCTCTCTCGTGCTCTCTCCCTCTCTCTCTCACGGCTTTTTAAAAAATGTCCCGCTGTATGACCTTTTTTGCATTGAAATATATATCATGGCTGAGTATGGTTTTACAAGCAGGAAATCAAACTGTCAAAGATGAAAGATGTACCGCACGGAAAGGACAGATGTCATAAACGTATGTCTGGTCCAGCCAAACGCCCAAATTCTATTGAAAACTTTGACGTCGCTCGGTAAAAAAATTATATTTTAATTTTATTTAAATATAATATAAATTTATATTAAATATAAATTTTACAACAATATTACAAAAATAATTATTATTTAAAATATTTTTAAAATAATTATATTAACTTTTTAACTTTATTATTTATTTTTATTTTTATTAATTACATTAATTTTTCAATTTTAAAATACTTTTTATCTAAATATATATTTCATTCAAATATAAAATAAATATTTTTTAACCAAATACAATATTTAAAAAATAAATTTCATTCAAATACAATCAAAACGCAATAAGTTTACTAAACGTTTCTTTGGATAACAAAGTCCTTTCCACTGAAATATAAATTGGCTTAAAACAAAAAAAATGGTCTCTTTCCCTTAATTATAGCTGGTTGCGTACCTTGGGTTGAGATCGACAAAATGAGAAAGAACCCTTTTTGTATTTGTCTCAATCAATTCAAGAGGACAGAGTATTTTCATTCAAATAACAAAAACAAGGCCAGAATGGACAGGTAGCATCCATAATGAGACTAATAGGAACATGATTCTGTGCCATAAATTTTTTGTGGGGATTAAATAATAATTTTTCTTATAAAATGACAATAAATTTAAGATATGGATGGGGTACAATTGACGTAATATCAAAATTTTAAAATGAATGAGGCTGCCATCTCCATTTATGTTTCGTTCATGAATATAACAATAATCCTTAGCAATTCAAATTTTTTATTAACTATTCGCAAATGGTAACAAATAAAACATTAAAGTCTTCCATTTTATTCATTGTTCGATCTTAGGACGGGTATGGGAGATGAATTAGAATTTATGTACCACAAATTATAAAAGATTAAAATAATAAAAATAGAGAGAAAAAATTTAAAAAAAAGACAAGAAATATTATAGCAATTTATGAGAAATGAATTAGAACTCATTCCCAAATAAGCCCATAGTATGATACGCTCAGCTTAATGCGACTCTTGACATCTTTTTTATTTTTATTTTTTGCCATTACTCCTAGTAAATTATTTTTTTTTAGTACTTATAAACGCATGTTATGAGAATTTTACGGTAAATTATAAAAAATATAATTAATTAATAAGATTGTTGTTTTAAATAATCTGATCTTTATAGGATTTTTTTTATAGTTTTACCTATCTTTTTATTTGGATATGATTGAATATAGTTAACATTAAAAATAATACAGCACTGATAAAAATATATATTAATGTAAATTCTGTGTTAAGAATTCAGCATCAAATATGCAAGTGGATTTATCACTAAATTAAGTAAGCAACTATACTATATCACTCTTTTAATTTGTTCACTTGCTCTGGAACCCAACTTAAAAAAATAATAGTAACAATAATGTTAATAAATAAGGTGCTAAGGAAAAAATAATAATAAAAAAAAGAAAGGGTAATGAACAAGAGGCACCCTTTAGTGTTGGCTCTGTTGGTTGGTAGGGTCCTTAAATTCATTAGGTTTAGTAGCATGCTTAATTCCTTCCTTTATATATAGTTATTAATTAGCTACCTACTTTCCTTGTCCCATGTAGATGTAGCACATTAATATCCTTGCCATGATTGTGCCATTTGACAATAAGTTATGTGAAATTATCAAAAAAAAAAAAACCCCTAAAAAATAAGTTTTGTGAAGAAGAAAATTAGTGGATGAATTGCTTGCAAATCCTATTGCAAATATAAAGTGTGAGGTGACAAAAATTTCTTAACTTGCTCATTAATTAGCTACAATTAATCGTGTCTGTAATAAGAAATGTATTAATTTCACACTTGATTTTCTTTACTTAATATGTAGCTTTTACTAACAAGCACGCGAAAATAATTACGTAGAGATTTAAAATAAATATTTTTCTTTATACAACTGGTATTTAAAGTGAATTAAATATGAATATGGAAGCATGAACAACGACAATGTTCAACTGAAAGAATCAATAGAATGCGAAAAAAAAAAAATGATAGAGCTTGCTAGGACTTATTAGAGTAGAATATGTTCGATAAATGCTGTGTTTGATAAGAGAAAAGGAAAATACAAACAAATGAATAGTAGAATTCTTAGGTGATGAAATGAAAAATAAGTATGTAGGTTCTCTATTATGTTGTTTGGTAGAAGAGAAAGAAAATAATAAAGAAAATATCTAATTAAATATGTTTTACATTTATAACGTCGTATATTTTAGAAGATGTTAAGAGATTAAGGTGAAAAAAGTTATTTTATCCATATTTGTTTTGTCAAATTTTTCCTTCAGCTTTTCTTCCAAAAGTTAGAAGAAATAGAAAGCAGTGAGTTTCATAGTTTTTCAAATTTTCTTCCTTTTAATTTTTTCACTACTAATTAAACAACCAAGATTCCTTTAATATCTTCTATAAAATCCTTCATCTAATTTCCTTCATCTCATTTTTTTACTCTACCAAGCAAAGGCTAAAAATGCAAAATACACCAGAATTCAAATTATAGCACACACTTTTAAGAAAACTAAAAAACCAAAAAAAAAAAAAAGAAAAAGAAAAAAAAGCAACCAATTGAGCAGACTGAATGGATGAACTATTTGGCATAGCACAAATCTTATGATATTAACATTTGCGCTGATCGTATTAGTGAAAACATGTGCGTTTGACGTAACTTAAATGAACTTGAGCGGTTAAGATTGTCTTGGAAATAAATATACGGTTTGTATCAGGATTTGAATAGGATTTCCTGCATCTCCCGATGCTTATAAATACGCAGATGGACGTGGTAGAAATATATGTTTTTCTTATCTTTTAGAGAACACCGACTCTAATATTATATTTTTAATACAAACCTAGACATATGTGTGTTCAATTTTTTTAAAAAATAAATTTGCATATAAAAAGTTGTTATATCAGTTATATTATTTTGAACTGTTTAATTTATCTTGATATAATTTTAATCTCATCGATATGTGAATATATCTCATAGACTAAAATATGTACATTTTTATATATTTTTTTAAATTAAAGAATGAGACAAGTTTCAATCTTATTACCTTATGATAAAGTTAAATATTATGTGAATTTACTGTTAAATAATTATTGTTGTTGTTATTATTTTCATTTTCATTATAATTATTTTGAATTTGAGGGTAGTGGATTTGAATTTGTAAAATTAATTTCTGCAACCATGATAAATATCAATTTAGTATTAGTAGGTTTTGAATAGAATTGTCATCATATAGTGTTTTCTTATTACATTGGTCTATATTTCTTTCTTTCTTTCTTTTCCTGCTGAAATTATGTTGGTCTATACTCGTAATTTATACATATATTGTGATAAAGAAATTGATGCGAGGACATAGAATTATTTGTTTCCTCGAATACAAAATTATTTTTGAATAAAATGTATATGAGAGTTTTTACCAAAAGACCTTTTGTTTTGTATTATAAATAAAAAATATGTTAATTATTAGATTGAGTTTTTGACAATTAAATCTATAATAAAAACATATCTATATCTCAAATTATAAAATTTTAATTATGCACATTCATAATTATACCATTAGAAACTTATTTCTTATTTAACAATTACGCCTAGTTTAAAATAAAATTTACTTTGTTTTATCTTTTTTTTAAGTCAGCAAAACTTATAATTATTTTTAAAAGATAATCAATTTTTTCAAGTTAAATTAAACTAATCCATTTACATTAAACTATTGATTGAAAATTTCTATCAATAAGAAGAAGGGAATAAAAGCTCTTTTTTTTTTTTTGAACTTAAGGGTGATAAGATTCGAATTTTACACCTTTAGTTGAAGTTAAATGTAGAATTACTGTTATGCTAGCAACCACATGTCCTAAAAGATCTTATTAAATATAAAATAGTAAAAAAAAAAAAAAAAGCTATATGTACTTGAGGCTATGGTAGGATCTCATTTAAAAACCCTATTAGTAAGGCTTATATTTAAACTATTCGATGAATTTTAACAACTGAGATGTTATCTATATATAATACTTATAATGTACTTTACCTAATGTAATAATATACTAACAAATTAAAAAAAAATTAAAAAAACCTTTAAAAAAATTAAGAAAAGGGAGCCTCCTCTTCTTCATTGGCGGCCATAAGGGGGGTGGGCAGTGACCACTCGAGCTCATTGTCTTCTCTAGCGATGGCCTCCTTTGCCACAAGTTTGGCAATACACCACTGAATCATGCGCAAATCTCCACTCTTGACGACGATCTAGACTCAGTGGCTTAATCGAAGGATGGACTAGCGCGATTTGCTCCTAGTGACAGTGGTTTTTCACATATTTGGGTGATCGCCTGCAATAGAGGTCATTAATGGCTGATTTGTCATAGGGGGCTTAGGTTGTCATCACGGTAATGGTGGAGTGGCCATGGAGGGTCGCTGATGAGGAAGAGGTTGTTCAATTCATAAATCTTTTTTTTTTAATAAATTCCAATAAGCAATTTATAGAAAATATTCAAATAAAAGGAATTGCGAAAAGAATGATAATTTTGTCATTGACCAGCAAAATCTTCAAACCACATATTTCAACAATTAAGAAATTTAATACCAATATTAACTCCAAAAATGATATTTGAGTTGAAGTAGTTTTTGAGGGTAGGTGAAGTAGTTTTTGCGGGTGGGGAAAAGTGGGAGATAGTCCTGAGTCCAAAAGGGGAAAAAATCTAAGAAAAGAATTGGTTGCTAGAAGGGTTAGGGTCGATCTAGATATCAAGGGGTGTCAGTTGAGAAGGTTGGGAGTGGTCGTAGTAGGAAGAGTAGGTCATTGGGATTGGAGTATTTTTTTTTTAATTTTTTATGTTTCGATTGTTTACTGCATTATATTCATATTACGTTCAAATATAATATAATTTTCATTCAAATATAAAAATATTACATTTAAATATTAATGATATCATATTTTAAATCCAATATAATAACTATTCATTATATCATTTTTTTATTACTTTTACTAATAATATCATATACTCTCTCTCTTTTTTCTTTATTTTTACCCATCACATCACATATTTATTATTTAAATATAATTCAAATATTTGTCATCTAAATACATATTACATTCAAATATAATTTAAATACTTTTTATCTACATATGATTATATTTAATGTATTATATTTAAACAAAATATATTTATAAAATATCTCTTTGATATCATAAATTAAGAAACACAATAATTAATATATAATAAATTTAAATTGTTAAATTATATTTAAATAGATAAAAAAAATAGACTTTATTATAATTTATGAAAGAGTCATATTGACGCTATCACATCCTATCCTTAAAAAACAAAAAAAGAAGAATAAGAAGAAGAAGAAGAAGACAAAAAGAAGAAACAAGAAGACAAAAAAAAATTTGTAAGAAAAGAATTATAAAAAAGAAGAAGAAGAAAAAGAGAAAAGAGAGAAAAAGGGCCAAGGGTGGTTTACGGGGTATATGAGTGGGACCCGTTAAACGGGAAGAGGAAATGATCCGGTGCGCGCGTGGTGGTGTGGTGCAGAGCAGGGAGGTGCACGATTTTCCCTCCAACTAGGATTCCGGATGACGTGTCCAAGGCCAACTGCTTCTCCATTACCAGCCCCCGCTCCCCTCGCCCTGTCCTTTGCTTCTCTCCCCCGCCTTTCTCCTCCCTTTCCGTTCTCTCTCTCTCTCTCTCTACCCAAAACCAGACAACCAAAAAGTCTCTCTCTCTTTCGCTTCTTTTTCCTCTGAATTTCCCTTTCCCAATGCACGGTACGCTTCAATCTTCCCAATGCACGTCTGTTTATCTTTTTTGTTTTTTGTTTTGTTGAAATGTTTTTGGTTGAGTATCGTAATTTGCATTTCGGATTTGATGATCAGACGATCAGGGTTGAGCTCGTTTGATCATGTTTTGATTTGATGAGATTGGGATCAGAGGATGACTACCCGTAACGCGGACCCTCCTCAGCCTCAGGTTCGTCGTTTATGGCGAAATATTCACATGCACATTACATATATGTATATATATATATAATTCTTAAGAGATGAAAATTCTGTAATTAGAGTCTGAAAATGGAAGATTAATTCTGGTGTTGTTGTGATCTAGGGAAATAATAATAATAATAATAATAACAATAATAATAACAACAATAAAGGTGTTATCCCTCCTGCTCCTCCTCTGCCCAGTCCAGCTGAGCAATTGCGTACTCGCGTTTGCAATACGGTAATTGCTTGAAATTCTACATTTTGTACCTGAATTTTATATTTTGATCTGTTCATTATTATGGTCATTTTCCGAGTTTTTTTTTCCCCTTTTTTGCTGAAATGCTTTTGTCGTTTTTGGTTCAATCTTAGCATCTCCTTTGATATTAAGAGATTCAGAAATCTATTTCTCAGTCTATTGTTTTTTTATTATAATTTTTTTTCTTTTATTTTACAGGTTTTCAAGACTGGCCCACTATTTATATCATCCAAAGGTGTGTTTTGAGGCTCGAGTAATGTATATGTTGTTTCCACTAGAATATAGAGAATAATACATTGAGTATGAACTATGTTTACTTTTGCTTATTATAAATAATTACTTGTTTTCGTTGCTAATCATCATATAAAGTAGAAAATTAATGCATGAAACAAAACTATATATTTTGAGATATCCGAATTTAAGAATGGAAATTAGGCCCTTGGTCATCTCAGTTATTACCATGTACTTGTTTTTGTTTTCCTTTAAAATGTATGCAACTTATTCATGCTTTTTACTTATTATTAAATCATTTTGGTTATGCCCTGATTCTTTTTTTATTGGAAAAATGCATATCATGTTTCAATTTTCATGTTTATAATGATCATTATAGAACCCGTGTTCAGGAATTGGATGGACGTCTTGGAAAAAAAGGTGGTTTATCCTAACTCGCACCTCACTGGTTTTTTTCAGAAGCGATCCTGTAAGCAGTTTATCTTTGTAAAGTGTGTGCTAGTATTTTCCGGTGTTTTAGTACGTGTTCTTATTTAAGAGCAGGAACTGATTTTCCTTGGTAGTTGTTACGTGCCTTGATTATGTCATGAGCATGATTCTAATCGTTCTATCTGTTTTTCTACATTGTAGAGTGCGGTTCCTCAAAAGGGAAGCGAAGTTAATTTGACACTTGGTGGTATTGACCTCAACAATTCAGGCAGGTTGGCTTGTAATTCTAATTTGGAAATTACCACTTTTCCTCGTTCACTTATTGTTGTTGTTGTCATCTCAAAAGTTTACTAACCTTGCAGTATTAATTGGTTCATTTTTCTAGTGTGGTTGTTAAAGCTGACAAGAAACTCTTGACTGTGCTATTTCCTGATGGCCGTGATGGACGAGCCTTCACACTTAAGGTGCTTCTTTCCTCCCCTGTATTTGGCTCCCTTCTCACCAAAATACTTCTTTGTTGACAAATTTTCTCTTATCTTCAGTTCATGGCTGCCTTCATGTTCTGTATTAAAATTGTGGTGTGCTAACATGAATAGCTGTTTGCTTCACTGGACAATCAAATTTCCAATAGTTTTTGGGTGAAGTTGCTGAGTCTGTAGTTAAACATTCCAACAGTAAAAGATAATTCAGAAACTGCTTTTCACGTAAAAATGAAGTGGGACATTACCTAGTTACTACATCAGTAGCTACAATTTGATATCTTTTTCATATTGGTGCCTCAGGCTGAAACTTTAGAGGATCTTCAAGAATGGAAAACTGCGCTGGAGAATGCTTTGGCACAAGCCCCAAGTCATGCAACGGGGCAAAATGGTATCTTCAGGAACGATCAGATTGATTCAGTTGATGGTTCTTTGGACTACTGTGTTCTTACACGTAATGCTTAAAACTGCACCAGCTTTCTTAGCTTAATTCACTTTGTAATCCACCTTTCTGAACAGAATTTAAAAAAAAAAAAAAAAACATACTCTTAGAGAATAGCACTTTAGAACTGATTTTTGTATAAAATTTTCCGTGCCTCCTCCAAACCTATGTGATATTCAGGTGGTAATATATCTCAGAAGCCTTAAGTTTCTTAGAATGAAAATCTACTTGGGAATTCCTATAAAAAGAGGACTTGAAAGGACCATAGCATGTAACGACAGGTTAAAGTAAACTAGAATCTCTGGTCATAATCTAACATCATAAGCCAGTATATATATATATATATATTTTTGTGTTGCTTTAGTGTGAAGTTGACGTATTACTTTAGGCACCCATTTGTGTTATAAACTGTGATAACCGTTTGTGTGTCTGTGTGTATGTGTGTTTCTTTTTTTTTTTTTTTTCAAATTTGGATGTTCTCAGGGCAGAGTTATTGGGCTGAAACTAGCCTTGTAAGATTTTTGTACTGTTTCCCAAGTCTTATTTTTTGCTCGTTTATTGTTTTCAAAGAAAGAAAATCTAAGAATTATTTTGTGAGAAAATGAAGCTTCTCATTTACTCTGAAACTGTACAATAATGAAGTTTACATAACTATCTCCTTAACGGATCTTAGTATAAACCCAATATTGAGAAGACACATGCACAGAGAGAATCTCGCTACAAGAAATTTGCACAAGTATTATACTACTAAGTTAACATCATCATATCCTATTGATTAAGACCTTAACATTTCTTCATTTTGTTGAGTTGTTGGCAACCTTAGTCTGGGGCATAGGCTTACTTTGATGCAGTCTACATCCTTCTAGTTAATCCTACTGCAAGAAGTTGCTTTTTTTCTTTTTTGGCTTCACTATTCACTTCAATGATATGTGTTTCTGTTATATTTAATTTACAGAAGTTGATAGACAGCCTGTGAAAACTTCTGTGATTGGGAGGCCAATTTTGCTTGCTTTAGAAGATGTTGATGGAGCTCCATCTTTTCTGGAGAAAGCTCTTCAGTTTATAGAAGAACATGGTTGGTTTTTCTTTCCCTTTTATAATTGTCCCAACTGCACTAAATCAATTCATGTTACGAAAAGACATGTTTTTGTAGTTCCTTTTATATTTATTCTCATGCTAGGATATATGTAATGTTTTGGTGGATTATACCAAAGCTATTATTCTGTCAGGCGACTTTTAATCTACAAATTTATGTTTATGAATTCTTTTTCTTTCTGTAAAATCTTTTTTTTTTCCACCTCAAATTTTAAATGCCTTTGTGCTATGTTTGATTCGTTAATTTGTATAAGTTGTTTACATGTGATTGGTCAACTTCGCTTTCACATTTTTCTTTGTTTGTTTGGTAATAATTGCTTAACCTGATTTTACAGGTATTGTTATGCCTAATGTTCTATTCCATTTATGTATTTGTCTAGTTACAACTCTTTATTAATAAAGTTTTGTTATTTTACTGTTACAATTACAAGTCTAAAGCCTCGTCATCTTATTTATTATTATTATTTTTTTAACAAAGATTTTCCTGTTTATTTTCTTTCCTTAATTTATTATTGATAATGTGGTTTTATTAATAGGAGTCAAAGTAGAAGGGATCTTGCGACAAGCAGCAGACGTTGATGATGTTGAACGTCGTGTTCGGGAATATGAGCAAGGTTAAATTATCATATATATTGTTGTTCGTGATAATTTATTCTACATTATATTTTCATTTATTATCATGCATATAATTATGTATATCTATTTATTTTGGACTTCTGGTTTTAATTTTATTGTAATTTATCCTTTGTTTCTTTTGGAGTTGATTAAATAAGAAGACAAGTAAATGCTTTATGGTAATTTCATAAAGCATGACTTTTTTCCTCCTTTCAACTCTTTATGGGTTCATGCTTGTATTTCAGGAAATACTGAGTTTTCTCCTGGGGAAGATGCACATGTTATTGGTGATTGTATCAAGGTATCTCCTTGCTGGCATCTCCGAGAAGTCCATTATATATATATTTGCATATTCATGAAGGTTATAGTTAATCTGAATGTATTTTTATCTAATGTCTTGGTGCTTTTCAGCATGTTCTCCGAGAGTTGCCCTCTTCTCCAGTCCCAGCATCTTGCTGCAAAGCTCTCTTACAAGCCTGTCGTAAGTCTGTTTTAAAGCTTTCTTTTTATATTTCACCTTTTCTATTCTTTATGTTAAGATTTTTTTTCCCCTTTTCAAAGTCGCACAATTTACAATGTTTAGGTACTGAACGTGGTATGAGAGTCAATGCCATGCGCACAGCAATTTGTGAAACATTCCCAGAGCCAAATCGCCGTTTGTTGCAAAGGTAGCTACCACTCTACCATTTTTGTTATGACATCATCCTGTTACTTAACTACAATTATTTCTGTTTTGTCTTTTGTGTGGTCCCCATCTCATTTGTAGATAATGACGTCACTTTCTCCTATTTTTTTAGAATACTTACGATGATGCAAAAAGTGGCTTCCCACAAGGCTGAAAATCGAATGAGCTGCTCAGCCGTAGCAGCTTGCATGGCACCATTACTTCTTCGTCCCCTTCTAGCTGGTGAATGTGAAATTGAAAATGATTTTGATGTGGGTGGTGATGGCTCTGTCCAACTTTTACAAGCAGCTGCCGCAGCTAATCATGCTCAAGCCATTGTTATAACTTTGTTGGACGATTATGATAATATATTTGGGGTAATATACCTTCTTGTTCTACAAATGCTTCTGATTTCTCTAATGGCTTCTTATTATTAATACAACAATTTATACTTCCTCTTCCTTTTCGGAGCCAAAAATGAAAGGAAGAAAGAAATGGTAAAATTGGTTAAAAAAGAAATACAAAAGTTAGAGATTACAAGTGTTGTCTACAAGTGATGCTGGAAGTCCTGATTGTATTTGTATTTGGGAAGTTCCCTCTCCATTTTTCTAATTTAAGTACTCTGTTGCAGGAAGGTTCTGTATCACCAGAACCATATTCCGATACAGAAGAGAGTGGAAGTGAGTCTGAGAAGGTAACTGATGATGATGAATCATTCAACGATGATGAAACTGATGATTCATCACAGGATTCTGATGCAAGAACAGATGATGGTCCTGAAAATTCTTCAAGTGCAACAGGCAGTGAGAGTGGTGATTCTGGAGACAACAGTCTATGTGATAACAAGGTTCGAATCTACATCTAACATGAATTATACAAAGTCACAAAGATAGAAATGGCAAATGATAATTATATTTCTTCCTTGACATGCTACACCTTAGAATAAAAATTACAAATATGGAATGTAATGTTAAGTCTAATATCTGTCAGAGTGCCATTACTTCAACTTCGTCTTCATGATTTATAGTTTCTCCTGTCGTGTTACCATTGTGACAAAAATTGCAGAATGATGCACCTTCTCTGTAGGTGGTTTGCATGTGTTTATGTTTATCTTAAATGTATATCTAGAAAGTTAATTTTACTTCATAGTGAATTAAACATTGCATTTGTGAATTCATTAGAGTCTACCCTTCCTATATCTCTATGTACTGCTATAAGCATTAAGCCATATATTCATCTGCTTTTTTGCTTATTTTTACTCTGAGAAATTTTTTATTAACTCTTTGAAGGATGCAGGTTGGCTCTAACTCAGGTCCAGGCTTCCCCAAAGTCGGTGTTGACAGCAAACCTAAACAAAACCTGTCATCAATTTGTCTTGAAACTCCCCCACCTCAACCTCATGTTCAAAGCAGTAAGACGGAACTGACTCAAAATGGTGACAGTTCAGGAACTCATCAAGAGAAAAATGTCTCTGTATTAGTGCAGGTTAATGATTCTGTTGAAGTAGTGGGAGGTGTTTCTTCTGGAACAAGTTCAGTCCGGAAGTCAACTGGTCATGGTCTACCCTTATGCATTCAGAAATCTACAACAACAAGCAGCGGACCAGTACACAGTGTAAGGAATCGAAGTGCTTGGGGACGTGCCCACGTGAGTATATGTTTTCTGGATGTTGATATGGTCTTTCACATGTTAGACCTTTTCTTATTGTCATTTACATTTATTTTCCATACTACCGTGTTTTGGAATCATATAAAGTAAGCCTCGAAATAGGGCATTTGGCTTTCATATTAATTAAAATCATGCCTATGATCCTAACGTGGTACCTCTTTTCTTTTTGCATGAGACAGGGAAGGAAAAACCTTTCCATGGAATCGATTGATTACAGTGCTGAAGAGGAGTAAGTGATACGCATTTGTAATCTGTATTGAGCCACTTTTCCTTTGGATAAATCTGTCTACAATGTGCTTTATTTAGTTAACGCTTGATTTTTGATTAATTTTCTTGAATTTTATATTCTCTAAAGTAGATAAACATGTGATGCTTTGAGACTTAAAAAGACAGAGAGATGGAAATGTAGTGATTCTCAAACCAACTAATAGAACTTGGATTGAGTAATAAAATTACATTTTTAAAGACTCTTCGTTCAATTAACTTTTAACTAAAGCATTTTACTCTTCTTCCTATATGAAGCATTGAAATCCAGAGGCTGGAGATCATGAAATATGAGCTAGAAAACAAAATTATGGAAGAGGTGAACCTTTGTCCTTTCAAGAACCGTTTGTATCAGGTTTAGGGATTTTTTTATAAGCAGGATTTTTTTTTTTAAAATTATAGGTTAAAGAGAATGGAGTTCTGCGTACCAATCTGGAAAGAAGGAAGGAGGCACTGCAGCAGCGTCGCCTAGCTCTCCAGCAAGATGTAAAGTCCATCTGTAGAACATATATTCAATTTTTCCCCTTCTAAAAATGATTTTCTTTTCTGGTTCTATTGATTAAGTCAACTTTTTAATTACATAACCAAGAATATTTTCTAAACCATGGTGTACTGCAAACATATTTCATATTAGTAGTCGCATTGAACAGAAGTACAAAAAGCATTTTCAGCTCACTTCTTTTGTCAGTATAAGATACATGGCCAAGAGGGCAAAAATGCTTTGCTTTTATAAGCTGGTTTTTGTTTTTACTTCTATAATAGGAGTCCATCAGGTAGATGATGATAACTTAATGTTACTTTTCGGGGGCATTTGATGTACTTGCAGGTAGCAAGACTACAGGAACAGTTGCAAAAGGAGAGAGATCTGAGGGTGGCTCTCGAGGCTGGGCTTAACATTTCTCATGGGCCATTGCCCAATTTAGCCACTGTTGATGAAAAGGTAAGTATTCTCCTTTTATTTATTTTTTTATTGTATAAAATGTAAAACTTCTGGTTCTTTACCCATAATTGTACCTGCAAATGTTGTAAAGACACAAGCTCAGCTTGAGGAAATAGCAGAAGCAGAGGCAGACGTTGTCAATTTGACGCACAAAGTTGGTGAGCTCAGAATGCAGCTTAATCAACAATGTGAACCACACCAAGGCCCTTTGACCAAACCAGGCATTTTGCCATTTGTAACTCGTGGCCATCAAACAAAGTTGTAGGTTCTTTTTTACCACGCTGCGTTGCATACGCATTAGCATTCCTTTACAAGTTGTACGTTTCTAAAGAAAAAGTACATGTGTATTCAAGGCACATTGGTGATTTAACATAGACAACTAATTATCTTTTAATAACTTGATTAATATATGATACAGGAAGGACAAACAAAAAGATAATGAAGCTATTGCCCCTTCACACTCTGGATGGTCACAAAATAAGGTAATCTGGCATTCAGACATTTCTTTAAAAAAATCTAAGTTCTTACTCAGGTTCTGTCAAGAAATTGTGATCACTGGTATATATTTCGCTCCTATCGTCTTTTTTTTTTTTTAAATATCTTGGTGCTGCTTATACTTTTATTGTTATGAATAATATATTATCCATTCAACTTTTTTCTTGTATCGTGAATTGTCAAAAATGGATGGATTCTTAACCAACGAATCACATTCAAATTTACGATTATGGTCAAATAGCTAAAACGATTGGGTCATATTTGTGTTACACTTTTTAAGCAGAAAAGTTAAAAGAATGCTGGATTGTGTGATCTTTCGGTGAGTCTGAGCTGGTTTTGCCAATAGCAATGCTTGAGTGGGTCATCATTAAGTACCCAGAAACTATCTTGCTCATAACATTATAGTACTTCCTCAGGCGCAATGCAGCTTAAATTGGATACCGTTAACTACATAATGGGGTTTCAATAATCTATGTTCAAAATTAATTATGTATTAGTAAGGTGGGATATTTAACTTGTCTTGAATTTTAATTTAATAATACCCTAGAATTGAAAATTATGTATGGGAGATTAAGAGTCAGAGACAATCATTTGACACAAGTTGGGGATGCTTGATGATCAACGGGAGGAAATTTAGATTTTAATAGAGAACATGGATGGTTTATGTTTTATTAAGAGATGTAGACATTAAAAGAGCAATGATAGCTGTTAATATCGGCATGCATCTGCAATGGTCGACCCTGGATTTAAGGATGAAACTTGAAATTCTTGTTGCAAATCTGAATCTGTTAAAAAGCAATTTGTACTGTAACAGAGTGCTTTTCTGCATCTTTTGTTGAGCTAACTGCGGGCTATGGTACAACAGGATGGTCGATTACGAAGCACAGAAAAAGAGATTGAGGTGAAGCTTGGATCCGCATCCTTGTTAAATAAACATCTACCTCAAAGCTATCAGTCCAATCCAATTACAGATGCATTTGCTGCACAACCTGCGGCAACCAGGCGTACTAATTTGGCCCACTCCAAGAGGAGTGGTACAAAGGGTGAGGTAGGTTTCTTATGCAATCTTGAAGTATTTCCCCCCTCCCCCGCCCCCCCGCCCCATGTGCTGCTAAATTAATTCACCTTATAACTGTCAATAATGATTTAGGTGGCTCAGCATAACCGTTAGAAGTGAAAATGAGTTTCTCTCGTTATTTCTACTTTATTAAAATGACATCGCAAATTAGTTAAGCTTTAATTACTTGCTTTTTATCTGCTTCGATTGGCCGATATTTAGCGTGGTTACCTCTTGCATGGTTGTCATGGTTTTAACGGCTCTTCACTTGCACAACAGGGAAACATTAACACATCTTCTGCTCTAACAAAGTTGACAACACGACTAAATTTTTTGAAGGAGCGGCGAAGCCAAATTGCAAACGAATTGCAAAACATGGACAGAGGCTGCGGTTCATCTCAAACTGTCCTAAATCTTAATATGGGTAGGGAATTTCCGCAAAACGCTGACAAAAACCAAGGATCAGAAGTTCAAGCCAGCCAAAATCAGGAGAAAGGTGAAGTAGATAGTGCTGAATCAGTCTGGAACTTGGATGGCGGTGTGGGGACTGAAGGTCAATCATTTCAAAATTCTGAAAAGATTAGGAAGGCAGAGAGTCAATCACTCAACTATGCAGTAAGAGAAAAATGGGCAAATGACCAAAGTATCTACGGCCTAGACAGAGGACAATCAGAAAGCCATCTGTCACTACATGTGGACAAGGGTCGAATTGTCGAGGGTCAACCTTTCGTTGCTGCTTCAAGGAGGACAAGCTCCAGATAATAGGCGTTCAATGATATCTCAGTGATTGTTTTCTGCAAATGATATCAGATGTTCCATCATACAACATGCTGGCATTTGGATCACAGTGCTAGAAGACGGAGAATTGTTTCAGATAGCGACACTACAAGGGCTGTTTTTTATGTCCATAAGATCATCAAGTTAAGGGGTAGAGATCATAAATCCTATTGCTTAGGACGTACAGATTCTCTCCTTCAACTAAGTGGAATTATTTAGTAATCTTGCCCACTATTTTTTCTTTTGCTGGTTTAGAGATGAAGTAGGTTTTGTTTGGTAAGCCGGCATGGAACAGTCATCTACAAGGGCAGCCTTAACAGCTAGAGGAGATTGTTTTTTGATAGTGGATAATGTGTTGTTTGTTGAGTAACTAATTTATTTTTACCCCTACCAGTTTTAAAGCTGGGAATATATTGGAATCGAACTTGTGGATAGGGTGGTTCTGATTTCTGACTTCTTTTCATTTTGTCATGGATCTATGTACGTTTTTCTTGTTTGTTTTCTTTGTCGTTTTTTTTTTTGGCTACAAAAAGCTACAAAGGCTGATTGAGTACAGGCTGACAGAAACGACATCTCTATGGACAGTCAAAAGGACCGGCTTTTGTTTAGTTTTGAGAACTTACAAAGAAGCCTGCAACAAATCGTGTGCCAACCACGCGCCAAAGAGAATTAACTTAGAACAATAAGGAGACGTTTGGTTTTATATTTAAAAGTATGTAATTTTACATCAAACATAAAATTTTACATTCAAATGTAATCTTTTTCAATAGTTTTACAATAACAATTATTATTTAAAATTTTTTTAAAATAATCACATCAATTTTTTAATTTTAATTTTTTATTTCTATTTTTATCAATCACATCAACTTTTCAACTCTAAAATATTTTTCATCCAAACAAATATTTCATTCAAATACAAAATAAATATTTTTTAATTAAATATAATATTTAAAAAATAAATTATATTTAAATATAATTAAATGTAATATGTAATGCGTTTATCAAACAATTGATAAGTTTCTCCAAATCAAACCTTTTTTTTTTTTTTTGTTTTTAAAGAGAGAACAAGAAAAAAGGAAAAAGGTTGATTTATAAGATTCTCTTACAAGCTTATCTCTTGATTCAATTATATGAACTTTAATTTCCCTAACTAGATACATGTGTGAAGGATAAAAAAACAAAACAATTCATAAAACTAAAACAAAAACAAAAAACAAAAAACAAAAAAAAAAAAATCAAAACAAGTACTAAGAGGGGACAATAAATTTTATATTCCAATTTCACCCAAGAAGCACTATAACAAAATCAAATTGTAACATCTTTTTCCCTTTTAATGAATATCAAGAATTCCAAAGTTGGGTCCAATTTCTCCAACCCCCCAAAAGAAAAAAAAATAATAATAAATCATATCAAACCATTGTACTACTAAGGATTATCATCATCACGACTCCCTATAATCAGAAGTCCTTAAGCAGCTTCCTAACTTGCTCAAGCGTGACGAAGAGCACCACAGTGAATGGTCCTTGCCTAGAGATGGTGGGTACAAAGCCCTTGTAGAGCGCCATGGGCCCCTCCGCCCTGACCGTCTTCACGGCGCAGTCGAGTGCCCCACTGTACGGCGGCGCCGCCCCTGGCTCCACCCTCATGTTCATCACCCTCGTCTTTATCACGTCCACCGGGTTCGACGCCACCGCCGCCACGAACCCCGCCGCAAAACTCGCCACCACGTGGGTCCCGATCCCGTCCTCCATCACTCCCCTCCCCAAAATCATCTCCTTGAACTGATCGTACGACGCCAGCTGCGACGCAGTCACGATCATCGCGCGGTTCACCGTAAGCCCCGACCCGCGCCACAGGCTACCCACGCCCTCCTGCCTCGCCATCCGGGTGATCGCGTCGCCGACGCCGCGGTAGTTCCGCCGCTGCGCCTCCGGGAGCCGTCCGTCCGCCTGCATCCGGACCATCGCCACGTCCGCGGGGTTCCCGACGGCGGCGCCGATCCCGCCGGCGACGAGGCCCGCTGTTATCTTCCGGGCTAGGGGCATGGAGCCGGATTCCGGGTCGGACCACTTGGTCTTGAGGACGTCGTAGAGCCCCATCCTCGTGGTGGAGTAGAGGGTCTGGCGGAGGACGGTGGCGGAGATGCCGGAGAAGAGCGCGGCGACTCCTTCCGTCTGCATTATCCGCATACCGACCGAGATGGGACCCACTCGCGGCGGGGGAGGAGGGGTGACGTGGATGGCGGCGGCGGCGGCGGTGGAAGAAGAAGCGGAGGAGGCGGCGAAAGCTGGGCGGAGAGCGGGAGTGGGAAGAGGGGGCTTCTCGCCCTGGAGCTGCATTCGAACTTTGATGAGGTCGAGAGGGTGTGTTGAGCAGCCGGCGACAATGGAAGCCACTCCTCCTTCGACGAAACCTTTGACACCCATAACTTGTTTTTTTTTTTTTTTTATTTGTTTGTTTGGAGAAATCAAAGATTTGTTTGATTAGTTTGAGGGATGAAGAAGTGAGTAAAGTTGAGTTACTTATGATGTTTGTTTTTTCGGTGATGGGTGTTTTTTTGTGGAGAGGTTTGAAGTATTTATAGTTGGGATTTGGGAATGGTAGAGAGAAAAGGAAAGAGAGAGGAACGAATAAAGGAAACGTCTAAGGGCTGTAGATGTAGGACTACGCGGTTGATGGGTCCGGTGCCGAGTCCTGTTTTGATGCTTTGGTTTACAACTACTTTGGTTTGACTTCAACACTTTTAGGGGTTAGTCTTCTTCTTATGCCTCGCTTAGTCAGCCCTTGTTCACTTCTCCCCACCTTCTAGGAGAGACTCCTCAAGTGTTTATAATATTTGTATTTCTCTTCTTTTTTATTTTAATTAGTTGGATTTTTTTACTAATAAGAAAAAAAAAACTAGGGTGTTAATTATTTAAAAAAAAAACTAAAACTAAAACAAAACAAAAACTAGGGTGTTCATATGGTGGGGGAAAACCTATATAATTAAGGGGTTAAAATTTTTCTGTTTGACGTCTTGAATTTAATGATTCTTTTTAATTTTTCCTTTTATTGCAAAATGTTTTACAACTTTATCCCTTTATTTGTCTTATGAAATATTTTTAATTACATTTACAATTTTTATTAAAACGATTTTAAATTTTCACCTAAATTATTTTATTTTTAAGTATTTATATTTAAAATTTGGTTATCTCAAATGAATCAAAATTTGGTATTTCAAAGAAGAGCTGTAGCGAGACTAAGCATTTTTATGCTTCGAATCCTCTTGAAAAAAAGTGGTGCCTTCGGGAATGCGGACACAGGCAATGCATGGCTGTTATCAGCTCGCACCTTAAAGTATTGGGTTAAGTCCCACAACGAGTGCAATCGTTTTGTTTAGTTGCTAATGTTGAGTTTAGAACCTTGAGCACATTATCAGTGTCAAGCAGAACGAATTTTAAGGTTGATGTCATGTCAACATGCCCCTTATGTCTTCAGCTACACACGTGCTAAAATGGCTAGGACCAAAGGGTTGCGATCCCAAAAGGAAGAGGAGCAAAAGGAAGAATCCGGTGGAGGAGGGACTCGCATCTGATTTACTAGTTGGTAAGGCAATAACTACAAAGACAATAATCGGTGACTGGTCCAAGAGGATGATCAGAGATACAAGAACTGAGACACAACCCAGACTCCTATTGGAGGCAAAGTGGGAAATTGTACGCAATGAGTTAATTAAAAAAATATATTCAATCTTGATTTTTTTTTGTTTTTTTTAAGAAATAAACAACATTTCCAGGACTTTGTAGTGATAAAGGCAGGATAAAGCTAATTTCCCGCCGGCTGTGACCTAGTTCATGTTGACATGATCAACCACATTAAAAGTTTCATCTGTAACTTTGTCTACTTCTCAAAACTTCAAAAGCATATTGGAGTATTGGGAATCCTATCTTAAATGCAGAATACGACTAGTTTCCAACCTTTGGCCTTGTTTGCAAATTGGATTCCGACTAATTGATAATAGTTATCACAATCTCATGTTCATTTATCTATAACAACCGAATTAATAAATAATCACACATTTGTAGGATTACTATTACGTACCTAAATCAAAAAAAAAAAATTTTGTATCATTCAGCAAGGTTTAAAATTTAATAATTATTTTAATAAATTAATTCTCAATTTAGTCCGGTCCAATGATGTATCAAATGCAGGGATTCTTTTTTTTTTTTCGTGCATTTAGTCAAATAGTTTACTGCAGGACACCATTCAACAGACTCATGTCGAGTACTATTTAGTAAATCTCAACATTATAATAATATGCCGTCGGACCTGCAAATAAATTATTGTGACAAGGATAAAATACCATGAAATTCCTCTTTTTTTGTTTTTGCGCAGAAACTAAGATCCATCACCTCTAGTTGCCAGTTGCCAAGGATGCTAGTAACACATAATGTCCGATATTGCCATAGTTAAATGATTGGCGGTAGTTTTGAGTTGTGCTTGCCATTGCACCACTCAAATTTCTAATGGCTCAATTTTTCATGGGTTTTCTTCATGTAACTTGTCAGCAGATGACTGTTTTTTTTTTTAATTCTTTTTATTATTGAGAAAATATTAAAAACTTGAAATATTTAATAAATTACATTTATTTTAAAGTATTATTTCCTTTTTTTTTAGTAGAGATTGCTTTAGATTTTAATAACAAATTACTCTTAAAATATAATAAGTCTCACGTAAATTTTTAATAAATAAAATTAGAAATTCACAGAAAGAAAATAAGAACACAGTTTGAATATTTAGGAGAGAAAAAAAGGAAAAACTGAAAACAAAAATTATATTAACCGTTTTCTGTTTTTCCCTTAATATAGATTTAATAGCAATCATTTATCAACAAATGCAGTTGTTGTTACAAACAGTGATATTAATTGTTGCTATTTTAAATAGTCACATCTTTTATTTATTTATTTATTTTATAAATAAATATTAATTGTAACATTTAATCTTCACGTGATACTTGTCATAATAAAGTATTAAGTACACCTAATAAGTGCCTCTATAGCCTTACTACCCACGCCACACGTGTGTGTGAGTTGTATAAGCATATTCCTTCACTTGTCATATTATTGACTCATTAGAACGATATTTTTTGATAAAATATTATGATTCTTTATCTTCTTTTATGTGGGACTTTAGTATTTTCCATTACACTTATAGTTAAAAAATTCCAACATTTAATCTCTAGCATATTAACTTTTACTATCATATTAACATTTGAGGAGGCAAATATGAATTATATTCTATCATAATTTATATACATACACATATAAATTATTTCAGTGTGATTTTAATTAATTCAACATAAAAAAACATGTATTATCAATAAGAAAACCAATATCTTAAAAAGCTCTATTTAGCATAAGGAAATCAGATCATCTTGGTACTTCATTCAAAGATAAATTAATTGCTATAATCATGTTATATATTATATTATATTATAATTCAACCATTTAAGACTCAAGTTGAAGTTTGCTTCTCAAATTAAGTAGTTCATTGGGAGTTACTTAAGTATATGCTCAAGACTTTGGTTCTCCCCTTAATTAACTCCTAATTACCAGGTAGCTTTTGATTATTTAAATTCAAAGGGGACGAGATGTTCAATATCTTGGGACAATGCAAGGAAGAAAGCAAGGGAGGAATCTTCAATGGCAGCCTCAAGTTGACATGAATGGGTCCGCAGTAAATCACAATCAATAAAGTGGCACATAATTAAGAAGTGGGGATACTCCCACCACTAGCACTTTGACCTTTTATCCCCAAATTAGTACTGGCTACTTATTAGCTTATTCTCAAGAACTGGTCCAAAATGTAGGAAGCAAAAGAAAGGGTACGTCGGATACACCAAAATATAAGATTTAATTCGTACCATAAACATATATATACAGGAGAAAAAACCCAATATGCATGTAAAAGCATATTTTGTCGATTCTAAGTCCGATCCACGATATTTTGTCCACATTGTTTTTAGAATTCGTCCAGAATATTATCCTCAAGAAATTTTATTGATCACGAACATTTTTTTTCACACTCCAAGTCATGATCTTTCACGAACAATAACATCATCACAGTCCTGATTTTTCACAGTGAATGTGGTTATTACAAAAATAAAACTTGAACAACCACAAAAATTTCCAAATCGAGAACTCCATGAAATGCTAGGAGGGATGGAGAGAACGTAACATCATATTTGAAGTAGTGTTTGAGTGCTTGGCTATGCACAACTTTATAACATCTTCTCTGGACAAGATGGACGTATTTGGACATTTCCTCCCAATAATATATGAGGAAAGAATATCTCCAGTCGGTCGAGAGTAAATTTCTCTAATAACTCCATTTTTTTAAAAATATAGTTTCATTTTTCAGTTGATTTTAACGTAATTTTATGTGTAAATAAAGGAATATTTACCCATACTTATTAGGGTTATGTATAAGGATAAACATTTTTTATGAATAGAAAATGTTATATTATAATAATATGAGTGTTAAATATTATTAATTTAATATTATGTACATTGATTTCAATTGTTACGAATGCTTGATTATTCCGACACTGGTGGGTAGTGCCAAATATATTAAGGAAAAGAACATATTCGTCGTTTTCGAAGTGTGTGATATCTAATGATCAGTGAATATTGGCCAAGCATATCTTAGTGCACGTTCAAACACCAGAAAAAGATTGAGAAAAATCTTGACGTCGGTGGTGAATGAATATGTCCCTATTCTAAGCAGATGGCGGGGGTTAAATTATATCAGGAGGTAGAGGAGGGAAATACTTAACAGAAAAACTTGAATTATAGAAAGTGATAAAACGACAGTTAGAAAAACGACAAGGGAAAAAAAAAAAAAAAAAAACAAACAAACACTTGACAGAAAAACTCGAATTACAGAAAGTGATAAAACGACCAAAAAGAAAAAGAAAAATATTGACGTCGCCTGAGAGATTCGAACTCTCGCGGGGAAACCCCATGTACTTAGCAGGCACACGCCTTAACCACTCGGCCAAAGCGACTTTGTTGTTTGTGTTTCTTTTTAAGTTTATTTAATGTTATTGTCAAGTGCTAAGATTTTAGGCCCAAATCCTAACTGTGAAAATGGGATGCTGGAGCTCTTCTTGTGGACTGCAGGTTTTGGCCCAATGGGAAAACCCAAGACATATATTTGGGTTTTCTGAGGAATGCCGAAAAAGAAGGGCACATCTATAAAATATTTACTCTCTCTATAATAATTTTAAGATTTTTATTCTCTTTCTTTAAAAAATTTTTTTTTTGCTCTCTTATAATATTAATAAAAATCTATTTCAAAGGAAAAACCCATATCTTTAGGTAAAAAGCCTAAATATGAATATTAAAAGGGTTATTTTCATAATTTCTCCAATATATTCAGGGAAAAAGAGGCAGATAAAAAATAATTACAATAAGTGATGCGTTTAGACATATTTAAAGTAAATAGTATATGTGTGATAAATAATTTATTCATCAAGCACATCTATAAAAATATTTATTTAATGAATATTCTCATAAAAAATTATGATGGTGATAATGTTATTTATCTAAAGGGTTGTTTGGGGGGTGTTTTGAAGACATATTTTAGACTTTTTTTTTTTACCTCATAACCACTTTTACTATTTACATATCAAAAACTCTATACTAAACTAAGGGGGGAGTTTAGGGGAGATGCTTAGAGATTTTTTTTTTTGTTGGAAAAAAGTTGTTTTGAAAAATATGTTTGGGGGAAAAAACTGTTTGAAGTGAAAAATTTTAAAATTTTAAAATTTTTTTTTAAAAATATTAATATTGTTTTGTTTCTCTTAAAATTCTATATAATTTAAAAAAAATCTCATTTGGACTTGTATACACAAAGTTATAGACTTTTAAAATTTGAAATTTACTGTAGTGTTTTGGAGATATAAATAGTGAAAAGTGATGAAGTGTTGGAAAATAGTTGGTTTTGAAGAAGGCAAAATTTGCCCTCAAACTACCTTTCAAACTTTAAAAATCCATAACTTTGCGTACTCAAATCCAAATAAGATTATTTTTTTTAAATTGTATAAAATTTTTAGAAGAACGAAATAAAATATATATTGATAATTTTTTTTAAATAAATTTTTAAGATTTTATACTTTTCACTCCAAACAGTTTTTTTTTTTCCTCAAACACATTTTTGAAAATTTACTTTTCTTCAACCACCAAAACACTTCTCTAAAGCCTTCTCCAACCGGGTCCTAAAATAATTAAAAACATACTATTTATTGTAAATATTTGAAAAATAATAATAACTTATTGCTGCAATTTATGATATGTTAATTTTGGAAGAATTAGATAGGTACCTTTTAATATTGACACACTTGTTTAAAATTAGATCAAGAGAGGCATAATTTTTTTATGTATAATTACAGACGGGGAATAATAGTGATTATAGACATAATATAACGATAATTTCACATTTAATTTCAGATATAAAATTTGAATTCTAATTCCTTTTTTTTTTTTAAGGGAGAATGATAGGGTCATATTATTATTTAAATTGTCTATCTTTATCTTTCAAGATAATTAGAGCAATGTTATTTATGGCAATGAATTATTCATGAAAGCCAAAAAGAAAACCACATCAAAAAGAAGAGCAATTATTTCTAATTAGTTTTCATATATACTTAGGGTTCGTTTGGGAACCGCGTCTGCAGGCGTGATTTGAAGGGTTGGAGGCCAAACCGCGTTCGGCGACTTCGACTCTGCAGACGGTGAACAGGAGGCGCACATGAGCTCTGCAACGTTTCCTGATTTGCTCTGTTCCTCCCGTCCATCCGTCGCTTCAAAACTCTCTTCTGTCGGGTTGAATGTTTACCGGCACCCCCTATTTCCACGAGATATCATCCGGCTCCAACGGTAATGTTTTCTCTTCCTCTTCACACTCGTCTTCTCTCCATCTTCACTGTTGATTGCTTTTCAATCTCACCCCCGCCGGTGTTCCCTTGAAAACACCCGTTTATCGCGGCCGAAAGTTAAAAAATTTTGTCGAAAACAACCGGATTTTGGGGGTTCCGGTTTGCATTGTTTGGATACATCCGAAAATATTTCTCTGCCTCCCGTGGTTGTTCAACAAATTCCGGTCAGTACCCTGCAAAAAAATTTTTGTTTGGCTATCGATCTGTGGTTTCATTGATGTTGTCGATAGTAGATGTATAGTTTTACGGAAGTTTGGGGTAAATGAGTTTGGGATCTGGAAATTTGCATGCAACTAGCTTACCGATTAGGTGTTTGGTTTGTGCATTGTTGTAGGGCCGCCTAACACAACCATTTCCGGTAAGTTTTAACGCATTCTGTTGCTTTGATTTGCTCTGTACTGGAGTTGAGATTTCCGATTGATTTTGTTGATGTTCACCCTCTATGCTTGACATTTCGTGTTTGTTCTTCAAGTCTCCCCTCTGTGCTTGATATCTCGTGTTTGTTCTTGAAGTCTCCCCTCTGTGCTTGATATCTCGTGTTTGTTCTTGAACTCTCCCCTCTGTGCTTGACGTTTTGCGTTGAGTCCAAACCTGTTTGGAATTGTTGTGGTTGGTGGTTGTTGAATAGGGCTGGCATTTTTCATTATTATTTTGTGTTATTGCACCGAACATGAACATATAGCCCCAATGTTAATTTTTGATATTTCTTTGCAATCTGTCTCTGTACTGGACGTGTATTACATCCTGCTCCACTGTTGGTTTCCCCTGTGTGGGTGATGTTTCCCTCTGTCGTTGAAGTATCCCCTGTGTGGTTGATGTTTCCCAACGTGCTTGCATTCTCCCCTATGTGGTTGATGTTTTATAAATCTGTCATGCATTGTGAGGATACTATTCCATGGTTTACAGGAAGTTTTGCTTCGGTTGGCATGTTTGTAAGTGTAATTGATTCTGTTATTGCTCCCACTATGGCTCTTTCACAAATGACCAAATTTGTGAAAGAGTTTTCCAAACAACTGTGCCACACATGTGGCATCCGCTTGGCCCTTTTCTGTTTTCCCTCTCTGGTTGATATTTCCCCTCTGTACATTATGTTTACAGCCTGCTAGGTTGTTACACTTCGTGCAATAATGGTTCTGTTTTTATTTGTATGGTGCTTGTATAAACACAGGATATTTGCAAAGTTGATCTTAGCCATTTATAGCTGTTGTTTTGGTTGACAGTAACAGGTTGACGGTTTCAACCCCGTCGACCTGTCGTGATACTGTCGCCACGGCTACCGGTAGTAGGAGACACCGAGGTGGCGTTCACAAACGCACCACTCGGCGTTGCCACCAAAAGCAACAAAGGGCCCAAATTACACATTACTTCCGTGTTCGAATGCGGATACAGCAAATAACGTCGTCGTTGCCCATTCGTGAGGCGACTAGCGTCGTTTCATCCACTGCGTCGAACTCGGTATACATTTTTATAAAAAATCTACATATTTCTGTGCAATATATTTGTTTTCCTGTATTTATAAAAATTTGTGTGTAGCTCTGTGACTTACGAATAACATATAAAGTGCCTGTCCACATTGTATGTTATACCCCAATTTCATTCATCCGTTTATCTATGTGCATTGCATTAGGTATGGATTATGGTTTATGATTTGATTTGCATTTACCATTAAGCCACCTAGTTTTCACTTTTTATATTTCATTGTTTTTTTATGACATATTCTGTTCTAATTTTCATTGTATTGTTGGCCTTGATCAGTGGTATCTGTTGCACGTGCTGGGCCTTGTTGATTCTGTTGTTGGCATCCTATTCCTTGTGGTTGTGTACTGGTTATGATGCAAACTGTCATGGTTGATTCGCTTATCATGTTATTGGTGTTTTACACACCCGTTAAACGAGTTTGTTGCTGGTTGGTATCTGGATTGTGAACCTTTATCACTTTTATCCGGTGTTCAACCTAGGTAGCAATTTGTTTTATGGGTGTGCATAATGCCTAACATGATTATGTGATATATTGACATTAGACTGAGCCGTGTATTTTCGAAAACCAAATTTTGCCCCCATCGTGCCTGTGAAATTTTACATTTTTTTGTACATTTTAGTGTAACACCGATATGCCTCGGGCGGATGGGTCGTTGTACAATTGGAATGAGGAGAAGGAGGTTTATTTTTTAAACCTCCTTGATGATTACCAAAGTAATCATGGTGGAAGACTTCTCAAGACTGATATATACTCGGAGTGGGCCGAGTTGTTTAACAGGAGGTGGCCTGATATCAACACCCCATGTTATGCAATGACTCTGCATGGGAAAAGGACACGAATGAGGCGGACGTACACCGCGTGGGAGGCATTGCAAACATGGACGGGTTTAGGCTACAACCCTATCACTGATACAGTGATCTGTTCCGACGAACAATGGGCCCATTTCGCTGCTGTAAACACTACTACTCCTGTTTAGAATGCAAACTTATATATTATATGATATTTTGTACTTTCCCGTGTTTGGTGTATATTTAGCAACACATACTTTTGTTCGTGCAGGTTCATCCAGAGCAAAACTTTCTCTGAACACAGGGTTTAAAGCACAAGGAGTTGTACCTTAACGTTTTTGCGAGGTACCAAGCAACCGGTGCACGGGTTCAGCATTCCCGATTCAGCCCTAGTCCAAATGTTTGTGAGCTGTCTGGCGGTGACATGTCTGGAGACATATCTCAGGCCCCTGGTGTTGCGATCCATGAAAATGACGCGCAAGCCGACACGAGTAACCCGGGCCAATTTGACTCTCAATACGCACCAGGTTCAGTACGGAGTCGCGAGAAACAGGTTAAGCGTAAACAACGTCAGGACACGGAAAATAGTCTCGCTGACGCAATACGGGGCATCGGTAGTTACTACTTAAATAAGTCGTCACGAACATCAAGTACTGATGACGCTACCCTAGCTGAGTTGCTGGCTCAAGCGGACAAGGTGATGGAAGAGATGGGGGTGCCCACCAATGATGCAGTTACCGTGTACCTGTGGCTTCGTAATGAAAAAGCGTTGTTGCGAGACTTTACTAGGCTTTCCGTTGAGAAGAGGTGGAACATTATTAATAGGATCGTGAATGGCGGCTTATAAGCTGGGTTACTCGTGCGAAACTTTATTATTTCTGAGACTATTCATTTGTCACGGACATTTCCGTTTACTTTATTATTTTTACCATTTAGTGTTTAATGACTATCACTTATACAGTTGTTTTCATATTTATATATTTATATTTATGCAATTTCAAACTGTTCACGGCTTGCATGTTAATTTTTTTTATGTCATTACGTAGTATAACTGTTATAATGATTTGGCTGCAACTTTTACGAAATTAAATCATTTTGTATGTTATAAAATATTATAATGTTTGTTTTTATGCAATGATTTATGAAAATCGAGTTATAAATTTTCTTACAAATTCACTAAATGTAGGTCGTATAACTCGGCAAATTATGGATACATCTGATACGGATACTGATGATGATGTAGCCGGTGTTGCATGTGTCTTATACGCATATATGAAAAAGTTGCATAAGCAAAAAGTCCTTAAACACGACTCCATTTTAACAGGTGCTGTAAAGACAGATGAGTTGTTATACGGAAATGACGATAATATCAAACAAAAGACTCAGATGAGTAGGGCTAAATTTATGGCTTTGTGCGAGTTGGTAGAAGTAAAGGGTTTACTTTGTGCGACAGATCGTGTATCCGTACCTGAGCAATTATTCATATTCTTAGAAATACTATGCCATGCGACAACAAATAGGCAAACACAGGATATTTGGTAGCATTCAGGTGAGACGATATCGCGATGGTTTACAACCGTTCTTGACGCACTATTCACATTAAAGGCCGAGTTTATACGCCCTCCAGATTATAATATCGTGCAACCATATATTATGGAAAACGCATACAAATACAGACCATGGTTTGACGTATGTGATTAAGTTTGTTATTAGATTTATATATTTTAATTGTTTGTAACCGTATATCTGTCTAATAATGTGATTATTTTCGTAGAACTGTATCGGTGCCATCGATGGGACGCATGTGCCATGCGTGCCGCCAGCAGATAACTCGTTGGCATGGCGGAATAGGAAAGGCATAAGCACCCAAAACATACTAGCAGCTGTGTCATTCGATATGATGTTCACATGCATGATCGCAGGCTGAGAGGGCTCTGTACATGATGCGAGGATATTAGCACATGAAATGGCCGTCAATGGATTCCCAGTGCCACCTGAAGGTTTGTTATCTGTTTGTAAATAAAAATGGTTATACAATTACATTTTCAACCTAGGTATCGTATTGCCTGTTATACGTACTAACATATATTATTTGTTTAGGTAAATTTTACTTAACAGACTCTGGTTATGCTAACAATGATCACTTTCTTACACCTTATCGCGGAGAAACATACCACTTGCTAGAATACCGTCAGAGACGATATGGTCTTACAAGTACGAAAGAAGTTTTTAATTACACACACTCGTCTTTGCAGAATTGTATTAAAAGAACTTTTGGTGTTTGGAAAGCGAGATTTAAAATACTGACTAAGATGAATAGTTACCCCATCGAGAAACAAGTGAAGATACCAATTGTTTGTGCGATATTGCATAACTTCATAAGAATGCATGCAGCGGTAGAACCAGACTCGCTACTTCAGTCATACATGCATGACGTGCCAACGTTTAGTGGAAGTACATCTATGTCTACTTGTGCAGTGGATACAGCTGATGCTGATGGGTTAGAAGATATTGATGGTGTGTACGAGGACATATATACGAACACAGCTAACGCTGATGCACAGCATCAACATCGTAGTGGGACCACGACTATGCCTCGCTTTAGAGATGCTATTGCAGAGCAAATGTGGGAGAGATACCAACAGTATCCCTGGTATAGACTTTGACGTTTGTCGTTTTGATGGCGTTATTGTATTCTGTCCAATGTAAATCAAAATGTCACGATAAATATTATAAGGCATGACTTACTGACCCCTCCGATGATTTTGTATGTATGATTATGGTCAGCAATTGCCCTATGTACGTTAGCGATTGTATGCAATTTTTGATTGGGGGCTTAACTGCATGTGCTCATTTATGGAGTACGCCTTTTTATAATTATTTTGTTTAACATTGGCAATCATGTTTGACTTGAGTTTTACAAACATTGCGTTGCCACCAGATTTTGGGGGGTGTTTGGGGGACGAGGTATTAGTACTACATTTTGGGTTAGGAAAAAGTCGACTTAGAAAATACAAAAAAGTTAACAATATGTATATATAAAAAATTCAATATGAATATGGTAAGGTTCATCTTGAAATCTTATGTCATTTAAATTAAATTTATCTCATTTAGACTTGTATACACAAAGTTATGAATTGATAGGATAATTATTTTACATAAATACCCCCTATTTATGATTATCATAAATGTAGTTGTAGATTATAATTTAGTTCAGATTTCTGTTATTATAGATATAAAGGGCCCAAATCAATATGTGATATAAAACATATTGTCTAACATCGCGTGTAAAAAGTTGTGAACAAGAAATTTTTAACGCAAATGCTGGTTGTCATGAAGATAGCAAAATAAAATCTTTAAATTCCAAACACTTCCTTATTTTATCTATCATATAACACAAACTCCCATAAAGATTCCTTTTTCTCACTTATTTAATAATTTTTATACACTTTTTTCATAACAACTTTTTTCCAAAACCTTTTATCCCAACACAATCTCCAACACTATATCTCATCTCCAAAACCAACATCTCCAAAAATATATCTCTAAAACCCAAAACCCCCCCCCCCCCCCCCCCCCCCCCCCCCCCCTTATACTATTCAATTTCATTTTTCAGATATCATGGTGGCTTTCACATCTTTCCGACGATTACATGAGTAAATATTATATTTTACTTTTTGCTATAAGCCATTTGGTTTAATATGCATTTAGTTGTATTTTAACCGTTTATGGTTTATGTCAACTTGTTTTTTTAAATAGAAATTATTATATACCTTGTGGTTGGAATATTTTTCCGCCAGGTTGATTATATCTTTCAGATAGCTCTCAGCTCTCAAAAAATATATATTTTTAAAGTACATATATATATTTCTCTAATATAACATATATTTTCATTAGGTCAACGTTGCTCCACGTTAGAAATTATTCAAAACCCATCACCAAAAAAAAAAAAAAAACACTCATTAACTTTGATAGACAAAATATTATATTTCTCTCACATCAACCCTCAGGTATAAGGCACACCGGTCTGCGGCAGCCAATTATCCCCCAACAGGAACGTCGACACCGTGAAGTTCTTCGCATCCGTTGAGCCGATCAAGTGGTACCCAGGCCACGTGACCCGGCCCGTCGTGTTCGACCCGGGACCAGTGTTCGCGTACTCGGCGTAGTACAAGGTGCTCAACGCAAAGTCCCCGCTCCACTCGTGCCAACCCGCCGGGTCAATCAGGCTGTCTAGAAACGACTGCATGAAAACCGTTAGGGAATATTCCTTCCACGGCCGCCCCAGGTACGTCTTGGTGGTGCCGTTACTCGCCGCCAGGTCCGCCGAGGCTCGGACGGTGCAGTTCTGGATGGACGTGCCGGTGTTCTGATTCGGGTCGGTCCGGCCCTGTGCGGTGATGGTGTTGAACTGGCCCAAGTTCGGGAGGCGGGGGTAGATGGTGCAGTTCTGGAGCACCACGGCGGCGTTGCCGAAGATGAAGTCGACGGTGCCGTAGACGTCGCATTCGCGGTAGAATTGCCGGTTGGAGTGGGTGTAGAGGGTGTCTTGGTATGCCTCGAAGCTGCACCGGTAGAACGTCGACAGGTCGGCGCCGCTCCGTAGCGCCACCGCCTGGCCTTTGCTTGGCCCAGCGGTGTTGCGGACCGTTATGTCCACGGCGAGGAACCCTTGCCCCGTCACGACTGCAAAATGTATTGTAATAATATGGCTGCGTCAAATGCATGTTCAAGTGTTTGTATGTATACAATTAAATAGATATCAAGTTTCACAATTTAGTGACATCATAAATTAGCAGTCTTAAATTTCTTTAGTTTTGGAGGAAAAATGCTAATAATTAACTAGATTAAGAATGCTAATCATAATAATTTGTTTATGTATATAATTTTGCTAAGACCAATCATGAGTCAATTGTCCAATAAAAAAAAAATCATTAGTCAATTGAATTTAGTTGCACGATATTTATTTAGTGGTGAACCAATATAAACCTAGAAAAAAATAAAAATAATATGGAAGAATCTTTTTCAAAGAATGTGTGACTATCACGCCTATATATGATAACATCTTAAGTTTTAAAAAATAACTACTAAAAAAAAAAAGTTGAAAAAGATTTCCTAAAAAAAAAAAAATGAAGTTGCAGAGAGGTATATTACTTAGAGTTGCAGAATTGAAAGTAGTCCAGCCATCTCCGACGCTGTGGTTCCCGGTGATGATGGTCTGATTAATGCCGTCTCCGAGCAAGAACAAGTACTTCTTATTGTTCGGAATCGAAACATATTCTTCATAGACTCCGGCGGTTACGTATATCAAGAAGTATCCTCCGGAAGCCGCCGAGTTGTTCGGCGCCACCGCGATCGCATCGTTGATACTACTAAAGTTCGCATTAATCCCATTCTTACTCACAGTCACAATATTCTTCACCAAAACCTCCTCGTCTCCCACCTGAAGAAGCTTCCTCCCGCGGCGGTGGCTTCGCGCCCAGTCGTAAACTGCCCGGTTACGGTCCGACATCTTCATCGGTAGCCGTCCCTTTAAAGACACCGGGTGCTTCCTCGGCCTCACTGACTCTGCGTCTCTCCGCCTCGGCACCCAACCCTGAGTGCAGAGAGCGAGAGAGATACTGTGCATTTTTGAGCCGTCAGATAATGCCTGGAAAAGGTCATTTTTGACCGAAGGCGACGACTCCAGACCGTCTGAGCAGGTCTGGAGGTTGGTCATGACCGTGCTGAGACAGGTCTGGAGGTCGTCCGCTTCCAGGCTCGGAAGGAGTTTGTCTGTCTTGTTTAGGGTTCCGAGCGCATTCGCTAACAAGTCGATGTTGAGGGAGAGGAGTTCCCGACAGTCGCGGAGGGCTCGGATTGCGGGCAGTGACAAGGTGTCTGAATTACGTTGGAGGTAAGCGTTGACGGAGTTGAGGAAGTTTTTGGACTCGGAAAGCGATTTTCGGAGCGAGGATCGACCGAAATCATGGATGTCGGTGTCTTCGCCGGGGAGTTGTGATGAGCAGTAAGAAGGAAATCTTGTGGACTTGCAAACGTTGCCTCGGGAGATTGCTTGTGCATGAGGTGGAGAGGTCATGAAGAGCATGAAGAGAATGAGAAATGTAATGTTGAGGAAATTAGAGGTTAGAAAGGAGAACTTGGAATATTTGGCCATATCTTTTGATAAGGACAAACTGAGATAGATATAAGGATTAAAATTATTAATGTTTTGAAGGATTTAGTGATTTGGATTAGTATTTATAGGAAGAAAACGTGCATGAGTTTTGGATTATTTAATTAATTAGGCAATTTGTGATTATTTTGATCATAGTAGTGGTCCTCATGAATAGATTAGGAGCCAAGTACGTGATAATAATATTTGTTTAGTACCATGAACTATTATTAATTAAGTTGGTGGGGGTTGTGACCACGATGCCCCTGTAACATAAACTCCTGATAGTTATTGTTAAGAAAAATAAAAGAGAGACTAATTTTAATATCAATTTTTTAATATCAAATTATATAATTAACACTAGAGCGTTCATTTTTTTTTTTTTGGTAAATGTTTGAAAAATAACCATATTAATTAATCATATATATCAATAAAAAGATAATAACTTATTGTTATTATGTAAGTTGATATTAAAAAAATCAAGATTTACATTACTTTTCAATTCTGGAACTTAACCCTTATTTTGGTAGGAACTAAGCGAAGAAAATAAAGGAAAAATTATGAAAACAGGAAGATATTATGAAGCTTAAGAGGTTTATTTTATGATTTTTCTATTATGTTTTTGAAATGATAATTTGCATAATAAGAAGAGAAACACAATGCATACAGGAAGATTACAAGTATCTTGTACTAGAAAGGATTATAGTCAAGGATAAGTTTTGAAGTAATCAGGGCAGGCTATTGATTTTGCTAGTCTGAAATACATTAAGTCTACGCCCCAGAGAAATAATAGACAATATTTTTATGTTACATGAGGCATATCTAATATATTAAAAAAAAAATTTCCGGCACGATATTTTTCCTATATAGATCTAGCCTAAAAGATTTCAGATAGTTTTTAGCATAATAACTTAAGTTTAACATGATAAATGAAAAATATTAAGGATGACGAGTGAATTTCATAATTGAAAGATGGAAGTATATCGTATATTATAGTTAACATCTTTAATAAAAATTACCATATAAGTATGTGATTTTCATTATCATGCATATTTAAGGGACAGATCAAAATAATGATGGTCGTTCAGGCTTAATTATTATAAAAAATAATAATTGCTGGCAATACATAGAATTAACCATAAAAAAATAGTTGAAGGTTCACATCCACTTGATCTAAAGATATAGAATTCAAATCACTCATCTTTAAATTAAAAAAAATCATAAAAAGCTCATCATAAATCGAAAGCCAAAAGAAACAACAAACAATGTTAACTCCTCTGAAGTTTTGTGATATTCCATTAATTTTAGGAACAACGCTAAAAACATCATTAATATATAAAGAATGTGTTGCAGTATGAGATCTATATATTGGATCTCTCTTAATTACGACGTTTAGCATCAATTCTATCTAAAAGGATTTTCTTAATTCAGAGATAAGAGAAATTGAAAAAAAAAATGAAATCTTACGCATAAATGTGAACTTTGTTTTTAAAATTTGTTTGTTTTTGTTTTTTTTTTTCCGTTCTTTTCGAATTCATTTTCAAAATATTACGCGAGACATAGCAAAAGCGTGTGTAGAGAAGTCTTTGGTTGAATGATTCTCAACTAGACCATTAGTCTTTGTATTTTATTTTTAACCAGAAAACTTGAATCTGAAAACGAGGAAAAGATGGAGTTTTTTAGTCAATTTGGTGTAAGTTTTGACCAAGGAAACTAGCTTCATTTTTTTTAAGTGTATCCAACTTGCCTGAACAAAGTCAACTCAGCAGCTAGCTAGACAAGTAAAATTGAACACTTTATGTGCGTATTGGAGTTAAACCAAATCATGTCTATAATAAGGGAATTATAGTTAGGTAGATGTTTGGGCACCAGCGAGCACCGTCGCCAAAAGAAATTTGGCGAAGAAATTTGTCTAAAACACATGCATTCCTAAATACACACACAGATACATATATATAATGTATTATATTATAATATGCCGACTGATTTCTTTTTTCAAAGGACATTATATGCTAGATACATTAACCAATAAAACTAATAATATCTTTTGCACTAATAAATACAATTTATCATGTCAAATTAATTGTGTGCCTGTTGGTGAAATATTGTTCATCAATCAAAATCAAATCAAGAACCAATTTTTCAACGTATTGAAAAAGAAAAATGATGAACGTAACATTATTCTCTTCCTCCCAGATACATGAACATAAATTGCTCTTCCAGGTAATTTTTTTCTCTAGCTAGAAGCTTCTCGGAGATATATACTCTATCACTCTGTCTGAACTTAATACAAACACCCTGTTTAGCGTCAACTAGAGATGGCAAAATTCTCACGTAGAACGGAGCCCTACAAGACTTATGGAACAATATTTGAAGATAGAAACGAGGACGGACACCTTGTATTCTCCTCGAATTAAAAGCGAGTTAGAGATGGGGGAAACAACTTCACTTTGTCTCCATCCCTATATATATATTACATAATTTATGTTGCATATCTGCGTAGGTATATATATTATCTTTTTAAACTTAGATTGTTTTAGTAAAAAAGCACTACTACTACATTTTTATCACCGAAAAAATGAAGCTGGTATTAGAAAGAGTAAGTATTAGTTAGTAACCTTAATTAGATAATGCTAAGTAATACATGATACTTTAAATTATTTTAGTTTTCGACTTTCTTAAATTTTTATGAGACATTTTTATGGCTTCATTATTAACATATAGTTTGTATTTGTTTAGAATTTGATTTGTTATGTGAAATCTTTGATTGTGGTACAAATTTATTGGAAATATCCATGTACATTATTTTTTGTTTTAAATATTGTAGTTTTCACACGTTGTTAAATATGAAATAAGACTGGTATGGAAAAAAACTCTCTCAACGAAGAATCCCAACCTCAACAATACCTCTTTTTAGATGGGGATAGAAATGGAGATGTGAATGATTTTATGAGCATAAAATGGGTTGAAAAAGCATTTCTCACTTCCATACCGCCACATTGCCAACCTAAACCGTCAAGCTATAGTTTGCAAATCTAACTTAATTTAACTTATAAGTTAGTTAAGCTAAGTTGTATAAATTAGTTTTAACTTAATTTAACTTAGTATGATCTACTTTTACTATTTATTATCTATACTTTCACTATTTTAACACAACTTCTAATACAAGTTATTTATATTTTCATAATCTCTAATATAAGTTAAGTTAAACTAAATTAGAATAAAATGTCTGATCTAATTTAACTTTTAACCTAGATAAGCTAGATTAGCAAACCAAATGCATGCTTGATATCTTTTATCCCCTTTAGTTAAAAGCCCATAGATACTATATTACAAGCTGGGTTAGCTTAAGTGGCAAATAAGTGCCACAAGTTCTCTTCTAATCAGCAATTGCCTAAAAGTTGTAACTTTATAGGGTTTACTTATATTTCCACTAAATTCCTCCTGAGGGTATTGTGATCGACCTGCCACATGGGATTCTGTGTGCTTGCTTTTGTGTATACCAAAAAAATTGGTGCTTATTAGGGTGAGTCCTATATCAGTAAGAGTGAGGATTTTTAGTGGCTTATAAGTATTATAAGTTCTCTTCCAGTCAATAATTTATTAGAAATTGTAACTTAGTAGAGTCTATTAAATTCCTTCTCTTGAAGGCCTTGTGGACAATCTGCTATATGAAACTATATGTGCTTGTTTCTACATATATCAAAAAACTTGGTAGCTACTAAGATGAGCCCTAACTCAATGGCAAATGAGGATTTTGAGCAGTTTATAAGTGCCACAAGTATTTTTTTAGTCAATAATTGTCTGGAAGTTATAACTTAGTGGAGTCTATTTATGGATCCACCGAATTTTTTTTCTTGAAAGCTTTTTAGTTGATCTGTCATATGGGATTGTGTGTGCTTACTTTGATGTAATAAAAAAAAAAGTTGGGTTAGTTTGAGAAGTGCCAGAAAAGTAATATTGCTAGCTATTAGCTAGTTGTATTATATTTACATAGATATAGCAACTACTTTCCGAATATAATAAATTTGAAATTAACGTGCATGTGCTGTGAGAAGGATGAAGTTTCTTCAAAGTTTCATTTACTTTAAAGGGAAAAAGGTATTTTCATCAAATCAAGTTTTGTATTTTGATAGAATATATGCATTGAATCAAAATATTGGTGAACGGTAAATTGCATGCTTGGCCTAAAAAAAAGAAATGAAAAGAAAGGTAACACCCAAACTAGAAAAGAACAGAAGAAAAAACAGGGTTTTGAGAAATGAGGCCTAATTAAATTACAGGATGTACTTGTGAGGTCAATATAATCTCTTTCAAAAAAGAAGTTTTCACAACATATGACTACGTATGTACGCATAAAGCATTGTGTAACTAGAGGCTTTAAATTCATATATTATATTTTGTTTCTAATCAATATGCAACTCTGGCACACTGCAATTTGTACATGGCAATATAAAGTTAAAAAGTATATGTAAAGTATATGTATAAATTTAAATGTATAAATGGTTTAATTAGTATGCAACTATATACGTAAGTCTGGCACCCTGCGACATATATATGGCTATATATATAAAGTATATTCATAATTCGTAAATTAAAATAAAGTATATACATATGTATGGCTGTATATAGTTTGTTTTACGTAATGTTCATGCATACGTCGGCACACTACAACATGTACATGGTTATAATATATGCGTGTGTGTGTATAAAGAGATATATAGATGCATAACGTTGAAACCGGCCTAGCTAGTATTGAAATATTGCATAGAGAAGTCGAAACTAGATAATTAAATAAATGAAACTTTTTTTTTTTTTTTAAATCATGTAGTACATAGTGACGTAACTAAATTTGTCGGATGATATTTAATCACTGGCTTAATCACTACGCACACTCACACAAAGTGTCTTCTCTTTGCTAAGTCAATAATTTGTATTTTAAAAACAAGTTAGGTTTTTTGGAAAGTCAGAGGGTTTATCTAGTTAGAGGGTTTATCTAGTTATAATAACTTGGATATATATGTGTATATATATAAAGGCTTATATCTAATATGAAATGCAAACTGATATATGGATATGAAAATATGAATTTATATTTAAAAAAATATAAATACATTCACAAAGTATTTTTTAACATTTCAATATTTATAATTTTTTTCTATATAAGTTTATATTTTAATAATTAAAATTTATATTTTTAATAGCATCGGATTACATCCTAATATTAAATATGGGATCATTTCTTTATGTAAATTTATATGTATATATATACACCTTTGAAGCACTTGGAAAAATGTGACGCCAAGAACGAAAACACCGTTAGCCATAGTCGTATACTTCCAGCTGGTTTGAACCAAATAGAAAAGTCACATCATCAAAAAATACACGGTTTCTCTAGCCAGTTCTGACCATAAAAATTAAAAAACGAGTACTTAAAAGAAAAATTTGAGAGCGATGTTTAGTCAAATTAATCTGGCTATCCGAGTCTTTTTCTCTTTCTTTTTCATTTTTTTTAAAGGAAGCTAGCTGAGAAAGTTGTGCTTCTATTACTATATAGCTAGTGGGTTGATAACAAATATTACGGATTTGAAATAGTCCAAGTTATCAAATTTAAGTTAATTAGTTCGTACTGATGTCGAATAGCTGGATCAAGATGGTACAAGCTGGGTTTTGACTTTAAAATAGATCGAGAGTTATCATCAGAGGCTGAGTTCTGGCGCAGGATAGGTTTTTCTTGTGTGTGTATATATATATATATATATGTATACACACATACACATGGCTTGTATATATTCGCGCATATTAATGTGCTATTAATTGCATAAATTTAGTAATTAATTACAATTGGATAGTTCATAATTGAAGATATCAATGTCAACGTTATATGTTATTGAAAAAAAAGTGGAATTAACATATTTTTGAGACTTTGTATTTTAATGTATATTATTATTTCTAATGTTGTGATTCACTTTTGTCGTCATCATTTTGGAACAAGTAAAAATATAATTTTAGCATTTACATAATTTTAAAATGACAAAATTTGTAATGATTAGATGAAAAATCGTTGCATCAATTAATAATTATAACTATTAAATAGAACACTTTTTAAATTTTTTATTAAAAAATAACACTTCATACAAGAGTGTTTTTTTTTTTTTTTACTCAAATACCAAAATTTGATATTGGCACATTTTATTAGCATTTCATCACAATTTTGAACTCGAAAACAGTGAAAGGTACTTATAGCATGTTATGATTTTGAACTCGAAAACATGATGCAAAATTCTAGCTAAAGAAAACGAGGAAAAACGATGCAAATTAATCACTAACTTTAAAGGATAGTATTAATCTTTTAACAAAACCAGAGTCTGATAATTTGAATATATTGCGTCTCTCCCTATAGAGACCTGAATTAATTAGACCTGTATTATATATATGACCAGCTACTTGGTAAATTGGATGAGTATGCCCATTAATACTCATGTCATTAATGTCTTTTTCTCACTTCCAAACAGACATATAGCCCGTTCAGATTTTGACAAGTGGCTTCTCAAGTGGCAAGTTCTTTTACATGGATATTATTATTAACGCTAACTATTTTAGTCATTACATATTTTTAAATTCCTCGTAATCTTTTAAATATATATATAAAAGAGTCAATTAGTTATTTCATCTTTCTTTTTTAACTCTAACATGATAATTAGGTTATTTATCATATAATGGTCACGTGACAAACTCCGTATAGTGTTTTTTTACTTTGTTTTGTTTATCTATTTTGTACGAGTGAAGTGCTTGTTATACAATTAGTAATTTTTAATCAAAGCAATAATCTTATTGACTCATTTGACATATCTATTAGATTTTCACCAAATTAAAGGGGGAAAAAAAGACTAAACAAAAAGGCAGTTTGACAATCAGTTATATTAGCGCATAAAAGTAGGTTTAAGAATTTGTATTCTCCATTTAGACGTTGTAACACTCCCTTGTATTTTAATTCATTTGGTAATTGTTAAGCCTATTGAACTCTATTTGTTGGATAATATGGGATCAATACATACCTTTGCATCAAACCACATAGAAACTTCTAGGCCATAGAAAAAGAGAGAAAAATTATGCAAATAACTACATCATCATGCATACGTAGGAAACATTGAGTTCTAATTAATTCATAATGTCGAAGGGCAGCTAATTTAAAAGGATAACCATTATCCCTTGACCCTAATACATACAAAGCTATTAATGTGAAGCAGAGGTACTATGAGGTAACTTGGTGAAATATTAGCTGGACATTTTTATGTGAAGTAGAATTATGACTTAATTGGTTATCAATTGGATATTTCCCTTACTTCCGTACGAATGAAGAGATCTTGAAAAAAAAAAAAGAAAGAAAAATGGGTGTTTTATGGGAGAGAAAAGATAATAATAATACAAGTGAGACTTAGCATATATAATCTCTCTGTAAATGTAGAAAATTTACAAAAATTATTTTGTAATCTCATTTTTAAATTAAATATTATAAGTAAGTATAAAATGGTAATTATTCACTCGGCACTAACTTAGGTAGCGTTTGGTATTGTTTTTGAAATCTGTTGTGATTTTGAAAAAACTGAAAATGAGATCGTTTTGAAATCTGTTCTGAGATCGATTTTAAAATTATGTTTGGTAATATTTTCTGAATTTATATTTTGAGAAACAAAAAAAATGAAACTGTGTTTGGTTATATTTTGAAAACCAGTTATTTCATAAATATTTTATGAAAATATATTTATGTTTAATTTTTTTAAAAATTATTATGAATACCAAAATTAAAAATTAATAAAAAATTTTAATTGAAAAATTAATTAAAATTTAATAACCATAATATTTAAATAATCACTATATCAATTAAATCTTAGTTAATTATAATAATTAGTTACAAGTACACTACAAAGTAGTTCTTAATAGTTAAAGTAACATTTAACTAAAAATTACTAAAAAATTCTATAATCATAATTACGGTAAATTCTATTAACTAGTGTGTCATTGATTTAATATTTAAAATAACATTTTATTTTTTAAAATACTCAAATATTTTTTTTATTTTATAAAAATTTTGACATGAACTGCTCTAAAATATAACCTGCCCAAAACTCCAAAAGCTTAACCTGTCAATTCGCAGAACAGTTTCAAATATAATTTCAAATCCAAATCCAAATTTAAACTTTATTATCATTATTATTGTTATAATCATTTTATTATTATTTAAGTTATATTATATATATACATATATGCATATACAGATATATATAGAAGTTTAGTATATATGTTAAGGGGGGAGGGGTTTTAGCTGGTCATCCGCGGTGGCGTGAGGGCGCCTGACAAATATGGTGTGGGTGAGGGAGGCACAGCTGGCGGCTGGGTGATTCGGTCACAGCGTCGAGTTGAGTCACGGTTGAGGCACAGTGGCTAGTGGAGGCTCACTACTTAGGTCGGCGTTCGCGGTTGCTTGGGCTCATCAGCGGAGACTCTCAGTGACAGTGGTGGCTAGGACTGGTTCGGGCGACTATGGAGGTGAGACACAAGGACGGGGGGTCGAGGAAGGCGACGAACGATGACTCTCGAAATCAAAGAAAAAGAAGAAGGCGACAAACGACGACTCTCGAAATTGAAGAAAAAGAAGAAGGCGATGAACGACGACGAACAAAATCGAAGAAAAAGAAGAAGGCGACAAACGATGACTCTTAAAATCGAAGAAAAAGAAAAAGGAGACGAACGATGACGAACGAAATCGAGCCCAGGGATAAGAGAGGCCTTCGGCCGCCGGCGATGAACGACAAAGAGAGAGGGGTGGAGCCGAGACGGTGCAAGGAATCGAGAAGGGGGTCGGCGTGGAATCGAGAGGCTGGGAGGAAAAGTCGTCGAAAACGAGAGAAAACGACTTTTTTTCGTTTACTCTCTTAAGTGTAAAACCGAGAATTTAACCTTAGAGATTTCAAAATCTGTTTTTAAATTCATTGCTTACCAAACACGATTTTGTTAAGATTTTGAAATCGATTCCCTAAGGAATCGTGAAATCATTTTTAGAACTTTTACTAAACACGCTCTTATTTTCCCTCCCTTCTTTGTATAACAACCAAATAAGAAAAAAAGAAAGCCATTTCTCCCTCTATCATTGTCGATGTTGACAAGTGACTTCACATGCTGCAATGCTGTGTGACAATCATTCGATGAGTGATTACTTGTGTTTTGTAGAACTTTCAATAGCTATCTAGTTTTGATGTAGGTGTTTTTTGACATGGTTTTTGCTTTTTTTTTTCTTCAATCATTGACTAAAAAATTAACTTATTTTTAAATCAAAATCAAAATATTTTAACTTATTTTTATCTCTCTTTATGTCAACAAATTTTTTTAACTAGATTTTAAAAATTAAAACAGTTTATTTAAATCTCTATTGAAATAAGGTGTCTGTTTAAAATGAAAAAATTCGGTATTTTTAAAGTAAACCAATTTTTTATTCAAAAATATAAAGTTGTTCGGAGAGGAAAAAAAAAAAGAATCCCCCCATAGTAGATGTTGACAAGTGACTTCACATGCTGCAATGCTGTGTGACAATCATTCGATGAGTGATTATTTGTGTTTTGTAGAACTTTCAATGGCCATCTAGTTTTGATGTAGAAGCTTTTTGACATGGGTTTTTGCTTTTTTTTTTTTTTTCTTTTCAATTATTGATAAAAATAATAATAATAAGACCTCGTCTAACAAATCATTTCAAATCAAAATACTTTAACTTATTTTTATCTCTTTTTTTTTTTTACGTTAATAAGTTTTTTTAATTAGTTTTTAAGAAATTAAACAATCCATGTAAGTCTTTATTTAGATAGGGTGTCTATTTTTAAAATGTTAAAATTTTTCACTTTTAAATTGAAAAAACTTTTTGTTTAAAAGTAAAAAGTTGTTTGAATGAATAAAAAAAATTTTCATTTTTAAAAAGAATAGTTTATTTTTTTATATTCAAAAGTGAAAATTTTTGATGCCTGCATATTAATTTTGAAGGCTCGGTTTCTCAAAAATAAACATTTTAATCTAAAAATAAAAATTTTCAAAAATAAACTTTAGAAATAGACGAAATCTAAATATATGCACTCAAACCTTCTAACAAAATACATGCTAAAAGTTGTTATTTTTTATAAGTATTTAGAATATAAATTTTAAAATATCGGTTAGTGGGACAATGATTTTAAAATTTTCTATTGAATAAAAAAAGTTTAAATAAAGTTTATATTAAACTGTAATATAAGTTTCAAAATCTATTAAAAAATCTTTTATTCATTTTTTTCTTTTGTGAGAAACCACATTTTGGGCCAGTTTAGCATGCCTATCAATGGACTTGAGGTTGTTGAGTAAGCATTAGCTTTCTAAAAGTTATTTTGGGCTTGATTGGTAGAGCTTCCTAAAAATCATTTTTAGTGTCTTGAGTTCAAAATTAATTTTTTGAAACATTTAGATAATTTGATAGAAGAACTTTTGATTTATAAAAGAGTTTTTTGACAAACTCAAAATATATAATTTCTGAAAAATACTTTTTTAAATAGATTTTAAAATTTATATCAGAATTTAAATTAGATATTATAAATTTTATTTTAATATTTTAATACTTATTATAAAACTTTAAAGTTATTTTGACTTTCAAAACACTTAGAAAAATATAGTTATCAAACATTTATTATTGTCTTTTTTCTGTTACTGACTAAAAGTAAAAGTAAAAGATCTACTAAATGGACCCTTTTGAGGTTTTATGTATCCAAGAGCTAATTTAAAAAAATGCTTGGATAATCTGACAAGTGAGTTTTAGTTCTTTAAAAAATGCTTTAATTAGTTAAAGTAATAAAACGTTACTTCTAGAAAAAGCTTTCTATATACATTTTAAAATTTGTATTAGAGTTTTAGAAGACATTATAAAATTTCGTCGACAAACTGTAGTTTTTGCTTCTTCTACTAACTAAAAGCGTTACATCAAGAGCTACGAAAATGTCATGATATACTTATTAATTAAGATCACAAAGTTGGTTGACTTCAACATGCTGTCCCCTGGACCATGAAGTATGTCCTATTTGACCGTCAAATTTAAAAATGTTACGAATTGTACCCTGATATAATTAACATACATACAGCCCCACGATAAGCCCTTCCATCACAAAATCAATAAAAGCTCGACGGAATCAATCATGCTACTCTCACATCCGGTAATTGTTTAGTAGTATTTCAAGCCTAAATAACTTTTTATTTGTTTAATAAAAAATAAAACATTATGATATCTCCCAATAAGAGCTCGTTGGCTTACCTGATCTGGTCTTGACATATATGAGGGTTAAAGTATTTGAGATAAGTATGTACAGACGCCGAGCCTAGCTAGTTAAGCTTGGCATTGGCCAATAATGCTCCTCAGCACAGGAGATCCCAACAGTCTTGTGTTACTAGAACGACATGATCAACATAATTCACAGTAGAAGTCAAAGGGAAATGCAGAGGATAAGTAAAGAATTGCTTAAGGAAGGGAATTATTTCCCCAAAATTTTAATATGAAATTAACCTAAGAAGAAAGTTGACCATGAGACTTGTGCGATCAGGATAGCAATATAAAGGGAAACTAAATATAACTTGTTTATTTAATTAAATTTCTTGTATTTATTACATATAGGCCTACCAATAGGATATTAAATCCCACTAAAAACCCCTAATTGCCATTTTGCATGCTAGAGCTAAAGGGAATCTCTGTTATCCTCTCCCTCTTTACACAGTGAAAAAACTCTTAAACACCATAGAGGATGTAGTTCTTCTGTTAAAGGCGAATCTTTATAAATTTATGTATTTGATCCTATTTATTGTAATTTAATTATTATGCTATGTGACCAATCAAAATTGGTGAGATTGTGATTGAATTCTTCTTTGACGCTGAATCCCCACAATCAACAATGACCATCCCTTGTTTTTTTAATTTAATGTTAAAAAACTCCATCGGGACAGAATTTAATTAGACCTTAGATGTTTGATTGGATGGATAGAGAGAATGAAGGATGAAAAGAATATGAGGGGATGGAGTGTGAGGCGTTATAGAATACTTCATGTTTGTTTTATAAAAGAGATATAAGAGTTTAAATGATGGATGATAATTATTTGTCTTATAATTACTAGACTACCTATTACTAAAATTATTTGTTAAATTTTTGTAGGATACGTAACATATATAGTGTTTTGAAGCTTGAAGTTGTTGGATAAATAACAATCAAACTGGTCAAACGTAATTAAGGTATTATGAGGTTTGTCATTAAATTTGATTGAGTTTTGTTAAAAAGGAGGTTTTCTACATTAAGGAAAAGAAACCAAAAGACGTTTTCAACACAATCACACGGAGTTTTGTTAAATTTGATTGAAGGAGGTTTTCAAAATGTTACTTTTATACATCTTGACATTCCCATAATCACATGGACAAACATGGCATTTTGATAAAAATATGGTAGATTCACGACTTAAATCGATTTTTTTTATAGGCATATTCTACATTTGACAACGTAAGGGGCAAACATATAAGACTAATTTGTCATCGAATAAGGAGTGATTTGTAAAGTTTTGAAAATTGTGGCTAAAATGGGATAATAAATTATATAGTTTGTACTTTCTTAATTTTGCTTGCTAAATAAAGCAATTACACAATTTATGCATGTGAAAATGTCGTGGTAAACCATATTAAACTCTGAGACGTGTGTATATATATATATAAACAAATTATAAAGGAACTCTAACTTATTAGTTAGTAAATTTTGAATATTAAATGACGAACATAGAGATCAGATAAATCAGTTCTTAATTAATATATATTGATAAAACAAAAATTGTCTTAACTGAACCGATCATCATTATCGCTAGGTAGCCAACTGTAAGTGTCATATTAACAACGCAGTGCGACCCAAAACTGGCGTATGTGCGCTACAACAAACGCTGATCAGGCGCGGTTTTTCAACACGAAGAATTGTTTATATACATATATATACACACACAAATACACGTATGCATGCATGCACAATATGGTTAACAATTCAATATATAAGAGATAAGGATAATATTGGCAAAGACACCTAGCTACAACATATATAAATTAGCAATGGTCAAACTCATTTCTCGTCCCACCAACCATTTTCTCACCCCCATCTCACAGATATTAATCACCAAATCTCTTCTTACCCTCGCATTTTCCCAGCATTACACACCCAATATCCCATCTTCTTATTTTCAGCTCCCCTTTACAAAAACCACCCTCACCAAAAACAACCCTAAAAAAAAAAAAAGGTGTGACAAAAGTTAAAACCAAAAATCAAGATTGCCTCTTTCTCTGCCTACCTCCAATTTGGCTAATCTACGGTCGGAGAATCGCAATGCAGTTTCGCAAAATTCAAGCATGGCGGTGATCGACGAAACCCCGCCTTCCGACTTGGAGCCGTGAAATTGAGAAAATCATGGAGGTGCAGAGGATGAGGCAGTTGATGTTGTTATGGTCTAGAATGCAAATCAGCCGTGTGTCCCTTGTGGGTGGAAATCACACCGCCGCCAGGTTCTGCACTCGCTAAAGTTCCCTTCATTCTTTCCCTTTCAAATCTCTCCTCTCTCCCTTTGTCTCTAAGTCTCTAACATTTTTTTCATTACTAATTAATTTCTGCTCTCTTTCGGATCTTCCTATAATTTTTTTCCATAATTAATTAAATTTTCCAACACTATTTTTTTTTCTAATTTTTTTCTGTCCCAAAAATATGGCCATTAAATTCGAACTTGTTCGAAGTTTCCATACCAAACGAAACAACATAGATTATTACCGAAAATTCAAGCATTTTCCTTGTGGAGCTGGCCTAGGGTTGCACCCAGATGCCCGGTACTTGATCATAAGGCTCCCACAATGCTCCAAGCTTTTGAAGCTTCTCGCTCGTTGCATGATTTTGGCGTTGCTTATAGTTTCTCTTCCCTGGATCGGATCAAATTTCTCGCATTCTGATTTCGATCATCATACATTGATTGACTCTAATCATGATCATGATCATCACGACCCGATCAACGTCCAGGCTTTATCTCTGCTATTTCGCGATTTGGCGCATGAAGGCCTTCTTCAGACAAGACAAGAGAAAGCTGTTCTGCTCATGGTTGGTAATACTAGAAATGAGGAAGATGCCATTGTTTCTCAGCTTTTAAACGAGTACAATGGATCGATGGAAGTCTTTATAGCGAAGGATTCCGAACAACAGAGCTCGATCCCGGACGAGTCCTTCAGTTTCGCCTTTGTTCCTAACTTTGCCGCAGCCGCCAAGTTCGTCGACCTGAAGCTGAAGCTGAACGGCATCGTGTCGTTCCAGCTCGGCTTCGACCCGGCTTCGGAGCGGACGACGTTCCACAAACCACCGAACTACAAGATCGTCTACCTGAGGCAATTCAGCGAGAGCCACCGCTCGACATTCATAGCTATGAGGAAGACGGGAAATAGCGATATCGTCGCCGGAGGAAGCCGGCGCCTCTTCAGGTACAACTCCGAGGATCAAGCGAAGAAGGCGGCGCTGGAGAACCTCGAGGCGGTCCTTCTGGAGCCGCCGCGTGCGGCGTCGGGGAAATCACGTCGGTATTTGAAGAGGACGAGGTATCTCCCCGACTTGATGGGGGATTCCCTGGAGGGATACCCGCGGCGCGTGTTCATCGACGTCGGCCGGAAGGGGAGCGTTGGCGGGGATTCGGGGGCGTGGTTTGCAAAAAATTATCCGACGAGGGACAAGGACTTCGAGGTGTACAAGGTGGAGACGACGGATGAGGAGGAGGAGGTGGCGGGGGTGATGTCGGAGTGGTTGGAGAGGAACGTGAGGGAGGAGGAGTACGTGGTGATGAAGGCGGAGGCAGAGGCTGTGGAGGAAATGGTGAGGAGCAAGGCCATCAGGCTGGTGGACGAGCTCTTCTTGGAGTGCAAGCCTGATCGTAAAGGAGGGACTATAAGGAGAAGGGCTTATTGGGAGTGTTTGGCACTCTACGGACGCCTTAGGGACGAGGGAGTTGCGGTGCACCAATGGTGGGGTTAATATATATATTTAATATAAATATGTTTATGTGTATGTATGTATGTGTCTCTAAGTATATTCCATTGTTATATATACGTATGTGCTCAGAAGAAAGTTAGAAGGGTTCAAGAGAATAATAATATCGGAGAGAGAAGAGATATTGTTGTTGTTACGTACTGCATCATGCAAAAGTGTTTTAAGATTTTATTTTTCAGTTGACTACTCTTATATAAATGTGAATTGCCCTGAAGGAGACTGTTTATTTGATATTATAAGAAAGGATAATTAAACATTTAACAAATATATAATTATGCATTATATTAGTGGAAGTGGTAGGATTTTTTTTTTTTCCCCTGAAAGGGAAGTGACAGGATTTAAGATTACTGTATTGGAGGAAAGCTCGGGTGTCGTTTGGCAAAAAAATTACATTTTAATTTTACTCAAATGTAATATAATTTTATACCAAACACAAATTTTGCAACAGTGCTACGAAAACAATTACTATTCAAAATATTTTTAAAATAATCACATCAACTTTTTAACTCCACTATTTATCTCTTCTTTTACTAATCACATCAACTTTTTAACTTTAAAATACTTTTCATCCAAACACACATTTCATTCAAATACAAAACAAATATTTTTCAACCAAATACAATATTCAAAAAATAAATTTCATTCAAATACAATCAAAATGTAATGCGTTTACCAAATGCCCCCTCATTGTAATATTTGAGGGATAGTGATCATAATAAGCTTGCTATACCTGAGAAAATGTACTAGCATTTAATTTGTTTCTTCTGATATAATTTTTTTTAGGGGATTCTTTTAATTTTTTTAATATAATCGTTTGGATCAACATTTACTTGTACTTGCGAAACATGATTTAAAGCAGGGCTGAATGAGATATTATTCCATCATAAATTTTGTTATTCCTCAGTATAATGTGTTGTCTATCGGCTTTGAATAATATATTTATAATAAGTAGAATTTTATCTTTCTATGAAATTATATACACTAGATTATAGATATTTATCCTTCATGCCAACGAGTAATGAGGATTGAGTAGTTCAACTATTAAAGGAGCTCACGAAATATTTCAAAAGGCAATTAAAAACAACCAACCTCAACAAATTGCCTTCAATGAAAGATGGTTTCATCTTTTGTCACGGGCGTTAACAGTACATATTATTCACATTTAGTACGTAAATATTCTCTCGTAGTCACAAGCCAAATCCTTTAACTATAGCCAGTTGTATATAACTTGGGACCACACGAACATATTGAAAAGAGAGAAAAACAGATAGATAGAGACTAAAATATCTATACGGAAATCTGGCCAACTTTGTAGAAATATGTTAAAATTTGGCAACATTTATCACAAAAATATTCAAGAGATTCTTTTTGTTCTCCCATTCCTTACATCAATTAAATCCTCCTTAAACAAAATTACACATCGTTCTTCTTCTTATTTGCCACGACAACCTCGGAATTTAGAGACACAGCACACACCAAAGAGACATAATTAGTTGAAACTGCCTCAAAAACTAGTTGATAAAATCTAATTACAGAGCTCACGTGCAATTCCCAAGCGAGAATTGACAACGTCGAACAAGATCCGGAGGTTCTGCTGCTGCAGATTGGCGATCACATTCAACACCGAGTCCACATTACCCGGCGCCGCCGCCATCGCCAAGCAGGACAGCGTCCCGGCGCTGCTGTGTATCAGGCTGTTCTCCAGCGGCAGCTTCAAGTCCAGCCCCGTAAAGTGCAGCGTAATCGCCGGCGCCACGGCCTCGTTACTCGCCTCGAAACAAGTGTCGAACGCCCCCAGCGTCGAAAACGGGCCCGCCACTTGCTTCCTAAACTCATCCCGGATCGCCGCATACGCTGGTTGGACGAACCGGGTTATGACTGTGCCCGAGTCTATTACGGTACCCGCCCCGGTGTTTGGGTCAAACGCTAGGAGCTCCGGGGAAATTGGCACGTTGACCCGACCCACGGTGACTCCCGTTAGGTTTACGTAGTAGAGGGACGGGCGGTGTGGGTTACGGAGGAGCGGGGTGGTCCGGATTTTCTTGGGTTGGCCCACCGGTCCGAGCTTGAGTGACCCGGAAAAGTAGTAGGACTTGAAGCTAGGCAGGCAGTAGGAGAAAATGCCCGAGTAGAGCGAGCTGGATTGGGTGACTAACGACATGGGCCCTTGCCCCAGGCCCAAGAGGCCCTGAGGCGGGACCGAGTTGCCAGAGACGGCATTGATGCACCCGAAGGCGAAGTTTGGAATGACGTCGTTGGCGAGGCGAAGCGAGTCCTGGGCTAGGGTTGCGGAGAAAGAGGAATCTCCGCCGTATGATTGGTTGAAGAGGCACGGCGAGGCGGCGCCTGTGGTGGGGCATGAAAGGCCGCGGAGTTTGGTGCATTGGGCCACGGAGCAGTCTAGTGGGCCGAACGTGGTCGACGTGTTTGGGTAGAAGGTGGTGGATGAGCAGCCGGTACAGCCAGAGCACGGGGCCCATGCAGCGTCGCTGCTGGTGTCGAGGACCATGAAGAGGAGCTGGCCCGGGGTGCCTATCTTGGCCCGGACCACGTAGTTGCCAATGTGAAGCTGCTGGCCCGAAGCAATGGGGGCCGAGGTGGGCTTTTGGGCCGCAAGACTAGACAGGAACTTGAGCCGCTGCGGGTCTTTCGAGGCCATGTTGATGACGGTGTTGACCATTGAGTCGGCCTTTGGTGGCTTGAAAGGAGAGCATTTGCCGTAGACAGGAATGACCGAGAGATCTGAGCCGTCCGATTCTGAGGTACACGGATCAAGAGCTTTGTTTCTAGAGATGAAAAGTGCAAAGAGGAAGAAGATGAAGAAAAAGAAAGTGGTGTGTTTCAAAAACTTCATTATGGTGGTTAATGTGTTTATTACAATATGGCTTTGTGCATGGATAAAGGGCAGAAGAAGATATATATATATATATACACACACGCACCCCAACCAAGAGAAATGGAGGAAGGGGGATTGAATTACCGAAATACCCTTTGACAGTTGGTGCATATTGATTGGCCATATATTCTGTTGGCATTTTTTAGGGGTAATAAATAAAGTTAACAAGGATGAGTACCATTAGAGACATGTGATATAGCAGCAAATGTACGGGAAGCTGGAGAATATTATGGCTAAATGACAAAGGTCAGGCTTCTTTTCTGCCATAATAATGGAAGCTAGAGACAACTTATCGAGTTCAAACTTTCAGTCTTCGAAACAAGAAGCTCCAATGCTCCAAAATTATAGTACTATTAAATATTCATTACTATAATTTTCGTTTCTACGGCAGTTTGTTATAAAGCTAACGATCCGTGTTATCGTATCGTCTTATACTCTCTTTAATTGATATTATTAATTAAATTTAAACTCATTTGATTTAATATTCGTGTCAAAATCTCAAACTCAAATCCAATCCATTTATATTAATCGTATTAATCGTGTTGACTTGAATTAACCTATTTAAATTAAATATAAATCAAATAAAGACAACAGGGTTAGGGATGACTGGTCATGTTGTCATGAAAGTCAATGGAGTAAGAGAAGGGGAGGGCGATGGGGTGAGGTCAGTAGAGTTACAAAGGCAATAAAAGACTAAAAAAAATAAAGTAAAATCTAGATTTTCTTTTTTATGTTAAAAAAATTTTAAAATATATATAAAATAAAATATATATATTATATTTGAATTTTGAATTTTGAAAACTCAAAATTAAAAATAGTAAAACATTATAATATATTTAACAATATAAATATATTAAAAATTATAAATAGGTAATTTATGAGTTGTATTTATGTCAATCTATATATAATCAATTTATTAAACGTGTTATTTCGTGTCAATTACGGGTTAGCGGATTCATGCTGATTCGACCCTTTTTGACCCAGACCCATTTAAGAAAAACTCAAACCCTCTAATTTCATACGGGTTTTTTGTCATGTTATCGTGTCGTGATCCAAATTGCCAACCTAGTTTCTTACACTCTTAGAGCATGTTCTTTGAAGAGGCAAAAGGTTAACGTTTTAAACTAATAATAATACTAAAGGTACCGATTCCAATCTTAGTTTTTTATATCGATTCCAATCTTAGTTTTTTATATCAATTGACGGGATATAATTTGTAGTTATGAGTAAAATTGTTGTCCTTTAACACTAATGTTTTGAGAGTGTTTTTCAAGTTAAACCAAGACAGTGTCGTGGATGAAATTTCTGAATAATTGAATGGTAATCTTGGTGAGCAATGAGGTGGATAAGGAGATGCAACGTTTATACATTGAGGAGAGAGTTGCAAGGACAACACAGAATGGTTTGTCCTTTCGTGGGCCGAGCACGAGCTGCGGTCGGTCACGGGCTTACAAAGACTTTTCACGTTGTCCGGGCCCACCTCTATTCATCCGTGAATGTAATTCACTCTCAATCACTTCACTTGATCGTCTACTTAATAGTTAATACTCAATTATTGTAATCCCAATCTTCTCTTAAATATCTTGTCTGACTGCTACTATCACATGAGAATCAGAAATCAACGCCATTGGAAATCTAACTAATCAGCAAGTTGGGAGGGAATAAGTTTGGAAAGGAGCTATTAAGATTTAAAATCGGAGTGTTCTCAAATTTTTAATATAATTGAGAGTTATCGATCTCGTCCCGTTTTTAAAAAATGAGGAAACTTAACAGTATTCGAAACGCTATACTCTAGATAATCAAATCGTGCCACTTTTTATAGCTTTTGTGGAGTTTCAAGTGCTGCAAAGTTTGACATTTTGGTTTGTGTTTTCACATGTGTTGCTTCTGGTCCAACCCCCAAGTATAATATTTTATGCGCCAAAAAACCTGCAGCTTTTGCATTTTGCTTCTATCTTCCCGAGACGACCCGGTGGATGACAGCGGGAATTTCTTTTGAAAATTCTCTTAACTAAAAATGTATTAGGTCATGTTGATCCAAAAGAATGCTGAATATGCCAGTTGCATGTCGAAAGAGGACAAGAACTCGGATAAAATGACAACAAAAAGAACACACACTTCTTAGGAGCTATCGTGTCAATGATTTTAGAAGAGTGCCCACCACCACCTAGCTCACGGGACTTCATTGTTTTCTTGCTTGTCACCGAAAAAGCCCATGGCAGCAACTAGAACTAGCCAAAACTTTCTATTCCACTCATTATTGATGAACCAATCTTTCATTTTATTTATTTTTTTTAGGTATTTGTTTTTTTTATTACGTTCGCATTACATCTAAACATGAGTTAATTTTTATTTAAACATAAAAATATTATATTCAAATATTAATTATATCATAATTTATATCTAATATAATCACTATTCACAATTCTATTTTTTTATTATTTTTACCAATCATATTATATATTTTCTTTCTCTCTCTATTTTTTATTTTTACTTTTATTAATCACATTATATACAATATAATTTAAATATTTTTTATTCAAATAAATATTACATTTAAATATAATATAAATATTTAAATTTAATACGAATGTAATACGTAATCTAAACGTTCCCTTATTTATTATTGTCGTTATTTTTTCAAGCTACATGCTGATTTGCCATTAATGATTATAGATAAGATCTAGCCTTTAATTGTAGGTCTTCCTGAAATATTGCCTAACTTTCCACAACTTTCTTGTTGATAAATTTTGTATCCCTTTAAAATACAAGTAGGATTAAGTTTAATTAAATAAGATAAACCAGGCAAAACAAAGGAGGGAAAGTAATGTCTTAATGGCCAATCCGAAGACTCGTAACCATTTCTATGGTAGAGTATATGGCTATTTGCTAGCCCAGATCTCCCCTCGAGTCCCGATCTATCGGACGGGGCGTGTAAATTTTAGTCCTATCAGTTGAGTGTTAAAAAGAGGACAAAAAAGGAATAAATACAAACATCATTTGATCAGCATAACACATACATCACGTGATCTATGCCGTTTTCTTTTTGACACTGGACTGAAAGGGGTAATATTGAAACAATGATACATCAATATTAATAGCCTGTTTAGCGATTTAGATTATACTAAATTATATATATATATGGACTTCTTATAAAAAATCAACAAAATATATATATAATTATATCTTATTTGTTTATCGTATTACATTCACATTGTATTTGAATGTAATTTAATTTTTATTTAAATGTAAAAATATTACACTCAAATACCAATTATATTACATTTTAAATCTAATATAATCGATATTCACTATTATATTTTTTCAATTACTTTTATCAATCACATCATACACCGTCTTTCTCTCCCCCTTTTTTCTCTCTCTATTTTTATCAATCACGTTATATATTATATAATTTATATATTTTTCATCTAAATACATTTTACATTCAAATGTAATACAAATACTTTTCATGCAAATACAAATTACATTCAATATATTACATTCAAACGTAATGCGAACGTAACGCGTTATCCAAATGTCTCATTAGTTTTTAAAAAATTAATCAATTTTTTTAAATTAAACTAAATTGATATTTCAATCGAGATATAAAAGTGTCAGTGACCAAAGTGGGATTGGCATAAAATTAGAGGGGGGTCATTCTTAGGATTAACTATAAGAATACAATAAAATGCATTTGACAAAAGAGAGAAAAAGGGAAAAAGAAAAGAAAGAGTGCACACTAAACACAATAGTGCAAAGCCACAATGGTACGAAAGCAACTGATCTCTCAAAAAAAATAATATCATTTCAAAAAAATAATAATAATAACAATAAAAATAGCCAAAAGTTCAACAAATTAATATATGTGCATAACCACAACTTTATTTTTACATGATACAACATCAAATTATCAACAACAGCAACAAGGCAAGGCTGCCAAATAAAGTGAAAATGTCTACATCCAAATATCCCAAAAGGTTCGCCTGATGAAAATTATGGCAAAGGAATGGCCATTTCAAACCTGCCAAGCAGCAACCTTCCAAAGCAACAACTCCATATGATAAAAAAAACAGCAAAACTTGTCACGCATTTCAAACCAACTCCATATTCTGCAGCAAAAGGTTCAAGCAAAAATGAGTGGTCAAATGTGTGTATATTTGTTGTGTATATGCATAATGCTTCGCATATACAGTATCAGCTACGTGAATTGTGCATGCACAAAAGCCAGGTGACAAATAGAAGACAATCTCCTATACTACGATTTAGAGTGGACTCATAATTTACTAGCCCCATGTCCTTGCTTTATCTGCTCTTAACCAAAGATGTGAAAGGGATATGGCGATTCATATCGCTAAAGCTATCTTACCAGTACATTGTTTGGTACAGAATATTCCAAATGCGGTTTTTTTTTTTTTTTTCTCTTGTCTTTTCTTTTGGCTGAAGAAATGAGAAGATTATTAGTTGAGTGGTCTCACAAACTGGCACTGCAATAAATGTAGAATGGTCTCGGATACTGCAACCCCAGTAAGGGGTTTGTCATCCAGTGTCCTGTAGGTTAAGCAGTAATAGAATATCTACCTTAAAAGTTACTAAAGAGAACATCACAAGTATACCTCCATTGCTTTGCATTTTCTCTAACAAAAAAAACATTTTATTCAAGAGGATGAGGATGTTCAATCTCGTTTGGAGCGTCAAAATAAATTTATGTGTAATGGGGAAGAATTAACAAGTTTCCAATCGGTAGATGCCAAGACGAGGAGTCAACAGTGGTGAAATTCAAATAGTCAGTTCGCCTCGTCGATCTAGATAACGATGGACAAGACCTAAAGTTAGCATATAGCAGTTAACCATTTTGTTTATGTCTTGTTTTTTTCTCTCTTATATACACTATATCTTCTTCTTTCTTGAGTAAAAGGAAATCTGTATCTAGCGGATACCACATTCTGAGAGCAGGACAAATAGAAATGCCTAAGACAAGCTCAAGGACAGAAAAATGCTCTAAAATTCTCATGATTGGTTATATTCTAGCTTTTACCCATCGCCATGCCCCACAATAAAAATCAAGTAGCATAAAATGACAAATCAGAATCTATATCTATCAAATACTAGCTTAGTAGCTTTTGAGTTTTTAGTTTTGAGTTATTGAATTGTAACCCACACAATAAACTGGTTGCAGCAGATATTATGAACAATATCCTCTCCCAAAGTAAAAAAGGCTGCATCAAAAACAGCATAATCCAAATGTTTTTGGGTTTGCACACATAGTCTAATGGTAATTCCATATACAACTTCAGGTGAAGATTTCAAATGCCCACACCCAAGAAAATACAAATCTTTTTTAGGAAAATTAACACTCACGATGCAAAAACACTTCAAAAAATAAAAGAAGGAAAATTCACAGGTGCATACCTTCATTTTTTTTTTTTTTTTAACTTAACTGTCTTTGGCTTTGACAATAATAACCGGGCACTGGGCATGATTAGTGCAGTAGTTGCTAACACTTCCCAAGAACATCCTAAAAAAACACAAGATATGGTAATATCACAATTCACAAGCAAAAGACTCTCAATAGAACTAAAGATTCTATTCTGAAGTAAAAAAAAAAAAAAAATTACCTTTTAATAGGACCAAAAGCACGAGAACCCATCACAAGCAGATCAGCATTCAACTTCTCTGCAACTTCGCAAATCTTCTCCTTTGGATCCCCAACTACAACCTCCGTTTTCACCTTCACCACCTATATATTTAATCAACGACACAGAAATGAAAATTCCACCAAAAAAATATTCATGAAAAAAAAAAGAAATTTTGAAAAAAGGAATGATGAAATCACTAACATTCTTTTCGGAGCAAATCTTGAGCGCGTGCTCCAACACCGCCTCAGTGATTCGCCTCTGGTGCGCCTCGATCGCAGCCGTTATCGCCGGTACCTCCAGATCACCTGAAAAAGATCATATTCGATTTCGAAATTAAGAATTTCGCCCTGGAATTCAACGAACCATTGGCTATTTTTGGTTCTCGATGATATCGACAGAGAGAGAGAGAGAGACTGAACTGGGGCCACCGAAGGGAATGGCGCCGGGGCTGAGGCCGGCGATAATGGACGGCGGCGATTGGACGTGGAGGACGACGAAGGAGCCGCTGGCGGAGGAGTCGGGCTCAGGGGATCGGAGCTTGAGGTTGTCGAGGGCCCACCGAAGAGCAGACATGCTCTCCTCGCTGCCATCAACGGCCACGATCACGCACCCCAGTGTCCCGGATGACATGATGGTTGACTTTTTAAGCTGACAAACTTCCCGTTTCTTTGACCACCCAAGATTTGATGAAATAAAACTCTGTTATTACGGTACTCTCCGTTTTCTGACTCTCTGACTAGGGAACGAAGGAGAAGGCTCCTGTCCGTGAGAGAGAGTGTGGCGCGCCAACAGTTTGATGGGCCTTCCTTTGAGAAATGGACTCGTGGTCTTTCTTAAAGTTGGCCTTGGACTGGATAGAGAAGCTTGCCCACTGAGCGCTCAACTGTAGTTAGGCTGTGATTTTAGGCCCATATTTAAGCCCAAACATTAATCCAAATTTAAGAGGAGATAGTAGAAATAGAGCTATTTAGGTTTAGGGAGGCTGACACACCGACGCCAACCGATGACTGACCGTTGAAACCAAAATTGCAAAACCGATGTTGGAAACCAAAAATTTCGATCAGCAAACCAAAGCCCTTGGCTCCGTTTTTGGTTTGAGTTCTAGGGTATTTGGTTGAAACCGAACCAACTGAGACTAGAAGTTTCAGCTATGGTAGCTGACCAACTATGAGCATGAAGTGAAGGAAGAAGCCAAAAGTTGCCGACCGTTGTGAGTTGTGAGGGAATTTCATGCGCAAGGTGAACCGGGAAGAAGATAACTTCAAGATAATAAACCTAAGCCTAGAGCCCAAGCCAAAGCCCAAGCCCAAGCCCGTTCATATTTTCTTTTTCTAACTTTAAGTCTAAGCCCATAAGGCAATAACCAAGCCCAAGAGAGATAGCCATAGCATTAAATCATGCACAGCCGTTTCATCTTCTTCTGCAATGCAGCCGGCGGCAATGTCTTCCTTTTTCTTCTTGACAACTCCGACATCCAAAACCGACGTGCTGACTGACAAATGAACTATCAATTTTGTCGGTAAACCGAATCGTCACCTTTCTTATCAATCGGCCCTTGGTTTCACTTGTCAGAAACTAACTATTTCGGTTACAAACCAATACCGAACTTTAGGTTTTAATTGAAATTCGATCCTAAGTAGAAATAGCCCCTTTAATGCATACGTTAAGGATTTTTACCTATAAACTACTTTTTATTTGATATTGATTAAACCTAAAAGATGGAGATAGAGATGAGAAATAGAGAGAAGATGGAGTGATGATTCTACTAATATGTACATATACTTAACTATAAACATATCAACGAAAACACTATATGGTCGAAATGCCATATGACCAAAATCCATACATCATAAAAAAGACGAGAAAATATTTCTCAATAAATTAATATGAATTTTGTTTTAATACTACTTGTTGAAATATACTCTTAGATTCTAAATATTAAAACCCTCGAATCATCATGTTAAATTATTAAGACTAATTATTTAGAAAATATACTTAAATTCATATTAGTAAATTAGAGAAGAACGAAGTTTTCTATCATTAAATCTTCTTAGATTTTTAAAATGTTTTATGCATTCTCTCTCTATAATGGGAAAGGAAGAGGAAAGTAAATATTACATATGATTTGACTTGGAAATCATAACTGTTATAATGACTCTTATATACTAACTCAAATTAAAGTCCCATCAACTTTAATTCATTTAATATTAAGTTTTTATATATTAAAGCTTATACTCAATAGATATCTTTAAAGTCTAATTAATATATCACTTATTTAGTCTTGTTAAATTAAATAGTTTATATTATAATTGTTATTTAATATGTAAACCATTAATAGAAACTTAATAAAATCTCAACATTTGATACTTATCTTGAACCACCCAGCAATATTTTTCCCCCTTTTCCTAAAGCCTTTCAAAGCAATACTGCAGAAAATTCCTTCCTTTTTTATTCCTAAGCATTTCTCTCCCGCAAGTATGACGTACAAACAAATCAAAGTACACAATCCCGGTTTTAAGTTTGTCCAAATCCTCTCTCAAACCTTGATTTAGTGATTTTCTATCGTAATTAGAAGTAAAAAAAAAATGCATCAAATTACCTAATTTGCTCCAACACCCCGAAAGTTAAAGAACCTCTTAGGGAGTTGCTACTATAGTGGCATTTGGTTAGGTAGTCAATTGTATATTCCTTCAAAATCTAGGTTCATCAATGGTTATATTATATTATATATACATATATATATAATATACAACAATTACTTTTTGCAGTTGAACAGTAACGATACTTAAAATTTTTTAATAAATTACCCGTAGTAACTGACTTATTTATAATTTTATATAAAATTAGGTATAATATAATATTATTTAGTTACTGTTCGTTACAAGTATCACTAAAAAGTTTCAACTGAAACAATAAGTTATTACAATAACATTAAAAAAATATATAAGTCAGTAATCAGGCAAGAAAGGTTGTCCATATATATGATCTTATTAATATATGTGTCTTTTACACATATATACATATATATATATGTATGTGTGTGTATATGTTTGTATGAGTGTTTCACAAACGATCCCCTGCTTACTTTCATTATTGGAGTACTTGAGCAAAAGGAATCTTTTTTTGTCTCCTTGTCCAGTCCTTTTGAAGGGCAATTAAGAGCGCTTTTGAAAGACTTTCCTGTTAGGTAATCTCAACCGCATCAAAACCTACTTCGAAAATTATGGACCACCACATGCTCATGATCTTCTAATCTCAACGGGACATTCATGAATAAAATATATAACAAAACACGTTGAATGAATATAAATATATTGGATAGTATATTGCAAGACAATTATTCTTTCATTTCCCAATTTTCAACTCATACCAAGAATGTCTGACTCTAGACTATATATACATATTTTTGCTCTGATACTTCACTATTATCCGCCGTTTGTTCAATGAAATATAATGTCCTATATTTCTTAACCCTTCTTACAATATCAGTGTTACATGTCGTAATGATTATTATGTTATGATTTTTTTTTTTATAATTTTTGCATGCTATAATAAAAGGATGGTCCTTCTTGATTCGACATAGACAAACTCTTTAGAAAAAAAATTATCGTAGACAAATTGTGTATATATAGACATATTATGTATTGACGTATAAATTACGTATCAATGTATGTACATATATATATATATTAGTATCAAAACCAGAACACACGTTTTTTTTTTTTCCCTCCTTGTTCTCTTCCCGTAAATTTACTAGCGGCATTTTTCTATTCCTTTATTTTTTAGTTCTTTCGATCAACAAGACAATAAACGTGGAAGAGGGTCTAGAGGAGCTTTCGCTTTCTTTTCGCATTATGTTTTCAAGGCTAGTGTTCTCCACCTATAACCTATGCATAAAGAAGACAAATAAGACTGTCCTGACGCATGTTGAACATTCATTCATATATATATCCTTAATCTTGACTATACTTGCCAGGAAAGTAGCTTTGAAGCAATAATAACAATAATAATAATAATAATAAATAAAATAAAATAAACCTTGTTCAACAAGTTGTTAATTTGATGAACGTGTACTTACCGTTGGGGAAATTGGAATTTGTTGCGCTTGAATTTGTATGGGTTTTTTTCCAAATAAAAAAAAGCTTCCCCACAAGCCACAACTTCACTTTCTGTTTAAGACGGTCCTAATAATGTTATAACACTTATTTAATAAAGTATTTAGATAACGTAATATATTTAAATATATTTTACATTTAGATGAAAAGTATTTACATTATATTTAAATGTAATGTGTATTTAGATAAAAAGTATTTGAATTATATTATATGTGATATAATTAATAAAAGTAAAGTTAAAAAAGAAAGAGAGAGAAAAAGAGAATGTGTATTTAAATACACTTTCTTGTTTAAGACGGTCCTAACAATGTCGTAACACTTATTTAATAGAGCATTTGGATAACACATTGTATTTAAATACACTTTATATTTGGACAAAAAGTATTTACATTGTATTTGAATGTAATATGTGTTTATATGAAAAGTATTTGAATTATATTATATGTGATGTAATTGATAAAAATAGAGTTAAAAAAAGAGAGAAAGAAAGAGAGTGTGTGATGTGATTAGTAAAAATAGTAAAAAAAAGTGAAATGGTGAATAATAATTATATTAAATTTAAAATATAATATGATTGATATTTGAATCCAATACTTTTATATTTAAAAAAAATTATATTATATTTAAATATAATACGAAGGTATGGAATAGACAAACGTCGTATAAGACTGTCCCCACAGGCTACAAGCTACCCCACAGGCCACAAGTAAGGCTGTCCTATCACTCGTTGAACATTCAGTCATCAATATCCTTAATCTTGACCATACTTGCTGGGAAAGTAGCTTTGAAGCAATAATAATAATAATAAATAAATAAAATAAACCTTGTTCAACAAGTTGTTAATTTGATGAACGTGCAATTGCCGTTAGGGAAATTGGAATTTGTTGAGCTTGAGGGGGCATTTGGAGGACAAATTCAATTTTAATTTTATTCAAATACAATATAATTTTACATTAAACATAAATTTTGTAACAGTGCTACGAAAACAATTACTATTCAAAACATTTTTAACACAATCACATCAACTTTTCAACTCTACTATTTATCTCTACTTTTATCAATCACATTAACTTTTTAACTCTAAAATATTTTTCATCCAAACACACATTTCATTCAAATACAAAACAAATACTTTTCAACCAAATACAACATTCAAAAAATAAATTTCATTCAAATACAATCAAAACGCAATACGTTTACCAAACGCCCCTGAATTTTTATGGGTTCTTTCCAAATGAAAAAAAGCTACCCCACAGGCCACAACTTCACTTTCTTGTTTATTAAATAGCTAGTTTTAGGCTTTTAAGTCCATTACCTTTTGTAGGGCCTAATACTAATATTAATAGCTCTTCCTTTGTTTGGTAGATTAAACTAATAAAAAATAAAGTTGACATACATGGGGTTGGTTAACAAAATAAAAGCAAAATAACATTTTGAGGCAAAATCTTAAGCTCTACCTATTGATAAAGCTTCCTAAGTTCTCTAGATTTGGAAGGTAGGTAATTTGTGGGACTAATTTAATCGAACCCAAGAAATGGAGGTATGTAAATCATGCATAATCCATCTATAAAAAGTTAAAAACCATCACCAATGGAAGATCATATTCTCAATGCCAACTAAATTCTTTGTCCACTGAGTATGCTAAAACTAAAAGATTAAGACATATAGTATTGTTTTTAGGATTGTCAAAAAAATGAAACTATGTATTCGAAAAAATATATATTTATTTATTTATTGTTTATTAAATGGCTAGTTTTAGGCTTTTAACTCCATTACAATTTGTGGGGCCTCTAATATTAATTGTTCTTCCTTTGTTTGGTAGATTAAACTAATAAAGATTAAAGTTGACATACACGGGGTTGGTTAACAAAATAAAAGCTAAATAACATTTTGAGGCATAATCTTAAGCTCCACCTATTGATAAAGCTTCCTAAGTTTTCTAGATTTAGAAAGTACGTAATTTGTGGGACTAGTTGTTTAATCAAACCCAAGAAAAGGAGGTTTAAAATCATGCATAATCCATCTATAAAAAGTTAAAAACCATCACCAATGGAAGATCATATTCTCAATGCTTATTAGCTTCTTTGTCCAATGAGTATGCTAAAACTAAAGGATTAAGATATATAGTATTGTTTTTAGGATTGTCGCAAAAAAAAAATCCCTATGTATTCGAAAAATATGTATTTATTTATTTATTTTTCTTAAATTATTAGATAGTTAAATATGTGTGATATTTGAGGGGACAGATTTTCTACTTTTCACCCTAAGATTTTTATCTTTCTTTCGAGTTATACTTGTCACACCTTCATGAATTGAAACTTGAGAGCACTAAAGTTTCCCCATCATATCTGCCTAATGCATCTACCCTTCAAAGTTCGAAACACATAGAAGTATTTGTTAGGTTATAATTTGGACTGTCAAAAGTCAATTTGAGGATAAATCACAATACATGTTTTTCTGTTTCCCTACTTTCACCATAAAGTTCAAAAGGCGTAAAGAAAGTAAAAATCGCCATGGAAAATTTACAAGCTTGGGGGGTTGGAAAAAATTGATCATGGTCGCTCTGAATTTTCCCTTTTTTTTTCCCTTCTACTTTCTAGAAAAGTTTGCAATACTTTACTTTTCCACCTTAATTAGTCAAAGCCACACATTATTTGAAAGTATATAAAGCCACATATTAGATCATATGCTAAAGAAAAATACGTCCAACCTTGACTAAACCACACGCACATTCATAAAACTACATATTTAGTATCATATATGTATATATACGTACACATGTATCAGTGAAACAATCATAGAAATATTTGTGTCCTTAGCCATGCTTACTCTAATCCTACTCATCCTTTGAATAAAACCAAGAAGTTAAACCAAAAATATATAAGTACAACAACCGACCAATGCAATTATATATATATATATAAATATATGAAGACCATAAATATATATATATTTTTCCCCAAATATGTTTCACTTTCACACGGCGGCAGAGACGACAAATTTTAATTTGGGGTTCAATTATTTTGAGGAGAGTGCAAGGAACACATGAATTCCTTAAAAGTTGAGTTATTATTATTTTTTATAATCTTTTCATGTGGGGCCATGCTCCCTTGTTTGTTTCTCGTACCACTGCCAAGCAAATGGCTTCTCAACGTCACCAAAAGCTAGAAATCGCGTCTTCTTCAGATCTTTGTTTTTCAATAACTACCATATTCTAATCAACCAACAATTATACTAATCATGAATTATACTGATCATGGTTCATTAAGCTATCACCACACAATTCCTGGTATTATATTTTTCTTATATATATATATATGTGTACTGTTATAAGTATGAGTATTTATGGCGTATATGATTGAATTAAGAACTAATATTAATACTTATCAAAGTAGAAAGTTATATTTTTCTTCATTTTCGTAATAACAATAATGATGATAAAATAAAACAAATTAACGCCTGGTAGTCTCTAACGGCGGTGGTTTACTCTTGAATGGTTTGACGTATAAAAGTCTCAACTTTAAGTTTCATAAAGAGGGCTTGAAATTATTTGGAGGCATATAACTTCAGGTCTTTAATAAGATTTATGACTTATATAGGTGGATTCCAATCTACTCTATAAATTATACTTTTTTATTTTTTTTCCTTAATTTTTAATATTAATTTTGTTTAAAATTAATTATTTAATTTTTTATAATCTCTCAAATAAAGGTTTTAATCCTCCTTTATATGAGTCTTTATAAGATGATATAATTTTTTATGAGTTATTATGTTCATAAACATAATGTGAAACTTTCTTCAATCGCATGTAAAAAATAGCTACTACCCGTCATTTTTTTCCCATACTTTCTTTTTATAAAATGTAAATATAGAAAAAATCACGAAAATTAAGAACCCGTTTAGTTGTTTTGTTTAGTTGGAAAATTATAATTATTTTGATTTTAATTAATATAAGCTTTTGGATTATATATTTGATTGAAAATAATCTGTTAAAGATGTAAAAACTAAAAATGTGCTAAGGAAAAAATATATTAAAATGAATCTTATTTTATTTTTCAAAATTTTAAGTAACTAAAAAAAGGAGTAGTGTTAGAAAAAAAAAGAGTATATCCCTCTTTTGCACATTTTTTAGGAGTTAAAGGACCTTTTTCCAAAAAAAGAAAAAAGAAGTTTAAGGATAAAACAATCACCTATTTAAAAGTTTACGAACCACAGGGTAGCCTTAAATTTTTTTGTTAAGAATGAGATTTGTTGTTCTTGTCAGGAGTAAATCCATGTATATATATATTCTTTTTAATACGAAGGAAATCAATGTATTTGCTTGTTGAGATAAGGAAAAGAAAATTATTTACTCTTTTTATATTATTAGTGTAATTAAAAAAAACCCAAATTTTATAATAATCCTAAATATACCCTTCTTAATTTTAAATCTAAAAATCAAATCTTGATAGCCACCATCGCCTCTAGCAATTCGTCATCGGGCAATGACTCGCACTTCGTCATTGGAGATTTGTACTCGTGGAGGTTGTCGTTTAAGTTTGCGATGAAGACGAGCTCCTCATTGCATCTCACTCATACATACACACATACACTCTTTCTCTCTTCTCTATCAGTAATCTCTCTCATATTTCCTCATTGCAATCCATTGTCGATGGCAAGAGCAATCATGCTGGTTCGTTGTTGATGGTGCAACTTCTTTGATGAAGGTTATGCAAACTAATATCACTGGTGATGGATATCGCGAGCTAGAAATTTGCGATTTTCAACGAACATGGAGTTATGAGGCCTTTATCCTAAAGTCTCGACAATCAATGAAGGCAAAATCTGGTGACGACGAGGATCTTTGCTGATTGCATGTTGGTGTCTGATGATGACGTTTGCCAGTGCCAGTGATGAGGTTGATGGTAACGGTGATTAGAACAGCTAACGAAAGAGAGATTTATGAATAATTTTAAAATTTTATCTTATTATTTGTCGTAATTATGCTATTTAGTAACAACAATTTCAAATATGCTATTATTTTAAAATCATATATTGTATTATATTATTTTGCTCTTTCTTCTAAAAAAAAAAAAACATCTTTATCAATTTAGGGTGTTTGCTATAAATTTGAAATATAGGGTCTTAATTGTCTAATTAAAATACATAAGACAAACTACAACGTGTGATAGGTTTAAGGGAATAGAAAAAAGAAAAAAAAACGGGGCAGCTTAGGGTTTAGGATTTTTGTTGGATAAAATTACAATGCGAGCGTTTAGGGCTTTTGTTGAGGCCATAGACAGCTCCTTCCAGATTCTTCTACGCCGCCGCCGACGAGAAAATTGGGTAAGGGTTACTCGCACTATCTTCTGTTGAACCTTTAATCTTTTTTTTATCTAAACTAAAAAAGATGTCTCGGTGTCTTCCGTTCCCGCCTTCGGCGTACGCGAACAAAGGGCCATCGTTTTAGGACGGCCTTGGTCGACTTGAATGAGGTTCGTTAGCCTTGGTCGAACTACTTTTGTTCGATAAATTATTCTTCTTCTTTTAATTACAAGCCCTCTCTGTAGATTAACATCTTAATTGGGTATTTGATTTGAAACTAGGGTTTGAAATTTTGTGGAAAAAAATTGGTAAATTTTAGTTAGATTGAGTTGTTTTTGAACAAGATTTGGATATATAACCAAGAATAAAACTTTAATACCCATGGTCGTTTGGTTTGTACTCTTGAATCTTCGTTTTAATTGTAGATTCTTTTGTTCCAAGATGCCCGATAAAAGGATTAGGGACTTCGAATTTTAATAAAGTTTTGAGTAGTTTGCTTCTGTTTTCTACTCTACTACATTTGGATTTTGCTAGCTGCTTTGAGATAGTTTTCATGCAGATACACTGTTGAGCACTTGAGAATTGAGATTAGTATAGAAATGAGAATTTTCGTGTGTGTACTATTTTGGTTATAGCTGACAGAGTTTAGGATAGAAAAAGTTCTCCATCTCTGCCTGCTTGTAATCTCCAGTTAGATAAAGTTTTCTATGGTTCACCTTAATGTTTACCCTAGACCTTATTGTTCTAGATTATTAAGTATTTTAGCCTAAGCATAAATATCTATGTCTCTGGTTTCGTCTTAATTTTCTGAGAGCATTCCCTCTCTTCTATTCTAGCGGCCAGCCACCTTGAGATCTGCCCACAACCGTCTCTGTGTCATTGCAAACTGCCGCTGTGGGTCTCCGCGGTGCTGCCTTATCTACTGACTGCCAACATTCATATGAATTGCAATTCCACTTTTTATATAAGTAACTGTTGTTGTTTTGTGAATCCTCACTTTCAGGAATGTTTGTTATAGTGGCTCATTTTCCAAATACAATTATGTTTCACAGATCTCCATGGAGTTAGAAGCAACAGTTTCACAGAGGAAACATAAAAAAGCAAGTAAGAAACGTGCTGCATCTGATCCAGACCATTCAACTTCGAGCGACTTAGTTGAAATTGGTAAGGGTTTACTTGATTGGAAAAAGTTCCTTAGCCTTCTCTCTGGAAAGAGCAATTTTTGAGAGCTAAATGTCATAAGTTTTACAAATTTGTTTTCCTATCACGTGATTACTCTTGCTCTGTTACATTTGCCTCAAACTTGTACGAGCAATTGATCATAAATTGTCCATGTTGCATTGAGTCCAATAATCGTGGAGCCACTTTTGTCTAAGTTTTTACTCGCGTGATGATTGTGCCTCTACTATATAGGTAATAATGAGGCTACCAATGGAGTTCTTGTGGATGATGATTTAAATGAGCCAACCATAGGAGAAAAACTTGGGACTTTATATTCAGTGGATGGTGATATAGCAAAGAGGAATGAAAAAAATGAGTCTTCTTTCGCGGCAAAGCCTCCTAGTGCGGACTCTGTTCATGTTCTTCTTAAGCAAGCACTGCATGCTGATGATCGTTCCCTTCTGTTAGATTGCTTATATACCCAAGACGAGAAGGTATCTCTTCCAGTTAAGCTTAGTTGTTGGCTAGTGAAGAACAATCGGATGAAAAGTCTATGTTAATATTAACAAATAAATTTTCTGGTTGCAGGTTATTGCAAAATCAATCTCACTATTGAATCCATCGGATGCTTTGAAGCTTCTACAATCTTTTATATCTATTATTCAGTCAAGGTATAAACTTAGCAATAGATTGTACCGTCTGATGTATTCAAATAATATTTTTAGGTAATAGCTTGTTACTGCTTGCATATTCTAACAGTCCAGTTAGTTGTGCTAGGTTAGTGTTAGTTGTGCTAGGTTAGTGTTTACTGTATGGTGTATATATAAGAATCTTTGGTGTTCTATCCCCAAGAGCATTGAAGATTTGTTTTACTTTCGACTTTCCTGTGATAAAAAGTGACATTATAGCTTGCTGGATCCTTCTTAAGTGGCTAGAAAAGTTCGATTCCTGCACTGGAAAAATCTGTTGGTATTGATATGCCTAACTGCTATTTTTATCTATGATTTGAGTTCAGGGGTGCAATCTTGGCATGTGCTCTTCCGTGGCTGAGATCCCTTCTTCTTCAGCATGCAAGTGGAATAATGTCCCAGGAGTCCTCTTTAGTTGTATTGAACACTCTGTATCAGGTGAGTCCTCTTTAATGTCAGTTCAAGAAGGAACCGTGTGCACTTCTTATCGGACGTGAAGCTGTCTCATCTTATCTTTTTCATTAAATTGCAAGGCATTTATGAGGCTTAATTTGTTTAACAATTGGGAATTATGATCATACGCAGCTTATAGAGTCGAGATTTTCCACTTTCCTGTCAGCTCTTCAACTATCAAGTGTATTGGACGTGCTTTATGCAGGGGTAATTGTTTGTTGATATCCTAATGTAATATCTGCAAGCTTTGGAAGTAAATGAAGCTCTTTACTTAAGCAAGCTTTTTTTTTTTTTGTCTGAACAGATTGTTGACGATGAAGCTGATGAAAGCAGCACAATCGTGCCAGTTATTATCGAGGACAAAGATGAAAGTGATAAAGAGGAGTCCGAAGACACCATGGAAACTGACGAAAGCAGTGAAGAAGATAGCGAGGCTCCTGATGAAGCATTTGGTGGTCTTAGCGATCTTGAAGTAAACGACATGAGCGAGTAGTGTACGAGACTAAAAAAAAATTCGACGGGAAATTTGAAGTTTTGAGGGTGGCGAGAATATGATAATATATTATGTTCATATACAGTGAATGAGTTAATTGATCGACAACTTGAAACATTCCAAATGGTTGAAAATTTTGCCTAGTGTTTTATTTATCACTAGTAGTTAATTTCTTGAGTAAGAGTAAATAAATTATTTATCATTCAAGCCAAAAGTGTATGTATATGTTTATATATTTTGCCTGTCACTAATAACTTTTACAAGTTTTTGAAAAATGGCTTATGTGTTACAATATCTAAACAAAAATTATGGTACATTATTTTTACTGTCACTAATATAAATTTATTTCCTAAAGTTTCAAAATATTTTAACGATATTCCTTAAATCTGATAAAAGTGGCAAGGTTAATCGTTCTTTTTGTTTTTCGTTCAACTGATAAATTGGTCATGTGAAAGCATGTGGCGATCTGTCTTTTTTCCTTTTTCCCCCCTTTTTGTAGAAAGAGACATAAGGACCGTTTTTCATAGATTTAGGATTTAGAAAATATAATCTACACATTTAAAAGCTAGGAGTCAAATTAACACGAGCTTTTCTTTCTCAAAATGAAAAGAATTTGAGAAAAGAAAGTTGGAAAAAATTAAGAAAAAATACATTTTACAAAAGTTTTGCTATTTTTAAAATTGGACATGTCATCCAAACAATGAGTAAAATTTGATGCATGAGATTAAAATCTTAGAAGCAGGAGTGGTCATTTGACTTAATACCATTAAGGGGGGAAAAAGGTTAACAATATCAGTGTAAAACACCATAACTAAATAAAAGAAGTGGATTTTACATGTAAATCTTACAAATTTTGTCCTTTTAGCGTTGTTTAATGTTATTTTCCTAATATCAACAAACAACATACGCCAAAGTTTGCTTGTGAAAAAAAATAATGGGGGAAATAATTGATGTCTCGCACATGTTTGTTTTTTATGGGTTTTTCCCACTAATGCACCTTAGATTTATCACACAATTGTAATTTGACCCTGAACTTTTTAATTTTCAATTTATATTTGATTCTTTTAAAAAACATGTTGCAAAACACTGTGATAAGGATGTTAGGTTGTTGACAAATATTGATCTATAACTTAAACATAAATTATAATTAAGAGTACAGAATATATATATATATAGTAGATCTTAACCCTAATTATACAAAATAAAAAGTTAAAAATTTTCAATTTTTATAAAATTAAATTATAAAAATTCATAATTTTTTCGTTTTAAATCGAAATAAGATAATTATTATGTCAAAAATATTCACAATCATGATGCAAAAAAAAAAAAAAAAACAAGATCTATTTTATAAATTTTTTCAAACAAATTTTAAATTTTTACACTATTTTCTCTATTACTATTAATTTTCAAACCTCTTCCAAATACACATTTCCAAACCAATCTATACAACACTAACTCTAGACATCCCAAACGAGCCCTAACAAAAAAAAGAAGAAAAATCATTGAACTAGACAGCAAGGAAAACAACATGCCATTTTTTTCCCTTCCTTTCGTTTTATAGAGAAGGCTGCCAACTCACCATGACTAAAACTCTCACACTTTTTGAGCCCTAAAACTAAGGGTTTGCTCGGTTTATAGGTTGGAATCCAAAATTTTCATCTAATTTTTATATTTTTTAGAAAAGTCAACAAAATTTATAATAGGTTAACCAACTTCAACATAAAAATTTCATTTTATTCTAAGCTTAACTCATGAACCAAATGAACTTTAAAAGAAAGAAACAATTTTCCTTCTTTGCCACTCTCCAACTGCTGTTCGTCAAACTTCGATCACCACCGAAGGATGCCGTTCAACCCAGCGACAAAGGTTACTATTATTGTTATTATTATTATTTTATGATGATTCTATGAACTAGATACGTTGGTTTTCTTTCCATGCTCTGTTTATCAAATAACCTGCTAAATGATGTTGGTATTATTGACTGATTGATTTAGATACAGAGAGAGAGAGAGAGAGAGAGAGAGAGAGTAGAAGCAAAACAAATTTCTGGGAAGAATTATCTCACTTGTAATCAAAATGCTAAACTTGGTTAGCTCTAAGCAAATAGTACACACACGGCAATTTCCATTTCTAATACTAATCCCAATTATTAAGTACTCAACAATGCATCCACCTAAAACTATCTCAACGCAGCTAGCAAAATCTTGCTATAGTAGAGTACCAAATAAGAGCAAACTACCCAAACTTTTTTAAAAGTTGAAGTCCCTAATCTTTTTTTTTTGTTTTGATAAATTTGTCCCTATATTTAAATTTTAATACACCATTTATGATCCAATTGAAAACAAAATGTCAATGTTAAATGGAAAATATCACAAGACAAGTATGGATTATAGAGTATTTTTCAATTATATTATCATTTCTTGTTCATTTGTAATTGGTTTTTTTATTTTTTTTAAGCTGCTTGATAGTATTAGGGCTGTTTTAGAAAACTGAAAAACTAACACCAATTGAAACACTTAAAGAAGGTCGAACAAAAAAACCAAAAAACATAACTGATAATGGAGATCAAAATAATTCGACAGGAATTTTCAGTCATGACCTATCGTTTTCGGTTCAAACTGAAATTGATCGAAATCCTTATTTTTCATTTTCATTAATTTTATCAAAAATTCAAAATTTAAAAAGATAAAAAACTTAACCTAACCCAAAATGATGTCTTTGGCATTTTTCTATTAAAAAAAAATCTAATTTCCACTTAAAAAACAAAGTTATGGAAGTTTAATGAAAAAGTGAGTTTTCAAGTGAGAGTTAAAGATATAAATGGTGAAATTAAGTTTATTTTTAAAGAAAAAGACAAAAAATAATTGGAATTGAATGACTATCGCGACGGGAACAAATACCCATAAGGAAATAACTCATGTAATAGCCCTTTTTTTCTCCTTAATAAAACCTGTGTAATGATTAAATACTTATGAAGCGTTTAGTAAATGTATTGTGTTTGAATATAATGTATTAAATGTATTTTATATTTAGATGAAAAGTATTTATTTTACATTTGAATATAATGTGTTTAGATAAAAAGTATTTGAATTATATTTTACAGTTGAAAAATTGATGTGATTAGTAAAAGTAGATAGGAAAAGTGAGAGAGAGAATATGATGTGAATGGAAATAAAAAAATTATTTTTAAAATATTTTAAAATAACAAATTTATTTAAGATACTATTAAAAGTATTATATTTGAACGTAAAATTTTTATATTTAGTTAAAAATTACATTATATTTAAATATAATATAAGTATAAAACTGTAAATAAACTCCTATTTCAGACGAGGGAAAAAATAAAAGAAAAGAAAAATAAAAACAGTCTTATATACAAGGACAAAAATGCAAACAAAAAGCATCGTCATAAATGAAATCAAAACCTTCACCAACCAATCTCCACCGTCGATCCCCCACCATCCATCCAAACCGACCCCTCCCCCACCACCTCACATGCGCCACCAGGCATCTGTCCAATCCCAGAATCTTTCCCTTCCCGCAACCAAACAAATCACCGTCACAGAAAAATAAAATAAAATAAAAAATAAATAGGTAACGTCGCGTTTACGATTTTACCCTTCCAAAAGCTAAACCCGGTTTAACCCCCGGTCCACACCGGTTCGAACCGAATATTTTATTAACGAAGAATTCACGCTTTCCGATGAAAAAAAAAAAACATAAATTCTTTGCCCCCGCTGCACCTTTTATTTATTTATTTATTATTTACTTACTTGTATTAAATGCAGTTATTCCCGAATTTATTATTATTAAATATATTATTTTTCTCTCTTTAAAGCTAAGTTCTAACGAATATATATATATATATGCATATAGATATACATACATTATATTGATTTTTATACACACATATATATGTATATATATTTTTTATTTTGCGCGAAATTCCGCACAGATGCTCGAAATCGAAGAAAAATCGTTCAAAGAGTTCACACAAACTCTCGGCACTCTCTCACCTGAATTTCAATTTTCGCTGCTTAATTTGTGAGTTTTTCTTTTTGAGGAAATTTGGCTTGGGAAATTTTTCACGACTCCGATTGGGTGCTGATCTCCGATCGGCGGCGGTCTGCATGCGCAATTTCCGTCACCGGCGACGGCGGGAAGCGTAATTGGAGGATATCTATGGTTTTTGGCCAAATTAGGGAGGCTAGGGTTTGTGAATTTCGCTGGATGCCAGTTAGGTGCGGGGGATAAATGCTTGTTGCCGGGGTTCTAGGGTTTCAGAGCCTGGTCCTGGTGGTTTGCTTGGTGGTTCCGGTGATTGGACTCGTCGTGCGCCGGAAATGGCGGCTCGCTTTAGCGAGAAAGGAGGAGATCAGGAGGCTTTTGATTTTGGCCGCCGAGGAAGCCGCCAGGGCTGAGCACGAGGCGTCCGCCGATTACGGCGTCGTCACGGCGGGTGCTGTGAATCAGTGTGCTGTTTGTTACTTCCCCACCACAACTCGGTGCGCGCGATGCAAAGCGGTTCGGTATTGGTAAGTATTGTGATTCCTTTAATTTTGATTTTTTTTTTCCTTTCAATTACTTGATAAATTTTGTGTCTTTGTTATGCAATTGTGCGATTGTTGATGTGCTTAATTCTTTTATTAACTAGGATTAGCTTTGTGGGTGGGGCATTTGATACGCTTAATGTTGAATTTTAAGCATGATTTTGGGGAAATTTTTGTTGATTAAGAGGATTCTTAAACACATGATCTTAAATCATCTTTTGTGATCAGCGGCGTAATCAGCCTATAGTTTCAGTGGGGTTTTTTTTTGGGGGCTTATATAAGGAAATCAATTTTTAATGGGGGAAAAACGTGAAAATTTTAAGTTTTTAAAGGTGAAATTGAATAATAATAATAATAATAATAAATAATCATAATAATTCATTGGGACGGAAGCCCCCACTCGGCCATGGTGGCTCCGCTTTTGTATGTGATAGAGCTGACCTTTTGTATTTGGTTGTAAATGTAATGGCATTGGTGTTCAATTATTGCTCTGCCTCGCTCAAGGATTTGTGTTGCCAAGTGAGCATTGATTTAACGTCATTTCCTGAAGTTTATACTGCAGGCATTGTTGGGTAATTGGTACCTTATCAGACGTAAACTGCAGGCATTGTTGGGCAATTGGTACTTTATCATATACGTAATTGCCCTCAATCCACTTGAAGAATTTAATTTAATTTGTGTACACTGGTTAGACTAGGAGAAAATCATCCCTTTTAACAGATGATGTTACATGAAATTACCGGGTTTTAGATGGAGAGATTATTTCTTGATCTAATTTTATGGTATAGCAAATTTGATAAGTAGCACAGTATCGTGGAAAGGCCGAAATCTTGTTATGGGTGTAGAGAACTTAAGTTCTTAATTTGTTTTAGACGGCTATCTCAAGCTCAAATGTAGAAGAAAGGGTTGATTTTTTATGGTTGATTTTTTTTTTACCAGAAAGTTAAATCACAGCTCATGACATGAATCCTTGAAGGAAATGGTTGAATTTCCAAAAAATTGGATGGGCAAGTTAAAGTTGCTGTCGATTTAGGTTTTCTTTTTTCCCTCAAAGATTATAAGGAGAAGAGAACCATAAAAAAAAAAAAAATAAATAACTCGTTGACGTTGGTAGATGAGGCAGGGCCCTTTTTCCCAACCTGAGCTAGTTTGATGTTATTTTCAACCAAGACATGCAGTCTTGCATAAAGTGAAAATAGTGGCTACACGGTGTGAAAATTAAGACAATATTATTTACTCCTTTGAAAATACAACTCTTGATGTAGGACAGTCATATTGTAGAAAACTTCTTTTGATTGCTCAATCTGTCTTTGCAAGTATTATGAGTAATATTTATTTAATTTGTTTGGAGCAGAAGGACAATAAGCAATTTTGGGATTTGGGTTTATACATCCTTACCAAAAGACAATGCATCTGTCTTATTTTATTTCCGAGGTTCAATACATGTAACATTAGTATTTATGCATATGCATTTTTACATTGAGATATTGACGTCAAATTTGGTTGTTCTAGTTCTGGCAAGTGTCAAATTATCCACTGGAGACAAGGTCACAAAGAGGAATGTCGCCCTGCATGGCCAACTCAGACTGTTACTGAGCCAGGCAGGGATTCTAGGCAAAATGTGAGCATAGAAGTGCCCTCTGAAGTTTACAGTGGGAGTTATGGAGGCATAGATCAAGCTAAACCAGTTGAAGCATTCCCTTCAAAACCTGCATCCCCTAATCATGGTTGCTCTATTGAAGTGCTATGTGAAAAGGATGATGGTAGTGAGGTTGAGTCTGTTGCAAGTGGGAAAGGAACAAGTTCTACTTCTGAATCATGTTCTACATCATTTTCTGGGTTTTCTACTTCAACCACCAATAGTGAATTGGCTGATGATGTTTCTGTTAGTGAGAGCATTAGTTCAGTTGAGACAGAAGGATCAGATGGGCATTTATCCATTGATAGTGCTTTTGATGAAGTTAACACCACTTTTGATGTGAAAAATGAAGATAACTCTGAGCCATTATCTCCAAAGTTTGCTAGGCTGGTTGATTCTGTAAATGGTAATGTCGTAAGAAAATTAAATAAAATTGAATCTACTTGTGATGAAAGAGAGAATCGATGTCAGCCAGCTTGCTCTTCTCGCCCTAGTAATGGTAGTGTTCAAGATAGTCCAACTAAGCCTCATGCATCTTCTTCTGGATTTTGGGAGAGAGCACTTGATTCTGTTGGCCCCACAATTGATACCCACGATGTGGACGACAGACATGATTCTGGTGCACATGGTAGTGGCGAGGCATCTGGTGGAACTACCCTGCACTTCTCGTTCAACTTGTTGAGAAGTACTTCTCCTCCCTTGTGCGCCAAGGGCTCTGCAGAAAAAGTTACTCTACCAAAGGATGCTCTTTCAGATGGATTGCCTGTTAAGAAGCATAGTGATGGATCATCTTTATCTGAAAATATAGATTCCAATGCACCAAAAATCAATGGCTGCCAATCCTCGAATCATGAAGTATTTAAGAATCGACACAAAGAATGTAGAGGTATGTCGTGTGAGTTTAATTCTAAGGAAGCTAAGTCTATGCCTATCAGCCCAAAGGGGGCTTCAAAATGCGCGGATGCATCAACTGTTATTAACATGCCATCTACAAGTGCTCAAAAGTTGGATTGTGTCCTTAGTAACAAGAACAAAACCTCAAATCTTTTGAAGTCTGAAGAAGGTGGCTACTCATCTTTTAGCACTCATTTAGCTTCTGGCATAAAGGACTCTTCCATTAAAAGGTCAAAAGCTGCAGATGATGCTGGTCAGGATAGTGCCGCTGTTTCCTCTCAGGATTCAAATTATCCAAATGTCAGGAATGGATTGAAAACATCTGTACAAAAAGTTGTTGAGCAATTCAGAGGATCCAAACTATCTAAGCAATGTCAATTAGGGGCAGGAAGTGAGATTGCTGGAAGATACAGTGACAAGGTTTTGCTTCTATTTCCTTTTTATTGATTTCTTTAAACAACAACATATGTACAAAATATGATAAATTTTGGTTGAGTATCTTTTCGCTTTTACAGGGGCTTTTTCCTTATGACTCATTTGTCAAGCTATACAATTGGAACAAGGTGGAGCTTCGACCGGCTGGCCTTATAAACTGTGGGAATAGGTAATATACATTATTAATAGATTTTAATAATATGCATTGTTTTTAGATATAAAATCGTCTCATCTTTTCTGGGTTTCCTTTCGGGAGTTGCCCTTTTTTAAAGGAAGTCTAGTCATCTGGTTTTAATACATTTTTGTTATTCTGTCAGTTGTTATGCCAATGCTGTGCTCCAGTGCTTGGCATTTACTCCACCATTGACCGCATATTTTCTTCAGGGAATCCACTCTAAAGATTGTAAGTCTCCATCCACGTCTTCCCTCCATTGATGTTTAGCTTTTACTTGGTAATCTTGTTTCTTTTGTGATATGAAGTTTCTTTCTTCATCGTTTCAGGTGTAAAGAGAGAATGGTGTTTCACATGTGAGTTCGAAAGTTTAATTTTGAAAGCAAAGGAAAAGAAATCTCCATTGTCTCCTATTGGAATAGTGTCCCAACTCCAAAAAATTGGAAGTCAACTTGGTAATGGGAGGGAAGAAGATGCACATGAGTTTCTAAGGTAAAATGTCTGCCTATTTCAACATCTGCATACAACTTGATGCTATTCAACTATTCTTCTTTTTAAAGTTTTTCGAGTCTAATTTGTGTAAATTGTTAGGTATGCTATTGATGCGATGCAATCTATTTGCCTAGCGGAAGCTAGGGTAGGTGTATCAGGTCATTTGGAGGAAGAAACAACTTTGATAGGCCTTACCTTCGGAGGTTATCTACGTTCAAAGGTAATACACGTGTCTACTTGGATGGCTGATCCCTAGCCATTGTCCTATATAACTTGAAGGGTTTGGCTTGGACCCTAGGGGCTAGACCATGGTGTGTGGTCCTCAATAGCCAAGCAATGATAATTATCATGTTTTTAGAGTTATTATTATTATCATTATTTTCGGTGTTCGAGAGGGGAAAAAAAAAAAAAATTCTACCAGTGACATTACTTTTGACAGTCTATGAATTGGATCATGTTGTTTGTAGATAAAATGTATGAAGTGCCAAGGTAGGTCCGAGAGACATGAAGGTATGATGGACCTAACGGTTGAAATTGAAGGGGATATAGGAAGCCTAGAAGATGCTCTTCGAAAATTTACAAGTACGGAGACCTTGGATGGTGAAAACAAGTACCATTGTAGCAGGTTAGTTGGGTTTTTTATTTGCATGCCGGTTTAGTTCCGGTGTTTCTATTGTGTAGTGAGGGCACATGCATCTTTTTTTTTTTTTTTTTTAATAAAATAAATGTTTTGATGAAAAGTGATTGTTTCCACCCCTCCTTCCTTTTTTTTTTTTTTTTTTTAATGTACAACTTCGTTTTATGTTCTCTTTGATATAGTTGTGGAAGTTTGAAGATTGATGGTAGTTACCTTATTTTCAATTATTTTATGTCATTATGGTTATACTATCACTTTTTTTATCCTTTTGTCTTAATCAGATGCAAATCTTACGAGAAGGCCAAAAAGAAGTTGACAATACTGGAGGCTCCCAATGTCCTCACAATTGCTTTGAAGCGATTTCAGGTAATCTATTCATTTTAAAATGGCTATCCACTGTCTGCTTTTGTGTTCTTACGTTTGTATTTATTTGCTGCAGTCGGGCAAATTTGGAAAGCTTAATAAGCCAATTCAGTTTCCAGAGATCCTGAACTTGGCTCCATATATGAGTGGCACAAGTGATAAATTGGCAATTTACAGGCTTTATGGGGTGGTCGTTCACTTGGATGTTATGAATGCTGCATTTTCTGGTCACTATGTGTGCTACGTTAAAAACGCTCACAACAAGTGGTTCAAGATTGATGATAGCACGGTATGTTCTCAGAGCCTTTGGTTCACTCCTGGTTGTCCCCTTTTTTTTTTTTTTTTTTTTTCAATTTTACTTTGTTTACATCTAGTTTTGGTAATCTACCCACTGTGGGCCTTGGAATTAGCTTAGTTATCATTCAGAATGTCTGAGCTGGGTAGTTATGTTTTAAGCTATTTTGTTAAGTTGAGAAGAATAATTCGAAAATCATCAAGCTAAATGTGTTTGAGAGTTGAGGATGATAAATATGGTTGGTGTTTTAGAGTGACAATTTATTTATCTTCCAGTAGCTGGTTCTATATCCTTGGCTGTTTTAGAGTGTCTATTTAGTGTGCAATTGAGGACTTCAGCAAGTGCTTATTTTGTTTGGGAGCTATTAAAGCTAATTCTAATGTTTTAGTTCCTTTGATTTCTGTGCCATGCATTTTTGTGTGTTTATTATTTTTGTCGAACTAAGTTACACTAATAATTCAGCTCTTCTAACCATTATCTTGGGTTTTGTTGATTAGGTAACGATTGTGGAACTTGAGAAAGTCTTAAGCAAAGGAGCATACATGCTTCTTTATGCAAGGTGATGGATCTTGAAGTTCAAACGTTTTGAGATTTGTTTATTTTTTAATCGCCTGCTGTTAATAGTTGTCTAATTCAAGTACTTTACAGGTGCTCACCAAGGGCCCCGAGATTGATAAGGAACCAAATCGTATCTTCTGATCCCAAAGCAAGACTGACACCTTCCTGGATTGGTGGAAAGACTAACGCATTGAAATCAAAATCCACCACAAATCCTGGTGTTGCCCCGTTCTTCTCCACTTCAAATCCTCCAAGTGGTTCTGCCAGTTACGATTCATTTTATGCCAAATTCCATCGGTTACAGAGGATTTTAGAAGAAGATTCATCGAGTGACAACTCTTCCCTCATCAGCAACAACTCCGATGAAGGTTCCTGCAGCACAGATAGTACCCGCGACTCTACCAGCACAGATGACTTGTCGGATTACATTTTTGGTGATTCTGGATGAGGTTTGTACAGCCCTCTGTAGGAACTCTTGTGATTCTGATACCTCTTCGTCATCCTCTTCCCCTCCTAAAGGGCTCAAAAGCATTTGCATCTTTCCGATTTGTACCGATATGATTCAGTTGCCCCAAAGCCAGGGGGTAACTGATTGTGTATCTACCGAGGGTGAATGTCTTGGGGGACGGGCCAGGCAGCGGGAGTAGCGGGCGGATGAATTTTGAAGGCAAAGGAACTGATCCCCATTTTGCAGTCTGACACCACCAAGCAATGTGGAAAGTTTAGCTAGCGGTAGTAGTAATAGTACTCGTAAGGCTAACTTGGAGAGGCTAGGATCTGACTTTGCTAAAACAATGTAAATTATTATGCGTCATTCAGAAGATCAACCAGGGAAAGAACACTAAACACTGATTATAATATTTAGGTAGAGAGCAGTAAAATAACAGATTTTGAGGGAGTGTATGTAATGTACCCTTCTACTGATATCATTTATATAAATCGGCTATCATTTTTTAACCCTTTAATTTTTCCTTTTGGTTGGACAACTTTCTATTCGTTTGTTAAAGAAAGCGGCCATCTTATGGGAGCAAACACTGAAGAAGAGTGGTGCAAATCTTTCGTTTCTTGTTTCTTTTTCTGTTTTTGGGATAAACCTCAGTAGGAAAGCTAAGACGTTAGACAATTAGAACTACAATGGCGATCCTTTTGTTTTCTTGAAGCTGAGCCTCGTTCACATTTCACAAGCTTTAGCTGAATGCCTATTTTTCCGACTTTACCTGGTAAGTGAAAAGCATCGCGATCAACTTAAAAGAGTGTTCATCTCGTTCGGGGTCTCAATTGGACATTATCGCAATGAATAGTTCGACTCATTCGGTGGACAGCGTGATCAATTTCCTTTCATTCACATGATTTTTTTTTTTTTTTTTTTACCATAAGATTGTATCATACATTGTTAGTTTTATATGTAATTTTGATTACATCTGATATTTAGAAACGTACGCTGCCAATTGAGAAAGCTTCTTTTTCTTTGATGGGAGGAAAATAAAATAGACTTGCATCGATACAGAGCTATTGAAAGATTAGCTCTCAAGCTCATAGCGTTTGCTTTGGCAACTTGGCCACCCTTTTGAACAAATAGAAATTGAATTATCAATGGGCTTTAGCTTATGCATATAATTGTTATGAACAATTCCTCTCACCAATTTTCAGGGCCCATTTGGGTTTTTTTCTCCCAAATGGAATTGCATATGTGCTTTACAAGAGGTGACCAAATGCCATGCAAAATATATTCAAAGAGAAAGATGTCAATTATTAGGCAAGACAAAAATGCTTTATCCCCAAAAAAAAAAGAAAAAGAAAAAAAAGCAAAGACAACGAAAAAGGAGAACCCAAGTGGGACGATAAGGTTGGAAAATTGGTCCAATCCAACCACTAGGCAAAATGCTTGCTCTATGCAGCCATACGGGACGGCTATCCCATACTCTCTCCAGCTCACTTTCCTTGCAATTTCCTCTCTCTCTCTCTCTCTCTCTCTCTCTTCCTTCCTTTATTTATTTTTTTCTTTTCACAGGAATACTTCCTTTGATTTGATGTTCTTATCAGAAACCATTAGCCCAGCAAGCAAAAAAAAGAAAGTGGGGGTTAAAAATACTGAAGAATGATCTAGGCTGTACACGTGTACTTACCCAATGATTTCTAGCCTTGACTTCTACTGCCCTGGCACCCCAACCCTTCACTCATGTGGGACCCCCTCTTGTAGTTTTGTCACTTTGATTACTGTGGAGGACTCTGACTTTTGTCATGCCTCTCTGCTCATTATGATTTAAAATCCGTGTAATCTTTGATTTTCCTGACAGACATGCGTTTCAAATTCAATATTTATTGGTGGCGCAAATGCCAAATAAAATAAAAAGGGAATTTATTGGCATTTTAGAAGGAAGAGATAATTATTCTACTTCCACTTGTATTATAGTTAACCGCATATACACCAAAATTATATATCCTTCTTATGTGTATATATATCTATGTATGATTTTTTTTTTAATTTTGAGAGTGAGGTTTTTGAATTTTATATTTTATAATAAAATTAGTTATAAAATTATTATTAAATTATATTTATAATTATAAATATTTATACATAATTTCTCTTGAGCTAGGAGGTTTTCCTTTTTCTTAATTAATGTTGCATAGTTACATGACAGAATTAATACATAAATATGTTTCTCTTTTTCAGAGAGGATATGTATGTATATATTCGGTTGCTTTCAAAAGATTAAACTGGCCTCTCTCTTTTCTTCTGCCAAGATATGTTAATATATCATAGTATTTGTATTTTTGGATCCTATTTAGCTGTGTTGTGTGTATAGTGACATGAATTAAAACTGAGTTTAATTTTCAAGATTTTCGAAGTGATCATGGAAAGATGAAAAGCAGAACAACACTATTGTGGTTTTTTTTATTTTTTTTTCCAACCTTGTGAAAACGACAAACTAAAACGCGTTTAAATAAGAATAAATGGAAGAATATGTCAAACTCTCGAATTTTATTCTTTAGTTTACTTTTTTACATAATTTAACCATAATTTTATATTTAATCCCATCGTAAATTAAAGGATTCAAATTCTCCTAGTTTCAGACTAAAAAAAAAAGTTTATATTATTTACTTAAAAAAAAAAAACTTATTTGTACAAGTTTAGTCTATTCAAGGATTATCATATAATCATGAAAGCTAGAGTAAGGACCGATGTATATACTGAATATTAAAACCTAGCGACGTACTTATTTTGCTAGTAAAATATTTTATTTTTTAATGAGAATTTTGGTAGTAAAAATTAGTGCTTATGTTGTAACTCATTCTCCATTTTCTTTGTTTATTAAAATAAATCCTGAAACTATAATAGTAAAAAAAATTGATTCAATTTTATTAAAAAATAGATTCAGTTTTACTTAAATCATTATATGTCACATGACTCATATCGTATTAATCAAGAAAGACATTAAGACTGTTGAATAGCGAATTTAAAGATATCCTGAGAGAAGAAAGAGTAATCAAACATCCTTATCGCTGCATTGATTCATTGCTGCTGCACGTGTTCTTTTTAAATCTTATCGTAGACCAGTCCTCATCTAATAATATCCTATTACGTCGGAAAGAGGACCTACAATTCACCAAAATACAAAGAGGATCTACAAAGTATATACAACTCTTAATTTGCTATGGTGTGCATGTTTTCAAAGTAGTAGATCGGGAATTTAGTGGTGCCCCAATGTCCATCTCAATCTTACCAAACTTAGTTAATATCTCAATTCTCTCTTTCTGTACTCTACGACAACATGGGCCCCAAATTCCTATCAGCCTAGTTGCTGCCAGATTAAGCGAACTTTCTAGTTCTTACACTTCAAAATTTTCCCTTTTGACCATTTAATTAATTAACCCATTTACCCTCTCTCTCTCTCTCTCTCTCTCTCTCTCCCTCCCTCCTTTGATTGCATGCAAAAATTCATTATCATATAGACCTGAAAATCTTTAAAATGCCCTGCTGTCCATTCATCTATTGCTTTTACACATATATCATAACAGTACAAATATAAAAGTATATATAACATGCATGCCTGAAAAAATAAGTAGCTTTTGCTTAAACTAAATAATATAATAGGAAAGATGTAAAGCTAAAAAATCATTTGAAAGTGTCACTAGCAGCCGCAAATACACGTACAAAAACACAATCCCTTATGTTCTGGAAATGTCGAACAAAGCAGCAACAGACAAACATAGATTCACACACATATATACACACAAACACACACACTTACATTGTGACATGTGGGTTTCTGAAACTCCTTTTATTGTAATACTATTCTATTTTTCTTTAGTGTTTGTCGGTAGTATTCTTTTCGGCTGATTCGTGGTAGAGAGTACTGGGAATGTCCGAGTTCATGCACTCAAGAAAGAAACCAAGGGATTTTAGCCGCCCGATTTAATCAATATAAATTAAGTGATATTATACACGCCTCTCTCTACTACTGTTATTAAATAATTGATGCTTTTGTTTGTTTCTCCTTTGTCATTTTCAAGCTTCAATACAATCAGTCAAATCTAATCATGTAGGGTTACGTTAGCTCTTTTTTTTTTTTTTTTTTTGGAATGGCGCCTCTTCAATTGGGTAGATATTGTAGATGTTACTAGCTATACGTAACTTGACATTACAGTTCTTATAAAAAAACTTGACATTACTGTGTATATGTGTGTGTTTATTTTATATATATATGTCTGCGCGTGGTGGCTGCGAATAAGAATGAAAAAGAGAATAATATAAAATACTCATGATTTCAACTTCGACGGTGGAGGGAGACTTTTCATATTGAAAAGTAAATATATTATATCTGTGTACATATATAATTGGCTTTTGCTAAAAAAGGATAAAGATAAGTGGAATTTGTAATGGTATCTATGCTACTTTTCCTAATCTATGCTATGTCCAACCACCTATGATGAAAAGATGAGATCAGTGTTTCCTAATGCGTGCAAATTCCAAGACTTACATCATGACAGAAAGAAGAAATTTCTTGAGGCTGATCCAATAACTCTGTTTAGTGGGTAAAATATTATTCCCAGAGGTAATCTTTCTTATTCATGTAGATTGTTGTAGAAACCTCCAAAAAGTATTATCGTTGAAACGGTATACAAACTTAAATACGAAAATTCCAATAAGTACTTTGTCCGTATTAGTGTGTTTTTCAAACTGTTTGAATTTCAATTTGCTTGATTTGAAATGCCCTCACAAGTCACAGCAAGTATAGATATACATCCATTTCTCATTGGTTGACAAAAATATACAGAAGTACTAAATTTAATTTAAGTGAATGTTTGGTATAAAGATTTGGATTGAAAAATTTAGGTTTGGATTATGGTTAAAGTTAAGTTGTGTGTTTGATGTGTGTTTAAATTGTTAGAATCAAAAAAGTATAAAAACTTAGAAATGTGCTAAAATTAAAAAAAAAATCATCTCATTTTGACTTATATATAAAAAGTTATGAACTTTTAAAATTTGAATTTTTAAATTATAATCTTAAACGCTGAATAATGAAATCTACAACTTCTTAAAAAAATTATTTTATTCGTTTTAAAATTCTATAAAATTAAAAAAAATCATCTCATTTTGACTTATATATAAAAAGTTATGAACTTTCAAAATTTGAATTTTTAAATTATAATCTTAAACGCTGAATAATGAAACCTACAACTTCTTAAAAAAAGACAAAAACTAAATTGTAATTATTGGTCGGAACCATGTCATCAAACATGTGCTAAAACTGATATTCAACCAAAAAAAAAAAAAAGAAAAAATTTTTAGCCGAATTCATATTGAAAGTTACTATAGACAAATTCAGATATCTTATATAATTTTGATGATTTAAACGGCTTTTAAAATCAATATCATTATGTAATGTCACATAAAAAAGTAATAATTCATTAAATAATATAATATAATGTATTTGATTAAATAGCATAACACAATATTAATATCAATAATTCGTGGCATAATAGAATTAATTGGTAATATTTGAGTTGAATGAATCAGATATTTAGTAATAGTTGATCCCTACGTGATCCTCAGGACTACTTTCCCTAATGGACTAGTTCACCCTACTCCTTTAATGTCTCTTTCCATTAAACAGGTATTTTTTTTATCAACTAGTCAAATGATTTAAATAATAATTTAATAATCATTAATTTGATACAGCAAATTAAAATTTTTCACAAATAAAATAATATTTTTTATAAACTCAATTACATAATAAATATATGTTTAAATTTAGCTTAAGGTTTGTTTAAGTAGGGTTCCAATCCATCCCTTATAGACTATTATAATTTTTTTTCTTAAATTTTACTTTTAAATTTTACTATTTTAATTGATTATAATCCATATCATATGGATTTTAATCCATTCCTAGTACGTGTTTGTTTCTAAAAAAAAAAATAGCTTAGTTTTATTTTTTTCAACTGACAAAATCAATTATATATGACATTTTTTATACTCCCCCAGCCCCACACACCCACCCCACCCCCCCCTCCTTTTTTTTTTAACATCTCCTAACCGATTATACATAACCCCCCTTCCATGTAACCAATTTCTTTGCCTTGCATTGCCGTCCATGTAACCGGTTTTTTTTTTTTTTTTTTTCTTTGCCTTGCATTATACAACAAAAAAAGATGGTCAATTTGTTAACAAAAAAAAAAAGGTTGTTCAATTAATCTTTTTTGTACATAGTTCAAAGTCAAACTGCAGGGGAAAAAAGGGTATATTCTTCGATATGTCCAAATAAGCAAATCCGACAAGCTATATATATATATATATATATAGGCAGCCTAAGGGGACATGTGCATGCTTCTTAACCTACCATATGAACAAGTTGTGGCTTCATGAACTGGGTATCTTGTTTTGGTGTTAGAGGCCATACGTTCGTGTAAGAACATCACTTTTCTTTACCCATACCATTTCTTTTCTTTTATGCAAGCCTCATCATCAATTAGCTAAAAAAAATAAAAAAATAAAAACAAAAATCAAAAAACAAAAGAAGAAGAAGTACTAGCAGTAGATCAAATTCATGAATCACCTTGTCACATGTGAGCGTAAAATTTTTCCACCGCATCATTTAAAAAGTTATTTCAAAATTGCTATATTTACTAATAAAATTTTAGTGGCTACCTACCCTGAGTTGTGAAGTTTAATTTTTGTCTTGATATAAAGACAACAATACACATACAATTTATTAGGTAGTGACATTTTCATCAAGACAGTGTTTGATTATGAACAGTTTTGGAATGTTGCATTAATTATAACATTTGTTGTCATAGTTTTCTTTGCAAATAACGTCATCGTCGTTAGGCTACGTATAATACGTATAAGAAAGGTGAGAAAAAACACAGAAAGATTTGAGTGTATGAGCGATTATCCCTTGTAAGCTTCTTTTTTCTTTTTTCTTTTTTTAATTGTTGTAAAATTTTTTCTTTAACATAATAAAATGGTTGAAACAGTATGTCGTCTTGCATTAAGTTGAATATCTATAAATCTTGTGTGTTCTTGCATATTTATTTTTCTTATGTGATTTTTATTATTTTGGTAATATAATTAGGGTTTTTATTAATTTCAACAATATATAACAACTATGGACCGGGACTGATCGTGAAAAAAATAAAACCATATGTCGAACGATAGCTTGCATCAATGCATATAATTGTTCCAAGAGATCTATAATATCTTGCTAAAAAAATTATTGCATTTTGCATAATTTTTAATCTGACACCCTTTTGGAAAGGGGGAAAAAAAAAACAAAACAAAACAAATTATACCTATCATTCCACTAAAAAGATATATACAATAAACAAATACGCAGAAACGAACAAGTTGAAATTTTTAACTTGTTTTAGAATTAGAAAACGTTGTAATGATTCGTTCCTTTCTGATCATGTATTTCTGCTTCTTTAATGTTAGAACAATAACATTTTAGTTATCTAGAATATTCGTTCTTGTATGTATATATTTGATTTAATTAACAACATATTTGCAGAAGTATATATTTATATATCTATATGCGTAGATTGGGTGCATTCTCGAGACAAATTATGCAGCTTTCTGTATCGACGCTGAGAACCTTACGTGGATTAATGTCATACCAGGCACGTTTGCAACCATAAAATAAGGATTATTAAAAAAAAAAAAAAGGTTCATTGATATCTGAAAACAAATTTTTTAAAGGTTTGGCACACGATCTTGCCAAAACGTTACTCAGGTCGGCGGTTGGTCACTTTTTGACCCTATGAAAGCTTTGGAAAACATGAACCATATTTTTTTTTTGTTACTCTTTTTCTTCTTATTTTTTTGTAATTGTATTTTTTATTATTATATATGGAATTCATTTTTGTTACTTTGCTGGAAGCGCAAGCAAAAGGCAAAGCAACCCCTTTTTGTGAATGCAAAACCGGCCTGCCATCTTATTTCTTTAGTTCCCAGTTACCTTTGAAAATCACATTATTCTTATTCATTATGATAAGGTATAACGTTTTTTTTTTTTTTAATTTTTAATATCAGTTTGGAGCTAATAGCTCCTCTTATTAAAATGAAAGTAACACTCAATATGTAAACTTGAAAGCTTTTATCTAAATCATTTATTTTCTATTATGACGAGGTATGGTTAGAATATGAAGAAGACGCATACCAAAAACATGTGTCAAACAAAATTAAAAAGAAAAACGGGAAAAGCAAGATAAAGAGAGTTAACCCCTAAATTAATTAACCGTACGTTGAAAAATTCTTTTTTATATTTTATATTTTATTTTTAGAGTTATATGATTACAACCAAATGAACACATGCATGAAATAATACATTTTGAAAAGAAGGTCCATAGAGAATAAATTTGGTGACATTGATCAAATGGGTTTAGAGAAACATGGTGAAGTAGTGATGATTGCCGTAAACAAGTTGGTTGATTTCATTAAAGAAGAAAGTTTTTTTGAAGAATAGGTAGTCAATAATGGAGGCGCCATGGTTCTGTGAGGAAATGATATTTATTATTAAATTCAAAGCAAAGCAAAGCAAGCATGCTAGCTGTTCTTGAAGAAGATCATATTGGGGATTTTCTTGTCTATATTATATATGCTTAATTTACGGAAAATAAAGTTTTGTTAGGACAATGTGTCGTCGTGTGGTACTTGTCCAAGTTTTGGTGCATACATATTTGGACACCTCTCTATATATGCTTTGAATATCAACTTTTCCTTTTGTCTTCACAAAGAATCATCACACGTATATCTGTGTAGGATCGCCGCCCATAATTTCTAGGTGTTTTTAAAGGTTTTTAGAAACTTTTTATTATTATTATTTTGCTGGGAAGGGTTTTTAGAACTTATGTCATACGAATTTATGGACCTTTTAATTTTGATAATTTATTTTCTAACTCTGAATAATTGTAATATTACTCATTTTATTAACTCTCAATTATAAACTGATGATATAAATTTGAAAGATTTACATTACAATTTGAATTTAATTGAAAAAATTTTTTGGATATGAGATTTTTTATCCTCTCAAATGAGGCATACGTGTGCTTTTCAGTTATCAAAGTAACAGCCTAACAGGAAGTTAAATCAAATAAGACACATTAAAACAATTTAGAAAATTCATTAGGTGGATTAACAAAAATTAAAAATTTAGAGGATAAATTGTCAAAGATCAATAGATTTAGAGGACAACAATACTAAAAATCCGTCTTTTCAAAGTCGAATAATGTATGTCTAACTGAATCATTTATGACGTAGTTTATTGATTAACGAATAAAGTTTCCTAATCTTGCACATCTAATGTGCGCCTTTTAGATTAAATTCTATTTTTAAGATAGTTAAGAAGAGGTTAATATTTTATGACTACTATGAGAAGACAAAGGGTTTGTTGTTTAGTCTATCAAATGAATCTTAAAAATTACGATCAATTTTTAGAAATTCTCCCTTGAGCAATAATATTAGAAATCAAGAGCTTTAAATTTCAAAATGTAATACCTGCTCTTCCAAATTAGTTTGAAATCATCTCAAATTAATGTCCTTCCCTTTTGTTAGTCTTTAACGAGACATTAATACATGTGATTTTCATATATATATATATATAAATTAGGGCTAGCAATTCATGTTATCGTGTCATGTTTGTATCGTATTATGCTGTTTAGTTGACATTAGTATACTAAACCTAAACTTAACTCATTTAATAATTGTGTCAAATTCTTAAACCCAAACTCAACTCATTTATTAATCATATTAATCATGTCAACCCAAATTAATTTGTTTAAATTAAATATAAATAAAAAAATGACTTATTCAATATGATTGCGATACTTTAATATATTTATTAGGCAACATATCTTTTCTTTTATAAAACACAAGTGAAATTTACTCATAAAGTTTTAAAATTCATATTATTTGTACTTTATTAGGTATGAAAACTCTTGTTTTATATCACATACAATTAAGTAAAAAAATAATATATGATATTGTGGTGAGGGGGAGGAGAGGGTGATGGGTTGAAGTGAGGGGGGATGAACAGTGATTGGCCGTGTTGTCACAAAGGTCAATGGGATGAGGGGAGGGGAAGGCGACGAGGTGAGATGAATGAAGGGGAGGGGAGGGGAGGGGGAGGAGAGAGCGACGTGGTGAGGGGACGAGAAGGGGGTCGATAACGATGGGGTTAAGAACGACTAGTCGTATTATTGCGAAGGTCAATAAAGTGAAGGAAGGGTAGGGCGATGGCGTAAGGTGAGCAGAGTTGTAAAGGCAATAAAAGACTAAAAAAAAAAGGACAAAATATAGATTTTCTTTTCTATGTTAAAAAATTTTAAAAATTATATATAAAAATAAAAGATATATTTTATATTTGAATTTTGAATTTTGAAAACTCAAAATTAAAAATACTAAAATATTATAATAGATATAACAATATAAATATATTAAAGATGATAAATGGGTAATTTAAAAGTTATGTTCATGTCAACACATATATGATCCATTTATTAAACGAGTTATTTCATGTCAATTGCGGGTTGGCAGGTTCATGCGGGTTCGACCTTTTATTTAATCGTGTTTGACGGATTCGACCCTTTTTGACCCAAACCCATTTAAGGAAAACCCAAACCTTCTAACTTTATGCGGGTTTCATGTTGTGTTATCGTATCGTGATCCAAATTGTTAACGCTAATATAAATATCCTTAAAATTGGTTTATTTTTGCAAGTGGACCGACAGACATATTAGGATATTGTAAGATAGTCTAATATTTCGAAACCCCTCAATTCCAACAACATTTGAGCTGGGTTTTGCTAGTTTCTGGTACTACTTGTGATACAATCTAGAAGAAATGTATGGCATCGAAATCTAGCAATGGTGACTCTACAAATGTGGTTTACTAAAGTAAATCAACAACCCAAATAAACTAAAATCACAAAAAATAGTGCATGGGAAAAGTAATTTTCGTTTTCCATGAATAACAAAAATGGAAAGAAAGCGTTCTATGTGTTTGCAGACATAGACTCAACAACAATTATATATTTGACTCTACTAGAAAATATTGAGTTTGAATTCTCCCACCTCTAATTTTCCAAAAAAAAAAAAAAAAGCTCTATTACTTTCTCAGGTCTCCGTTCTTTGTTTATGTTTTACGATTTATTTTTAGTGTTATTTTGTAGTTTTGTTTTATAATAACATCTTTTTGTTATGATCTTAACCTAATTAACCGGTAAATGTGCATATGATATATAACACACACATATATATACATATATATAGTTTTCAGTTATGTAATTTAATATGTAGCAATTATGGTATGCACTTCCACTTTTGATAGCAAAGCTAAAAAGGATTTTTCATGCCTATTAGGGACGGAGGAAAAGAAAAAAAAAAAGTTAATTTGCCACGCATACTATATAATGTAAAGAAAATTTAACCCTAAATACTAGTTTAAGAATTTTTTTAATTTTCGAGCCGACAAACCTTTTTTTCCCTTTCTTTAGCCCTTTTCTTTTTCTGGTTTAATATCACACTTTATTTTATTTGCTGTGAGGATCAAACTCAAATCATTAGTTATGTCATGTACCTATCAATAACATACGTTCAATGTATACGAATAATATACAGTGAGCAATTACTTAATAGTTCCATGAATTGTTGCATGACCCACCATATTATCGAATAAAAGGATCTTTAAAAAATGTTATATGTGTCTGCATGCGCTTCTGTGTGTGTATATAGGGTGTTCAGAAAAAAAAAAAATTGCGCCTATCCCAAAAAAAAAAAAATGATACGGTATGGTTAGGTGTAAAAAAATCTAAAAAACGATATATTACTTCTGAACCTTTTTCCATCATATAATCATTAAAAAATAAAATTTTTAAAAGATTTTCAATAACAATATTTTAGTGTGTAAATGTCACATTTAATCACAACTTTATGATTAGATGTTGTTTAGTGTCACAAACTTGTGACTAATATGTAATTATTCACAAATTTTTTTGTAACTAAAATTTTTAACTTCGGGATTTTTAGTCACAGAAAAATTTTTAATTCTGTTGTGACTAAAATTTTTATTTACAATAAAAATTTATAATTGAATGTATATTAATCACAATCTTATGATTAAAAATGCTATTTAGTCAAAAAAAAATATGTTGATTAAGAGTATCATAAAAAATGTCTTGACTAAAAGTTTATTTATTTAGTTTTTTTGTAGTGAATCCAAATTTTACATTTTCAAAATTATTTCAAACGAAAAAGTTTTCAATTGATTATTTACATACATATAGATATCCTCTACTATTAATTTAGGACCTGTCGGAGAAAAGTGAATATTAAAAAATATGTTTGGAAAAAAAATGTAAAATCTTAAAAATTTATTTAGAAAAAATTATCAATATAGATCTTACATCGTTCTTTTTAAAATTATATACAATTTTAAAGTATATATTTCATTTGGATTTGTATAAGTAAAATTATGGATTTTTAAAGTTGAAATTTAGTATAAAATTTTAAAGATTAAATAGTAAAAAGTTGTTATAAATTAGAAAAAAAAAAAACTAAAAAACCTGTTTAAAACGTGTCTTCAAAAACACTCTTCAATATCCAAATATCCCTTGGACCTTATACTTTTGGGAAGTTGACTTAATTTCCTTAGAGTTCAAGATAAAGAGTAAAACTTTGTTTATGTAATTATGCAGCAACCTGCTGGAAATAAAGTATGAACTTTCATAGTACTTCAACGATGAATGCAAGAAGCTAGAAATGAAAAAAAATGCAAGAAGCTGGAAATAAAGTAATATTATTTTTAGTCCTCAAACTGCAAGCTACGTTCTGTTTGATACTCCATTTTTAAAGTGTCTCAGAATAAGTCTCAATAATAAGGTTTATCAAAGTATTTTGACCATCTGATTATTAATAATGCCGATAACACATGCGGATGATATGCTTATTCTATTAAGATTTAAACTATCAAACGGACAAAAAGACTTATTTAAAACAACTTAATAGGTTAGTAACTAGTTCTGGAATGTTTTAAAGATCATAGAATGTTTTAAATGAGTTTTGATTTATAATTCATGGACTATAAATAAAATTAACCAAAAAATTAGAAATTAAAATAAAAAAGAAGAGAAAAGAAAAATGATATGTCAGAAGATTGCTGAGAACAAATGAAGTTGAAAGGGAATATGTAGTAAATAATGTATCCACAAAAGTAAAAAAAGTAAGCATATTTATAAATAAAAAAAAAAGGTTCTAATCACGCCACTCTTTTTATAATTTTTAAATGATTAAACTTTCTTTTTACACACCTCTATTATTCTAAAATTAATCCTAATTTTTTTCATAAAATTATTAAGGATGATTTTATTTACACTCTCATCTTTTCTTTTCACACTCATCTCTTCGCTCTTTACACTCCCTTCTAATTACACACCTCATATAAATTAATTTATTGCTTTAATATTATCTTTTATTTATATCTTTTTATTATTATTTTTTTGTTGAAACTTTAGGAATACAGCTTTTTTTTTTTTTTGTTCAATAAGAAACAAAAAAAAATCATAAATGAAAAAATTAAAAATATAAACTAAGTTGCATTATATTCATTGAATATTGATCAAACTCAATAGCAAACAAAAGTATAGTAAGATACTACCTCATGAGCACAAAAAGCATTTAAAAAATACATGGAGAAAAACTAGTCTAATATTATTAAAAAAAAAAAAAAAGGAAAAGAAAAACTGAAGTGATTTGCTTAAAAAAATTGTTTAGCAAACAAATACGAACACAGAACAAAAAAAAAGTAGGAAAAAAAAAATCTTCATATAACAATTGTAAAGAAAATTGAATTTCTTCCATATAATTTTATAGAATTGTCATTGTAAAGTGAAAATTATTTTCTATGAATTTTTGAAACAGAAATAGTTTATAATTTAAAATTTTGACATGTGGGGTGTGTGGAAAGAAAAAAAAAAAGAACTATGTGTAATAAATTTATGTAATTAAGTCTATTGTCTTTTTTTTTTGTCTTTTTTTTAAGGGCCTTTTTGTAATAAGAAAATTTTAATTTGAAGGGAGTGTGGAAAATAAAAAAGACGATGTGAATAGAACCATCATTCACAAAATTAATGAACTTTATTTACTAGGTAAATAATATATTTACTTCAAATAAAAAATATACTTACTAAAATTTGTTATTTGTTTTAGTAATTAGATAAGTACATTATTTATTTCTTTTAACTTCTAGAAACGTTATTTGTTACTTTTTCCCTTAAATTATTAATCCTCAAGAAGTGGCTTTACTCTAAATTATTACTTGGTGGGAATATTTCTGTTTTTGTACATATGTAAAGTGATCAATGTGCAATTTTTATACTGACTGGGGAAAGAAAGGAGAGAGTCGAGTATCGTTATGTCTATAATCTTATCCCTTTTTCTTTATTTGGCAAACAAAGAGGGAGACAAGTGGGCATCTTTTTTTCATTTTTCATTTTTTGTTCTTTTTTCCTAAAGAAGGAAAATATATTAGTTGAAGCTTCTAGACTTCCAAACAAAAAGAAGAGATCAACTACGTAAACTACCAAGTTTAAAGTTGGGAATTTTCAAAAGAAAAAGATAAAGGAAAGATAAAAAGATCAAAATGCTCATGCACACGAATTTACAATTACTAACATCCCCCCACTTATCCTCTACCATATTCTTCATCAATGATTTACGAAAGGGATCAAATGCTTACCATTTACCCCACTTAATTCACTGATCATTCACACAGTAAACTAAATTGATTCCAATAACTCTTTTTCTTTTTAACAAATTCAACACCTCTAAATAAGAATGAGAATTCTACAATAGATTAAAAAAAAAATGCCATCGATATATGATTATGCTTTCAACCATCAGACATGCAGCAGATTCTGTGATTTTTTTTTTTTTACTTTTTTTAAATAAATTTTGGCGTAGTTTTTACCCGAACAAACAGTTAATGATATCATACACCACCAATGAATATGTCCTATAATAGACAGTTTCTAACTAAAAAAGAAAAGAAAAATTGCTTATAAATAAGAAGTAAAAAAGAATAAAAAGGTAAGCTGTAAATTCTGTCTTCCAACTTTTGACGCTAGCTACCATCAAGGTGGTTCCTTAAACCTTGTGTTTTGCATAGCACTAAGCATAAATCTCGTTAATTAAGCATATTTTATACCTACATTAAACTTTGTCAGTTCTTATTTTAAATAGTTCTCTGCATTTTTTTGCTAGCCTTGAGCTCTTGGAATCAAGTCGACTGTATGAAGCCAACTCTTAAATAAAAATACGGAGATATCTAATCATAATTAAGTACTCATCACCTTAGCATTTATGTAGGGATATTTTGAACTATATTTCGAGGAAAATCCCTTTTTTTCTTTTTTTCCCCCTTTTGATCCATAAGCTTCATCAAGAAGGGGGAAAAAAGAAAGAAAAAAAGCGAAGGGGGAAAAAAGAAAGAAAAAAAGCAACAAAACAAACTAAATAACAACAGGCTCCAGCCAACAAGCCATGAACCGTTCAAGACCCCTTTTGGTCAAATGTATTGAGGGTTACGTTTTAGAGGGATTTAGGCAGGGATTTTGAGTTCAATCCGACTTATTTCTTATTTATAGGATGACATCTTATGACGTTGAAAACTCAATCCTGGAAACTGAGAGGAACCAAAGGACGGCATAATTAAGAGATGAGAGCATGCTATTAGGAAAGTCAAAGCTTTTTTTTTTTTTTTTTTTAAATGTAGTTACCTCTATTAATAATTGTAAATAAATTATCTATTTAATTTTAGGAGATTTGACGGAATGAGTTTGTAATTTTATTAAATCTTTATGTTATTTAATTTTTTTTTTTATTTTCTTTAATTATTAGCATGATAATCATAGAGACTCAATACTCGATCGGGTCCTCATCTACGTTGGTTGACACATTTGCTGTCTCTCTCATGTTAAATACGATAACAAAGTTTTATCATTCCAACAAATAACATTAAGCTCTTGGTCACCACTTTCTATGATGGTCATTCCTTGCCACATACTCGACCATTGTCGTCCCTGCGCCCTTGCTGTTATCTTCGCACTCCTACACTTTTATGAAGATTGTTGCCCCTACATGGATGCGCCTGGTTCTACACTTGCACCTCAATCACCAATATAAATTCCCTCTATTACATTTCAAAATTGAAATCTAAAGTGGGAACTCCATCCTATGGAGGCATGTTAAATATAACTTCTCTAAATTTTTAAAATTATAAGTTGCACCTTTTACGACTCAATGATAGTGTTTTTTTTTTTTTGTTTTGGAAAGAGTAAGTGAATTCCATTAGTATAGACACATTGCCAAACAATGATGAATCTTTATATTCTTTTCCTCCCCTTGATTTGCTTCATGAATTTTTAAAACGCCCATTTGTCTATGAGCTGCAACCTTATACCAAATTGCTGACAAAGACTAGGAAATCTCCAAAATAACTACAAAAAAAAAAAATAATAAATAAATAACAATAACAATCCTCAAAACAAAATTTGTAAAGCCATTATCGACAGTAGTACCACGATTAAACTAAGTAATTGGATTAATATTAGTTCATTGCATAATAAGTGTTGATAAGGAAACATTTGGAGAAACACGACAAGGTGGTCTTTGAGGAGCCCAAGTTCGTGCACGAGTGTTGTTTCTTGGGTGTGAAACAGCTCTACTCAAAGGCTCGTTCTTAAATATTTTCTAATAATAACAATAATAAAATAAAAAACCACAAAATTATTTAAAAAAAAAAAAAAAGAGGAGGCAAGGCAGAGAAAGAGAGGAAAGAGGAGGTCCTCGGGGTGGGGGGTGTGTTGCGTTATCTTTGCCTTTCAATAATTGTGTTTTCTTTTTCCTCCCCATCAAATAAAGAGAGGATGGGAAGCAGCGAAAGAGACAAACCAAAAGTACAGATTATATCAGGGATATGGAAAGCAATTTGGAAGACCCCCCATTCCAAAATAAAAAAATAAAAAAAAACCCAAAATAGGAAAAAATTAAAATAAATGATTCAAAAAGATTTAAAAAAAAAAAAAAGTGTGATTTCTATTTCTAATCCTAAAGACCTCTCGAGAACATATTGTGGATAAAGCCAATCTAACCCCCCAATAAAAACACTCTGTAGAACTCTCTCTCTCTCTTTCTAGAATTTTCACTCTCTCTCTCTCTCTTCTTGAAGCACTGCAAAAGAAGCTCATATCACTGGCAAAGCACAGCTCTAGCCTCGTTCCCTACTGGCACACACTTTATCCAAATGAAGAAGCTAAGACAGAGGTGGGGATAGAGATCAGCCCCGCCCCAAGCCCCATGCCCCATCACGAACAGCTCTCTATGGGGCAGAGCAGAGAGAGAGAGAGAGAGACCAAAACAAAACAAAATCAATGAGAATCAGCAGCAGCATTATCTTTTTTAGCCACTGGGTAATGCTGCTAAAAACTGCCACCCCACACCCCACAGGCCCTCTCTCACAGGCCACAGCAGACTGTGAAAAAGAAAACGAAAAAATATTTGTTCCAAAAAAAAAAAAAAAGATAAAAAAAAAAACGGAAGAAGATCATCAGCAAAATCCCAAACTCCAAAGCAACAATAATCCCAAAAACCAAAAACCAAACCGATCGACCCCATTTTCTCCTGCTCCCACAATCACCCATCAAAACCCAACCACAAGTTTTGTTCCCTAAACCAAAATTGTGTCTCCTGATTTTGACGTGTGACATCAACCGACTATTAAAATATACATATAAATTACTACAGAGATAGAGAAAGGCCTCATAAATAAATATATGGACGAAGAAGAAAACAACATAATTTGGTAGTCACTTGATTTCAATGTCCAAAAAAAGAAAGAAAAGGGAAAGAGTTTTTGTAGTAGTAGTACTACATGCACTGCATTCTGCCAAATGCTCAACCAATAATTATATTACAATAATGGTGGTAAACAATAACTCTATGGAAAGCCCCACTTCCAATAATCAACAAAAATAAATAAATAAATTAAATAGATTTCAAAAAATAATAAGAAAACCCCACTTAAGTGTACTTCCCAACACCCCTGGACATTAAATTTCAATTAATTAACCGATTTTTCTTGAAATATAATCTAATAACACTAAAATTAGTACATTTAAGAAATTAAAACACGCACTCAAAAAAATAAAATACAAAAAACATAAGCCTCTCAATTTCATAGTAAAATAAACATAATACACGAGAATTGAAAATTGAAAAAAAGAAAAAGAAGAAAAAGGGTCAGACTAAATCCATGCACGATGATATGATCAGATCAGTAAGGCGGCGGATGCGGCGGTTGCCTCGCCGTCGGAGCCCAAATCACGTCGGACGGCAACTGACAGCTGTACATCGACATCCCACACGACTCCACCGGCGCGTGTCCGCCACTGTCGTCGCCGCCGCCGCCGCCGCCACCAGAGCCCGGCGGCGAGTTTCCCTCCCCGGAAGCCGCGCCCCCGGAATTTCTCGCCTCGTCCTCGGCTGTCGGGAGGCGGTGGTAGGAGGGGTTGTTGAAGGAAGCGCCAACGACGTAGACGGTGCCGGCGGCGACGAGGGCTCCGGCGACGAGTCCGCCGACGATCTGGCCTTGGGGGCCTGCGAGGGAGATGGTGAAGGCGCCGTTGGGGAGGCCGGTGGAGGAGTGGGCCGGGAGGAAGGTGGCGGTGACTGAGAGGATGTCGAAGCGGCCGTGGAAGGTGACGGTGGCACCGGGGGTGGTGGAGGGCTGGCGGAGGGTGACGTTGGCGACGGTGCCGGAGCCGGTGAGGACGCAGAGGCCCATGTTCTTCCGCCGGCAGAACCTGGCGATGGCGTCGACTACGTCGCTTCCTCCGGGGACTTCGAGGATGTAGGGGCTCATGGCCGGCTCCGGGTCGCGGGTGATGATGACCGGGGGCTTCGGCTTATTCTTGGAACCCGGGGGGCGGCCTCTCGGCCTCCGGACCACCTCGATGGTGGCGCCGTCTCCGCCACCTGGACCCAAAGGGTGTGGGTTGCTGCTGTTGGGCTGGTCGGGGCAGCAGGAGATGGACTTGGCGGTCAGCTTTTGGGCAGTGGTGGCGGCTGCAGCAGCAACGGCGGTGGTGGTGGCGTCGTCAGCCTCCTCGGAGGTTTGGCATTCGCGGGAAGTCACTTGGAAGGGATTGACAAAAGGGTGAAGTTGGTGATGGTGGTGGTGAGGGTGATGAAGCTTAGAGAACATATTGCTATGAGCTTCATTCTTTGCTTCTAGATATTCCCCTTTCATGATTTTGTTTATCCCTTTCTTTTTTTTTTTTTTTTCCCTCGATTTTTCTTTTTGTTTAATATATAAATATTATATGCATATATTGTTTTGATATTTATCTAAGATGTTGTATGACTGGTGGGTAATGGGTAGGATTTGGGAATAGGGCTGGGATATAATGATATGGATGGGGTGGGTATAGGAGAAAAAAAACAGAACAAGTTGCTGGCTAGAAGCAGAAGGATACGGGGTTTAGTGATGGAAAACGGGAAAGAAAGAGATTTTTGATGTGCAGCAAAGAAGAAAAAGAGAGAGAGAGAAGGGGTGATATTAAAGATTTTCTTTAATATTTAATGGGATGAAGCTGTTTTAAAGACTAGTGTGTGTGAGAGAGAGAGAGAGAGAGAGAGAGAGAGAGGGGGGGGGTGGTGGTGGTGGTGGGTGAGCTTGGAAACCAAGTAAAGACTAATGGCGCCGCTGGTTGGAGGTAAAGTAGGGCCCACACATCACACATGAATAAGAGAGAGAGAGAGAGAGGAAATGGGTGTTGGTTAGCTCAACCTTACACCGCCTTTGTTTTTGGGGTACGGTTTAGAGAGAGAAAGTGAGGAGAGAGAGTGAGGAGCAAGAGAGGAAGGTGTTAAGGAGGGCCTTATTTGCGACCGGGTGGGTTGATAATGACATGGATGATGTTCTTGTTTCGGGTCATGGGGGAGGGATGCTCCTCTCTCGATCTGCTCCTAATGTTCTCTCTCTCTCTCTCTCTCTCTCTCTCTTCATACTCCTAATAAGCCTAGATTTGATCAATTCTTTATTTTGTCTCTCTCTCTCCTATTAGCATTTGGGCTAAAGCATAGGCTAGCAACTTGCTCTTTCTTTCTTTGTTTGAGAGCAGCTCTCTCTCTCTCTCTCTCTCTCTCTTTCTCCACTAAATTTCTTCTTCTGCTCAATAAGAATTTGTCCAAAATCCCAGCTCACAGACTTTGACGAGAGGGGTGGTTTTTTCCACCTTTCTATGCTTGGAAGCTACGAGCAATGTGGTTTTATCCCCCCCTTTGGAGAAAAAAGAAAAGCCTTGATTAGAGGAGTTTTCAAAGCTTTATTAGTTGCTAATCATTTTGCTAATTGCGGGTTTGGGTAGCTCATTGTGAGATTTTTTGTCCTAATCCGAAATTGCTAGTGCCGATGCTTGTTGGCTTTTTTTCCGATTTGGAAATCTACGAAGATCTATTCACGCCTTATGACCAAGTGGACCCTTTAATCATCTAGTTAATATGTTCACTTTTTAATAAATTGTCAATTTCATTTTTATATATTATTAAAAAGAGCTTCTTCTTCTTTTTTTTTTTCTTTCCATTTTTTGGGTGTTTTTTTTTATGAGGAAGTCGGAGACATGTGGCATATATTAGTTGCTCCACAAATCCTTTGCTTTTGCTATATATATATATAATCTTAAGTCCATATGGTTGTCTTAGTTACTATTAATTTTCTTATCTCTTTTTTTTTTTTTTTTTTTTGAAAGTTGTCTATCTGATCTTGTTATTTATGATTTGAAGTAAGTAGGAAACGATTTTCCATACGTACTCATTTATGAAAGGGTACTGCCGTAAATGGAACAATCTCAAGTTGCCCCTATCCAAAAGCAGAAAACATATTAAAGTTTGATATTTGATTACTGCTAAGTGATGTATTTTTTTTATTTAACCATTGTGATATTATCATTTTTAAATTATTTAAATATTAATTAAAAATTTATTATCATTAGAAATAATATTACGTGTTTGAATACAAAAATGAGATTATATTTCAAATATAGTATTTTCATGATATTTGTAATAAATATAGATCTGAATAATTCATTTACTTGAATTTAAAGTTTTAATTGCAGTTTTGTCTTTTTTTTTGATAAATTAACAAAAATTATAATTAAATCAACTAATTTAGATTTAAAATTTTATTTCATTTTAGACTCAACTCATGTATCATTTAGTTCATAGTATATTGACATTGCTATATACATTAAAGATGCTACAAATAATAGATGCACATGCTATATATATATATGTATATATGTATGTATGTCTTGGCCCTCTCAGGCAGTTTAGGTTAACCGTTCTTTCTAATTCTAAACTGTAATAAGATTGCCTCTCACAATTGTATATGACTTTAATTTGATGGCCTTAATTTCATTGCAAGGAGAAACGGCTGTTCTATCCAGTGAAAAGGACAAATTGAATGATATGTACATAGATGAAAACAATATTTGAACCCGGATATATATTACTTGAAGAAAAATTCTTTAAATAAGATCCACTTTGAGAGTAGTATCTATTTTCTGCAGCAGCTATACATCAAAATCACCCTTAAAAACTCATAGAGCTAATAACAGTATTTTTCAAAGAAGAAGAAGAAGAAAAGAAAATGGAAATGGAAATTATTAGTCATGGATAAAGATTTTTTAGTGGCAGATATTTTCCATTTGTTGCAATATTCTTTAGGTTAAAAAGAAGAAGAAGAAAATTATCACTCAATATTCTTTGGCACGCTTTCCTTATTAGTATTTGTTAGTATTAGAATATTCTTTTCTTAAAAAAAATGAAAGCTTCCTTTGTTACATAATATAATATATTTGTATATATTATTATATAACCTTATTTTCCGAGGGCTGCATGCTCACGAGTAATCACAAAAGCGACATTTGGCATCCGAAAGCTTTGTTGCCCTTCTTTTCCCCTCAAACATGTTTCTTATTTTTCCTGTTTCTTGATGCTCAGTTTTAGCCAATATTTGACCTTATAACAATCAATTTTTTCAATTTTACGCCTTGCATTGCATGCACGTGGCATATATATATATATATGTCATGGTTTCCATTATGCTTTCATTTTGTTTTTCCCTTAGTTTCGAAGTAACCTCGAGACATTTAGTTGGGCAAATTAAAGATGAAGAATTAAAATTGACATGAAAAGTTCAAGGGAAAGTTGAATTAAATCCCAAGCAAAAAAAGAATGACTTCTCGACGCAAAAGAAGTTTTTGCCGTCGGGTGTTTTTACAAAAAATTGACATGATAAGAAAGTCTAATTTGTATTACAATTTTTAAATATGTGTTATTTTATAAAATTATTTTGGCATATCATCATGAAATGTTACATTAATGCGCGATGTGTCGAAGTAATATATATATATATAATCGTAATACTAATTTTACTTTTTTAGAATTGCCATTCTAGCAAATTCTTCTGAGCACGGCATATAAATACTTCTTAAAAGTTTTCTTTTCCTTTTCAATTTCTTCTTTTTCCTTGTGAAGTGAAGACTACTTTGGATGGTTCTTACTCTGTTGCTTAGTAAGTGACACGTACGCTTAAATGACTACATTCAAAGAAAACAAAACACAAAAGAACACTTCCAATGACTTAAATATGAGATCTGTCCGTTAAGAGACTTGAGTGAAAAGTCAAGTCAAAATCAATCAAAAGTTTATTAGTTCGTATCCCCACGTTCAAGTTTATTGGCATTAAATTAAATTACCGTTAACTAATATGATTTAATCAAGTAAAGGTTTATTAATCATTTGCTTAATTGAGATCTAATGGAGCAAAAAGAAAAGAATTTGAGAGCGACCATTGGATTTCGATCTTTGATGTGATAGTCACTCATATATACTAATGAGCTCGCTCATTAATTTCATCATCCTCTTTAAGTTCTAACACTAGAGTGAAAAAAAAAAAAAAAAGAAAAGAAAATAGCATTTAGTTTGACAACACAAATTCACTAATTCCGTTTTGGTCGGTTTAGATATTTCAAATTTGATTTGCAGGTATCATGATTAGTTAGAAATCAGACAACCCAAGAAACATTGCACCTATAATATTATTTTACGAAAGTCAAATTTATTTGTTGTAGTTTGACAAAATCTTCTCTAAATTACTTTTCTGTGAAGAAAAATCTCACCAACACATTGCAGTAAGAGCCGTTTTCTTTCATACTTTTACTTCTCTCTTACTAATACCAACTACTACGCTGGCTCTATATGTCATCTTTGCTATGAGAATATCTTCAAGTATTTCTCCCGCTTACAATTGCAAATTCATGTTCTCAATTAAAATAGTTGTTATTTTTCTTAACTGGTGAAAGGGGGATTTGTTTATAAGACTTTAGAAAGAAAATGGAAAAGGGTACATGTTTAAGTAACTTATGGTGGTGTTTCTTTTTTTTTTTAATATAAAAATTATATTTACTTTCAGTTATTGTAATAAATTATTTTAGTTTCTCTAACCCTTAATAATGCCTAACAATGGTGCTCCCTCAATATAAAGAACACTATGACAATCGAAATTGTAAGTATAAAAACGTTAAAATACCCAAACTAATAAAATTTTGATCCGGAGGCTGGGTGGTCCTCTTCTAATCCTCATGTCAATCGTGTAGTAAAGGTCCATCTTGATATTGCCTTTTACGTCATAATATTTTATAATTGGATTTCACGTATTCAAGATATTAATATGCATATAGACTGAAGTAAGAAAAAATGCATATAAATTAGTATTTTTCATAAGTATATGTTTTGGAATTGAGAATAAGAAATGAGAGTGGCTGCGAACGAGGAGGATAATATGTATGGGAAATTTGGTAGCAAATAAAGAGAAGATATCAATTGTGTTATTCATTTATTAAACCAAGCACGGCAGGTATTTTGTTCAACATTTCATAGATGAAATTAAGCAAACATTTAAAATGCTAGCACTATTCTTTTTCTCCAAAGGCGAGTATATAGTCTACTAAAAAGCAAGAAAAAAAAAGTCGGTCCAAATTGGTGGATTTGAAGACTAGTTGTATTTTCTAAGGCTGGAAGAAGAACTTTATACATGAAAGAATAAAATGCAGGGATATAGCTCCTAGGTGCCTAGGGCAAGAGTATTTTTCTGAAAGGAAGAGCCTAATTTCAAAAGCGTTTCGTAAAAGTTAGCATCGGAGATGAGTTAAAATGAACAAGGGTTGTCTTAATTCAACGAACATTACATGTATATTGAATTGTTGCTTTTTTAATCCTTCTCGTGAGAAAGGAAAAAAGTAAAATTTTCTCAGCCATGCTTCTTATTGGCCTCTACAAGAAAAGAAAATTTAACAGTTTTCTTAAAGAAAATCTACTTCGTCCAAAACATCATATCATTTAGCGGAAAAGGCTTTTGCTCAAGTCAAGTCATGATCATGATCATGAATGCTACCAAGCATACATAAAAGTCGCAATTGCTTACCATAATAAGTCTTGTTAGAATCACATTAAAGGTTATCCTCTATACGTGATTATAAAATAAAACTCTATTGATTGTATATTTTTCAGATCCTATAATAAAAATCTCCGATGTGTTATGCTATTTGCGGGGGCTTGATATATATAAGAGTAAAGAAAAAAGAGAGAAGAAAAAAGGGGAGTGGGATTTATGATAAATAATCTAGTTTTTTCACGATTTCACTTATTTTAATAAGATTTTCTAAAGTAGGAATCGTTCTTTTTTATTATCGATAGAAATGATGAATTTTAATCATTGAACTAATTTTTGCAGTACTTAATCTTTGAGTATCATTAAACCTACAGCATACAACATAAAAGAATTTTTTTTATTAATGATCTGTTGAAAAAATTTCCAGCAATATTAAAATTGTTTTTAAAGTAACAAATTAAAATTGTTAATTGTATTAATTATAGAAAACATAGCATAAAAACTTACAACATACGACAGAAAAGTGTTTTTATTTATGACATGTTAAAAAATTTACTAAAAATATTAAAATTGTATTTTTAAGCAACAAATTAAAATTGTTAATTGTGTTGATTATAGAAAAGAACGACGGTAGAAATCCTATATTACCAAAATAGTTATTAACAATCAATCGTTAAAATTCCACAGAACACAATGATTTGCTTGCGAAAGTAGACTTTCTTTAAAGTACTTGCCATAAAAGTCTAAGGAGGTGCAACTTGTAATAACTCGGTCATGTTATTGTGAGGACACGTTGTTTTATTACATCAAGCTCTTAGATTATTCAGCCAAAAAAAAAAAAGAATAGAATTACTTTTATTCAGCAACAAAAAAAAAAAAAAGAATAGAATTATTTTATAATAACCAATTAAAAATATATTTTAGAATAAATTTGCAATAGTATATCTCTCGTCTCTCTCTTAAGACAAAGTAGATTCTAGGAAGGTATATGGAGTTGATTCTTTCTCCTTGCAAATCAGGGAGCATGTCCATGTCTTTCCCGCACGAAAGAAATAATTACGAAACAAGGGTAATGTGTTGTATATGAAATTATCAACGAAAATATTGATGAAAGTTGACGTAAAATATTTAATCTTATATAAATTAAATAAATTTCTCAATCAAAACGTTAAGTGTATATATAGGATGAATCTAGATGATAAAAAGGGAAAATAGATTAATAAAATGATAATTATATATTTATAAATTAAGTAAAATAATTGAAAGTCAACTTATGTAAGCCTTATATTTATAGTTTTATACATGATAAGAAAATATCAATACCACAAAAAACTTTTAGAAGATTCAAATAATTTGACAAATTTGAATAATTTTTTTATCTAATTTTAGATATTTTATACATCCGTTAATCTTTAAGAATATTATAAATTATGAGTTAAGTAAATAATAATAATAACAATAATATATGAATCTTACTTGATCTAAAAATAAGTTTAAAAATTAAATACCAATGTTTTATCCATATTATATCTTTTTTTATAGAAATAAATAATTGACACTTTTGGGACGTTTGGTAAACGTACTGCATTCGCATTATATTTGAATGTAATGTATTGAATATATTTTGTATTTAGATAAAAAGTATTTGTGTTGTATTTGAATATAATATGTGTTTGGATTATTAATATTTAAATTATATTTTAGAGTTTAAAAATTAATGTGATCGGTAAAAATAGATAAAAAAAATAAGATAAAAAGAAAATATAATGTGAATAGATTGTAAAAAAATTATTTTATAAAATATTTTAAAATAATAAATATATTTGAAATACTGTAAAAAAATATTATATTTAAATATAAAATTTTTATATTTAAATAAAAATTATATTTTATTAAAATATAATATGAATATTATTAAATGACTCGTTATTTTATAAAATGTATATTGACGTTACTTTCAAATTTTAAAACTTTTCATGAAAAATCAACAAATCTTGTTTGGATGGGAGGTTTGTTTTTGAAAAATAGAAAATTTTTAGATATAAAAAATAAAAAGTTGTTTGAAATTTTTTTTGAAAATAAAAAGTTATTTAAATTGGTAAAATTTTTATTTTGTTTAGAAAGTTTTTTTTTTAATTTTTAAAAATAAAAAATTTTAGATGATTTATATAAAAGTTTAGAAAAATTATTTTTTTCAGTATGAAATATTTTTTTATTTTTCAATTTGAACATGTGAAACAAAAGAAGCCGAAGATGTTGATTTTTCGATCTTTGTCCGTCTATCATAAAATTTACCTTAGTTGTTTTTGTCAAAGTCTTGCATGTTGAACTTATTACCAACCACGTACTTTCATAGACAGAATCTGGAAATCTCTGAATTAGTACAAATGTGCGTGTATATAAGTCACTTGGTTTTGCGTGTTCACTTTAACAAAGTAGCCGGAAGGCTCCCCCAAGTGTCATTAGTTCTAACTCATCACGTCTCTTGCAGTTGCATCCAAAACCCAAAAGATGTATATATATATATATACACACACACACACAACATTTTCCTACTACGTGGAAGAGACAACTCGAAGCCAAAAGGACAGTTCCAGGCTCAGGCGTACCTTACCATCAGGTCAAAATGCTCAATTGGAGAGAGCAAGGTAATATATATATATATAGACACACACACATAAGTGTGTGTATATATATATATATATTCATGAAGTATGCTTTGAAATCACGAAGATTTCGAATCCAAATTCTTGACTCGGACTTTATAATAGACCGAGCGGAAGATAAAAAGCTGTGGTACTTGTTTAACGCGGTCCGTCAGAAACCAAAAAAAGTCATTACCAACACCCCGTCTTCAACCTTTGAAAAGGATTACTTAAGAAAATAATAAATAAAATAAATAAAGAACGGAAAGAAGGTTCGTGGATTGGCATGCCATATTGGCAGAGATCTTCGTCAAAGTCGGCATGACTAAACGTCATTATGCACGTCTAGCACAATTATCATTATTATTAAATATATGCTTTGACTAGTTATTTAACTTAATGTAATTTAAAAATTAGAGAGGAATTTTGATCTAATATAATTTAACTTGATTTTATTAAAAATATATTTGACTCATTATTTAACTTAATGTAATTTAAAAATTAGAAAGGAATTTTAACCTAATATAATTTAACTTAATTTATATTAAAAATTATAAAAATAAAAATAACTTATATCAAAAATTACGTTAAAATAATAAAAATATAAAAATAAGAACTAATTAAAATAAATCTTATTAAGTTAAAATAAATTAAAATTAATTTAAATAACTCATAAAATAAATTAAACTAAATCGAAAAATTATTTTACCAACTTTTATAATATTTGAATTATTATTTTTTTAATTGAGAAGAGAGGGTGACCGAGGAGAGATACGTTCTAAGAGAGAGTTGGTTGTTTTTATTTGATTTTTCTTATAATTTTTCGTTGATTGTTTTACAACATAATTTATTTTTAATTAAAAAAAAAGTTTGAATAATTAGTATTTACAAGTAAAATATCTTTTGTCAACCTATAATAACAATTCAATCAACAAGATGTACACGAACTCTACGGGACAGGCATTTTTGAACTAAAATTATATATATATATAAGGCATTGTAAACAGTTGTAAAAGATCCAAGGCGGGTAACTTATGAAATAATCCTAAAATTGAAAAAAAAATCAATTTATAAAAAAATGCAACTCATTACTATGCAAATTAATACTCAAAAATTGAAATTAAAATTATGTCCCCAATATTATTCAGATTTTAATAGTTCTAAGCTTTAATTTTACTAGAAAAAAAGTTCCCATTGAATACCATACCAAAAAAAAAAAAAAAAGAATGAATCTACTTCAGCTTAATGAGTTGATAAAAAAAAAAAAAAAATGGTACTGGAAAGCCAAAAGCATCTACATAGCGCCCAAAACAATCAATCAAGATGACAACTTCTATAATTCAATGATGATAGTTGGTGCAGCCAAAATCACGGGAAAAGCAGGAAAAATGGGCGAAGCTTAGACCATTTTACAAGCGAGCAACATAGGAATTGGCCAGAGCAACATATCTGACCCATCTGTATGGATTATAACTTCCAGATTTCTTTGCTATCTGCAAGTATTTCACCTGCATCCAATGAAGATAAACAGCAATTAAGTCTTAAATCTTAACAATCCCTGAAAGAATGTTGTCGAGCAACGCCCATCTTGGTCCATGTGGAAATAAAAAGGGTATTTGGCACTTTTGCTTATGCGTGATTTAACAAGTTGCCTTCAAAGCTTTTAATATTGACAAATCACAGTGGAGCCCATCATGTCAAGTAAATGAGAGCGTTTCCTATCAAATTTTGACGTTCTTCATCAATTTGGGAGAGCTCTGCGACATCTTATTAATTCAGGCGATAATTTGTCAAAATTTAAAATTCAAAAGGATACTAGCCGTTTCAGTAAGAGTTCAGGGGAGAATAGCACCAACAACTCTTTTCATTGATTATCAGACAATTTTGTTAAAAATAGATTTGATATATTGCCTATATTTGCTTTTACTCAAATGGCAGTTCTATGGAATCTACATTTCCCTATAAGTTCTCATTACCTGAAGCTTTGAGGCATTGTACATTGGAATTGTAAATGTCATGCTGACGGGACCAGATTCTTTTGTTATGTTACCTGTATAAAGTGAAAGAAAAACATTACACGAACATGAAAAGTATAACAAAAAGATGTAAATAACAAGACCAGCAAATTTTTTATCCCAATGAAACCACCAAGAGAGATGTATAACGCAGCTCAGTTTAAACTAACAACAAAACCATACCATGCGATTCTTGAGAAAATGTTAGCCTTGCTCGTAGTGTATGTTCGGATCCCCCAACAATCTGTCACGCATGCACACATCAGTAATCATTTTTCTTGAGTCAAGCACAGTAAACGTGGTCTTGGAACAATATTTCCCCTCATCATATTAGCTACAAAATTACTAAATATTGAGAACTCATATACGCATTGATAAGAAAGTAGTGCCTTTTTTAAGTTCCACTCAAGTCTCTTGTTTGCTTCCTTGAAATCTGTAGACTGTGCAACAGCTCCATGTTCCAACTCAAAACTAGCTCTGAAATAATAAAAATTGGAACGGTAAGTCATTATCACAGATCAAGATGCATATAGATCGTGAACCTTTTGTGATATACTGGACTATTAGTTAGCTTGAAAGAAATTGTAATAATCCACAAGGAACATGATCTACCTTGTACAAGGTTTAACGATCTGCTGCCTAAAAAACTAAAGAAATTTACTTTAATACCCCACAAAGCATTTTTTTTTTTTTTGTCCTAAACATACTTTAATCTGTTTCTTCACGAGAAATCAACAAAAGCTACAAAAGAATATTATTGTTCAAATAATGTGATTTTACTTATGCAACGCAAAAAGCCAAGCCTTCTTTCTTTCAAATGATTAGATGATCTTATACAGCATTGACAAATACTATGAAACTATAACTAGTGTTTTTTTTTTTTTTATTCCGATTCATCTTTCACGCATAATAGGTGAAAACCAGTAGCTTTACTTATTCATTCCCATATTCCCTAAGGCAAAAATTTTTTGTACAAATAGTTAACCAAGAAAACAGCAAAGAAGCTTTGCTAGGCAATTGTCTTAAAACATTAAAAAAGAAGTGCTTTGGTTGAAACTTCTTACCTAATCAAAGAACTGAAACAATGCAAATCAAACCTTAATCTTGTCAAAATTACAGATAGGCAAGGAGATAGTTAAGTTACCTCATAGTATACTTGGGTAGTGGCATTTGCACAACAATTGTGTTCGCCGAAATGTTAGAGGGAAACTCAGCATATACTTTTAGAATCAATTCAGCCTACAATTGCAATTCCATAAAGTATGACATTAAACACTGTATATATGTTTAACAATCCCTTCATCCTAGGTAAGCAACGTGTTTGTTATCTAGCCCACTAACATCACTTAACAAATATTAACTCTGAATATTTAATTTTGATGAATAATTTAATATTATACGAGGCATATAATTGTAAGATGGCCATAACACCATCACACCGGGGCACTCAATGTGTCAATGGTGAAGTATTAAGTCACACAAATTTTTTTTTATTTTTTTATTTTAAAGGTAAGACAGTATTCACCTTAAGGGCTCCCGATTCTTCAATTAGAGCATTAATGCGAAAAGGAGGCTTGAATTCCTGGGTCATACGATAATTCATGACAGGAAACTCACCATCCGGAGGAACCTAACAAACATTAGAAGTAAAGCAGATCCCTTTAGTGCTTTAAGAAGTCAGATAGCAAATTGTATTTTAATACCAAAATATCAATCCTTCACTTACCAGCGTCAAAGTTTTGTCTGCCTCAAAACTATCAAGACGCACGGATTCATGAAAATTACAGTCATCAAGTATCACAGCGCCTGAGCCAAGTGAGCTTCTATAATCTGTTTGAGAAAGAAATGCCTTTGTCCAATGAAATGGTAAGAGAAAGGGAGGAAAAAAAAGAAGGAAAGCTTCACAAAAATATTGTAAAAGAACAACACATATTGACAAGAATCAGTAAGATTATTTATCAAATAGTACAGAGCTACAACATAATGTTTAAGCTAAAGCCCTTTAAACATAGAGCACAACCCTAAGAACTTCTCTAGATCCAAAACCTTACTATCAGTTTATCATACTCGATCGTATATGCATTCAACAACTCCACACATGAAGTATGAAAACCATAACACAGAAGGTTAATTGAAACCACAAATAGAGTGGATCATACAAAGCAGACAAGTACCATAAACTGATCTCCCGCCTCTTCCTATACTCAGGTCATCATTTAGTGCTAATCGGATTTCTGGGTTTCCACTAAGATAGCTTTTCATTTGAATTGTGCCATCAATCTCAGAGGTCAGAATGTATCCCTGTTCAAATTTTAAAAAGAAATAAATACAAAGACTAAGGATGATATGCTAACAACACAGAGCAAACTTAGAAATTATGTAGTGACCACAAGAAATCTTTATCAATAGATTTTAAGAAAAATCGAGAACAACAAAAACGAAGAAGGTTGGACCATAATTTGCATAATTAGAACAAAAAGAGTCGTCTGAAGACATGTCTACTCACACTGGAGCTAAAAGTGATGCTGATCTTCTCAATTATGTCCACAAATATTTCTTCTCTCTTTCTACCCCCAGGATCATTCGCAACAACAGACTTTGTGACAGCAGTCCCTGGCATTCTTTTAGTTCCTTGCTGCAAGCATCCAATTATTTAGATAGTCAGTAGTCATGTACGCTCACAAAGCGATTTAAAAAACAAAAGGGGCTGCATCATACCATAAAAAGGCCAGCTGGACCAAGAGGAGACAAATGGGAACCCTCAACAACAATGGGCTCATTGAATACATAGGACTTCAACACTTCAGTTGATGTTGTTTGGACATACCCAAAATCCTGTGAGAGAGAGAGAGAGAGAGAGAAAAAATAAAAAGGAAGAAGATAATCAAGTTACATTCAAGTCAATATACTACTAACTAAGTACTGAATGATGAAAAACACAAAAAGTAACTAATGCAGTCTGGTTCAAATTAAAGGAAATAAAACAAAGCAGTCAAATAGGAAAAGAAAGCAACCACATTTTTTCAGTTACAAACACTGCTTATTTAAATAATGGAAAGGACGACTCAATATGAGAAATATGAAAAGAAGAAATCAAATTAGAAAAAAAAAATATATATATATATACATATGTATATAAACCTCCACTTGCAGGCATCGTTTTAAAAGCTTTGAAACAAAAGATGCAAAATCTTGCTACATCTTATTGTAAGGATAAAGAATAATCGATCATCCAAGACTAAAAGCAGCACAAATTATAAATGGTACCTATTACTTCCGCTCTAACAGAAAAACTACTTAGCACATCTTGCAAGGAGTTAAACACATGCTCAAGAACTACACTAAACATAAGAAGCCAAGACATATGAAAGGAGCTTACAATGACTTCATCAAGCAACTCATACACAAGTACAAAATTTCTTCGTAATGAATCTTCATTGAGAACCCCGAGATAATCCTTGATGACGCGGGCTATTCTTTGTAAAAGCTCCAAAACAAGAGACGGAGAGACATTAACTCGCGTGGTTGCAACAAACAATAATCCGACTACCTTCACATGAAAGTAGTTGATGCCATCCATGTTCTATCGATTGCAACAAAAAATTTAACCAGAGGAAAAAAAAAAAAATCAGAACAACATACTGTATAACACAACCTAATTAATCGTATACAAGAAACAGATATCTTGAAGACAGAAACTAATTGTATGACAGCTATCCGATAAGCAGAACTAAAATTTCAACATTACAGCGATTTTGAAGTATAATGGACGTTTAAATGCCTAACTTGATCATGGAAAAATATAAAGTTCTTGTGACTACAAGCTCTGTGATTCATGTTAAAGGGATAACAAAACGTTTTATACATATTTTGTTAAGTATATGAATTAATATCTTAAAAATTGTCTCCTGTATAGCAGCCGGACATGTCTGGCAATTGTACCTTACTAATAAACTACTTGTAACAACTAGTTGAGCTACTTGTAACCTTACGTCTATTTAGCAAGTGTTGGTGTGAAAGACAAGTATCATCAAAAAAAAAAGTTACAATGAAATTAATTATTTATTACAATAATAAGTCCGGCACCTGGATAAGAAAGCATGCATAATGTCTTATGCCGATCTGATCATTTCCATTCAAAAATACAAAAAAAAAAAAAAAAACACAATTTCAACAAATTATACTACAAATCGAGATTATCAGGCAAATATATAATGACTTCCACTTGAGAAGATAATACCTACAAAGACAGGTGGAGCCTCCTCTTGCCCATCCTCTTTCCAGAACTTCACTTTGCGGAAGAAAATCTCCGCCGCCTCTTTCTTCACTTCACCTCGGTCTGCGTTCCACGACAAGAACTCGCTAATTAAAATTTTTTCCCTCATCTAAAAACACTGATTAAGCATCGAATTTGAGGTTTAATTAAAGCTAGGAAATCCATTAATCAGCCTAACTGATCAACAACTAAATTCAACGATAAATACAGTGGATCTGAATTGACAAGTGAGTTGACAAAATGATGATTTTGAGTAACGACGAGCTATAATTCATAGATCGGAGCGAAAATCTAGTTCGGAAAAACAGAATTGCAAATTCGATTTGAGGTAATGATAAGGAGAGAACTAGATCTGATCGAGCAGAGAATAGATCAATCGGAAAGTGAAATTCTAGAGAGAGAGAGAGAGAGAGAGACTCACAATCGCGGAAAACGATGTTATCGCCACGCTGGGAAAGGACGAAGAACTGAGAGATCATGGCTGTCGTACTTATCAGAATGGCGATTTGCAGAAAATCAAACTCCTCAGCTCCGTCGCTCGGATTCCTCTCCTCTTCAGTGGTTTCTCGTTTTATTTGGATTATTTTTCGCGACAATTATACCGTCGGAGGGGAAGTTAAAGAAAACACGGCATTAGGCTGCTCATTAAAAAAACGACATGCGTTTCGTATCCTTGATAATTTCCTGTCGTTTAGGATTAAAAAAAAATGAAAAAGAAAGAAAGTGTATCCTGCCTAATTTCCTCATTAAACAGGATATATAACCATTCTTTTCTATATGAAAATTTCTTTGCGTTCGTCAATTACGAGGCAAATTAATAAATTTCCTGTCGTTTAATCATGAGATAAATGATCTGTGGTTTTATAAAAAGTTGTGTCGTTTTTAGTTTATAGTTTTTCCGGTCGTTTGAGATGAAAAACACTGAACAACATGGTTTGTCCTATAGAAGTTTCTGTCGTTCAATTGCAAAAATGGCATGTTGCTTTGAAAAGTTTTGTGTCGTTTCAAGGTTATAATTGTCATGTCTTTTAAGATTTGAAAAGGACATAGTATTTTCTATCCTTAATTAGCGAATCTATGTTGCTTATCTGATAAATTTTGTGTCTTCTCAAGTTTACAATTTTCCTGTCGTCATAGATTAAAAGACGCCCTTTGTCGTGAACAAGTTTGCTGTCGTTTGAAGAAACCATTGACAAGTCGTCCCTTTTCCCAAACTTTTGTGTACTATTAAGCTTATAATTCTTCGGTTGCTTAGACAAAACTGTGTAGTTTTTTGAGAAAATCCTGTCATTAATTACTTTGGCATGTCACTTTGTATGATTGATGTTCTCATTTTAGGCATGGAACACAACATTATGAATTCAAAACGACATGCAGTTTAGTGTTTGCCGTGTTTTACATCGAACAAACGACAAAAAAAGGTTCGATGTCGATTATTTAGCCGTTTTCCGCCTAATGCTCCTGTGGTTTCCGTTACAAAGATGACATATTACTTTCACTTCGTATTTAGAAATTGTATCTATCATTGCGTAAACGGCATGTCGTTTTTCAACTAAGATATATTCCCAACATTGCTAATGCTAGTTTAGGCGTCAAAAGTTTCACTTGCAAGCCTCTAATTTTCCCAAATAAACTTCAGAAGAAAAAACATGCCTATCTTTACTTTTACACCAATTCCTTCCCTACTAGATAACTTGGTGTCCAAATATCTCTTCTTCTTTTTTTTTCCCTTTTTTTGAAATGCAATATCTTATCTTTCAAGCTGTTTCATTAATTAAAAAAAAAAAACCATATACAGCTTGCCCATTGCACACGAGAGAGAGAGAGACACCTCCATTTTCACTTCATAATGTAAGAAGAAAACAAGAAAATCAAGACCAAAATGCTTGATCTTTGACCCTATATCTACCTCCTTTAATGTCAGTGCCCTTGATATCAAGAGTCCACTTCTCAAATGTACAATTCAAGAAATCATAATACCCACCATGAATTGAGAGCTGGTTTTTGCTCACCCTGTCTTCTATCCACGGATATGTCAATAAATTAAGCAATGAAATGTTCACTGATTCCTGTTGCAAAAATGGCCAGACTTTAAACTTTATGGTAAAACTAATCACAATTTTTCCACATTGCAGAAGTGAAGACAGAACCTTCTCGCATTGTCGGCATTGTTGGTCGAAACTCCGGTGTGGCGCCGCAATTTTTGTTCTAAACTTTGCTGCTTTCGCCTTGCTAATCCAGTTGTGTACCAAGCTACCAAAAAAAAGAAAAAAATCAGAGACAAGTCATTGTTAATTAAGCGATAATAAGAGAGTAATTGCAGATAAACTGGAGACCTTAAATTCACATCATCTTGCACGCTCATGAGGGTCTCAATTCCTCCACATCTACTGTGTCCAATAACCAATATATTTTCAACCTAAAATCAGTGACAAAACATTCCAATCAGTCTAATGGTAATTATACACAATCAAGTTAAATCTCTTGAATTAGACTAATCAACTGTCGTGTCATTTCACGAGTCAATTCTAGATTGAAATAAAATTTTAAGTTCAAACTAATTGATTTAGTTATAACTTTTATTCATTTTTTAAAAAAAGATAAAATTAAAATTAAAATTTTAAGCCTGGAACTATGAAGTAAACAAGGCCTCAGTGGCCAAAATTTGACGAAGAGAAAAAAAAGTAGTTCTGTTTTCATAGAAAGCCCTGATGATTAAGGAGTTAGAAACTCACCTGGAGAGTTTTTACCGCAAACTCGAGTGCAGCATTGGTTTCCGACGGTCCATTCTGCATAAGAATGAACCATCAAAGCTCAATTAGGACGGAATCAACCTGTAAAAATCCGTAGTTCAACAGTTGAGGTAAAAGTGAGCAGAGAAGAGAGGATACTTCCAGTGGAGGAACAAAGTTCGCGACGTTCCGAACCATGAAAGCGTCTCCAGGCTGAAATCCTAGGATGTTAGAAGGGCATACCCTTGAGTCTGCGCAAGCAATCACCATAAACTGTTCTTGAACTCGTAAGTTTACACCGAACAACTACCAAACTCTCATTTTACAAGGAAAAAAAAATGTGTTAAAATTATATATATTTACATATATATATATATGTTATAGAGTGGGACCTTAGGAGCCTGTACTTCAGCAAGTCTATGAAAATGATCCAATTCTTCTCTGTTCAAATGAATAGGAAAAAAAGAAATTTATTTCTTCCCAACATATACTAAATTCACAGCTAATTTTCTTAGCAAGTTAGGAAAAAGTGTTCTTTTCATGCGTATTGTTGCTTACAAATATACACGCTTCTTGAAATTTAGAAACCGCTGTTTCATTTCATCAAAAGAGTCCACCTCATTAGCACTTGGAGCTTCAAACCTCAGAACTTGATTCCTTCTGCAATTGGATATTCCAGATAAAAAAGGGAACTTCAAAAAAAAAAAAAACATTTTTGAAGATGAAATGATACAGAAAAATGAACTCACTTGAAATGGGTTTCCTCAACTTGTGCAAAATTTGTCCTCTCCATCCTCTATAATCAGCATATAAACCGAATAAGCAAATTAGAAATATAACAAAAATAAATTTTTTAAAAAATTGAAAAGGACAAAAGGGCGAGCACCAAAAATGGTGTCTACATACTGAGGAAGGTCTTGGAGGAGCTGCCAAGAATGGTATAATCCAACGAGCTTTTGAGCCTGAAAAAAATTAAAAATAAAAATAAATAAAAATAAAAATATATATCCGCTAATTAATTGAGAAAATTGGTCATTAATAGAGATTTTAACAAAATTCAAGGGTTACTTACGGAGGATTGGCCTGAACATCTGTACTCTGTTTTCCCGCCTTTGCGTTTTGGTACGTACGAAGAAATGTTTTGCAATTTTATTTCCATACTAAACAAATGATATTGATAATAATAATTTGTGTAATAAAGATAAATTGAAGGAATATGAAACGTGGAGGCGAGAAAGCCTTCTTATCCAGTTCCAAGATTTTAGTAGCCATCCAAACTTGTGGGAGACGTGCAGGAACAAAATTCTGTTTTTTTTTTTTTTTTTAATTTGTTCGTTGTTTGTCTCTCTTTCTTTTCTTTTTTAATCCCTTGGAAAAAGAAAAAAAAAGAAAAGAAAGCCACTAAGGATATTTTTATATTAGAGATGTCTCTTCCTCCTTTTTGCATCTTTTCTTTGTCTTTGTAATTGGACCACTCGTACCAAGACTTTATTTAGTAAACAGATTATATTTATATTATATTTAAATATAATATATTAAATATAATTTATATTAAAATATAATATATATTTAAATAAAAAATATTTAAATTATATTTTAATAATAAATATGTGATGGGATTGATGAAAATAATAAATAATAAAATAATAAATAATAATTGTAAAAGTAAAATATTTTTATATTAGAGACGGCTCTTCTTTTTTTTTTCATTTTTCTTTGTCTTTATAATTGGATCACTAGTACAAGCTTTATTTAGTAGATAGATTATATTTATATTATATTTAAATATAATATGTATTTGAATAAAAAATATTTAAATTGTATTTTAATAATGAATATTTGATGTGATAGGTAAAAATAAAAAGAAAAAAAAAAGTGAGAAATAAAAAATATTTGATGTGATTGATAAAAAAAATAAAAAATAAAATAACGAATAGCGATCGTAAAAATAGGATATTTTTATATTAGAGATGCCTCTTCTTCTTTTTTGCATCTTTTCTTTGTCTTTATAATTAGACCACTCGTACTAAGGCTTTATTAGTAAATACATTATATTTGTATTATGTTTAAATACAATATATTAAATATAATTTATATTTAGAAAAAAAGTATTTATATTGTATTTGAATGTAATGTTTATTTGAATAAAAAATATTTGAATTGTATTTTAATAATGAATATGTGATATGATAGGTAAAAGTAGAAAAAAAAAGAGTAAGAAAATATGTTATGTGATTGGTAAAAATAATAAAAAATGAAATAATGAATAATAATTGTATTAGATTTAAAATATAATAGTTTTGTATTTAGAATAAAATTATATTATATTTAAATATAATATAAATATAAATATTTAAATATAATATAAATATTATATTTAAATATAATATTATAATATATAAATTATAATATTATATTCAAATAAACGGAGATTAATTGAACTTGGTCAAAGTCAAAACCACACATGATAATAGTTGTTTGGATCTGGATATTTTATATTATATATTTTTTCTACTCCATTTTCAATCCATTTGAGATTCTACCTTGTGAGAAAGGAAAATGATAAGAAAAATCTTAATATAAGGTTGTAATCATAATTTAATAATAATAATATATTAAACTTTATATAAATATATAAAGTTTGAATCCTCCTATTTTAAATTTAAAAAAAAAACCTTTAAATTTAAAAGTTGAAACCCTAAATAAATAAATGCCTACCTTCATAATTATTCAGGTTAATAATTTTTTCATAAATAATTATTCATCACTCAAAACCTATCATTGATTTAGTTCATTTAAATAGGAAAAAAAAAATTTTTGAGAGAGAAAAGATACAAATAGACATTTTTAACAAGATTATTGTAATAAGGATGCTCACATTTAAATAATTATTGCCTCACAACAAAATTTCTAGCTTGTATAATACAAAATGATAAGAAAAATCTTAATATAAGGTTGTAATTATAATTTAATAATAATAATATATTAGACTTTATATAAATATATAGAGTTTGAATCCTCCTACTTTAAATTTAAAAAAAAAACCTTTAAATTTAAAAGTTGAAACCCTAAATAAATAAATGCCTACCTTCATAATTATTCAGGTTAATAATTTTTTCATAAATAATTATTCATCACTCAAAACCTATCATTGATTTAGTTCATTTAAATAGGAAAAAAAAAATTTTTTGAGAGAGAAAAGATACAAATAGACATTTTTAACAAGATTATTGTAATAAGGATGCTCACATTTAAATAATTATTGCCTCGCAACAAAATTTCTAGCTTGTATAATACAAAATCCTACATGGCAAATTTTGTTTTCTAAGCAAGAAAATGATTAAGAGGACAACAGTTGTGGAACATGACCGTTGTTCTTTTACAAGTAACAGCATAACTCCTTGTAGGAGATCAAAGACAAGAAAGTGGAAAAAGCCTTCAATGATTTTGATAATTGATTTGCAAGCTTATTCCCAAAAATGATCTAACCATACAATTCATATATTACTTTTATAATATTTTCTCTTATAAAAATTTAAATTTATATTCAAATTTTCTATTTAAATCTATAAAATAAACAGATCCAAAATCTTTACCCTAATGCTCCGACTTAGCTTTATCACCAATCATAATCAAGTCTACTAAATCAAAATCAATGATTAAGATTACTATAATGATTATAACAACCACTTAAGAGACATACCATTGATAAAAATAATAACACTAAGAGCCCAATTAGGGGGCATATTTTGGTATTTTCAAAACACTTTTTTTTTAATATATCATCGTTTTTTATTATTTATATCTTCAAAACTTTACAGTAAATTTCAAACTTTAAAAGTCTATAATTTTATGTATACAAGTCCAAATAAGATGATTTTTTTAAATTACATAAAATTTTAAGGAAAACAAAACAGTATCTATATCGAATTTTTTTTCTAAAAAAATTTTAAATATTTTATTTTATTTTTCATCTTAAACAGTTTTTTTGTTTTTTTAAATATATTTTTCAAAATAACATTTTTTTCAACCCAAAAAAATCTCTAAACATTACTTCCAAATGCGCCCTAAATTAACCTTCGGCCACGGAAATACTAGCTTGATTTGTACGGTGGTCGGTCTTTCGCTAAAATTAAGGTTAAACCCCTCACGAACTTCCAAGTATCAACTCCTACCACTTACACGTTGAGTTAATTGAGGAATATTTCAAATCTCAACCTCACCCAATATTTTTCCACAAAAATATTGGTTTATATATATTTTTCCACAATTATATATATATTTGTTTTATAGCCAGGTGATATTCGGAGTTCACCAGATTAAACAAGAGATGACACATTATCCGATTATTTTATTTTTGTTTTTCAAATCGAGCCGTATACACGGGAACGCCCATTGAAATAATCATACCAAAAAAAAAAAAATCTATTTTCAGATTCTCATTTTAAAATATGTCTCTTTTCAATTTTTTTATATAAATATCTATTTTTAAATAAATAAATATCTGTAACGCTAATTATTCTCTTCTTATTTATATATTCTTTTTTTTTCCTTTCTTTTTTCTTTTTGACTATAATGATAAATTTTTTGATTTTTTTAAAAATAATAACTTATCATTACTTGTTATAAAATTCAAGCAATTTTAATCTTAAATTTTAAACATAAAACATAAACTTAAATACCTTTTGATTTTAATCTTAATAGCATCAAAAAAATAATAACAAATATAAAATATTTATTAAAAAGATAATGCTTTCGATCAAAAAATAAACATATTACAAAAATTATTTATAATAAAGATTAATGAAAAAAATAAAATGAAAAAAATACTATTATAAAGTATTCAAATTATGTTGACAATAATTTTTTTTTGAAAAAAAAATTTATTTATTACGAATCACATATTAACATAATTCTGTTAATAATAATATTGACTTACATTTTTTTATAAAATAATATTAAATCCTTTTATGAAAAAACCTTATTATCTATACTACTAATTAAAAAATCTAAAAAAATTGAATTTATATGCCTTAATAAAAAAAATTAAGATTTACACAATAATGTATTGGGAATTCTTTATAAAAATATTATATTATTTATATAAATTACTATTTCTAAACCGATGAAACACTAATTTTTTAAAACCATTTCATATTTTTTTTATAATAAATCAAATAAACAAAATAAAAAATTACATCTTACATAAAATCTAATTACCCAAAATAACATATTAATATAATTTTTATATTTGTTAACTATTAGGCCTTTGTAAAAAAGTAAAATTATTATTATAAATACTATTTTAAACATTGACGTAAATAAACGAAAAAATAAACATATTTCAACCACATTTATTTAAATAACCCACGTTTATTCCCAGAGACCACCTGACACAGCCCAGAACTCGATGCCCGATTCTCCACAATGGCCCGCAAGGCCCGTTTCAAGGCTCGAATATTCTCCTCCCCACCGCCACCGCCGAACTGCACCACCACCACGATCTTCGTCCTCCCGCCGACAGTGGTCATCTCGGCCCGAACCGCTCTGGCCCGGACAGAGCGAACCGCCCGGGCCAAGTCCCGGTTCAGACCGGGCCTGTCCGCGCAGCAAACCGTCGCCTTCACGAGCTTCCCTTCTCCGTGGTCGCAATAGCTCAAGCTCGCCTCGTCCGACTCGCCGGGGAAAGGCCACGCCTCGGGCTCGGATCCGGTGCCTACGCCGCACCATAGACCCCCGTCAGGACGCCCCACGTCAGCGGCCTTCTTCCGCAGCTCCTTCACGTGCTGCACAACCTCCGCCAGCAACGACGCCTTGTCCGTCTGCCCAAAAACAAACCAAAAAAAAAAAAAACAAAAGAATCGACACGCGTTTTAAGTGAAGCTGCCGCAAACGACGTCGCGTTTGATCTAAACGAAGTTTTTACCTTGGTGGTGCTCGGGAGGAGAGAGCGGAGGGTGGAGAGGTGGGCGTTGATTCGCTGCCTGCGTCTCCTCTCGGCCTCCTTGTGGCTCTTGCATGCGTCCGTTGATCTCGCCGAATCAGCCTTCGAGGCCGAGCTCACGACGGAATCACCGCCGTCCATCGCGTTGACCTCTTGAACGGAAGTAGTGTGGCTCCAAAAAGGTAAATCCGGTGGTCGTTCCTTCACTCTCTTATGCATAGAGTAAAGAGTTTGGATTACATATAAGCCAAAAGGAAAGAGAGAATGAGAAATTTTTTTTTTTTTTTTAAAATAGAGTTGGGAAGAACTAGGAAGTGATATAATAAAAAGAGCTTTAAAGGGTAAAAGAATAATGAGAGGGTAAGCTGCAGGGTGGCCCTGGTTTTAGATGGAGGAAGAAAAAATGGGTTGAGCCGACAAAATATCAGAAGTACGAAATTAAGCTTGAAAAGAGAGAGGAGAGAGAGTTTGACGCAGAAAAAGTGGTAGAAAGGGAAGAGCGGAAAGAGTATAGAAGGAGAGAAGATAGAGATGTGCGTGTTGGGAGCAAAAGCTGGAGTTTGACTGAAGTGGTGATAAAAGTGACGGGGAGAGTTTTGGGCGGAGATGTTTTTTTTTTTTTATTAGAAAAAAATTGTTTTAAAAAATATGTTTAAAAACAAAAATTTTTTGAAATAAAAAAATATAAAATTTTAAAAAAAATTTTAGAAAAAAAATTAATATAGATATTATTTTATTATTTTTGAAATTTTATGAAATTTTAAAATAAATCATCAAATTTAGATTTATATATATAAAATTATTATAAACTTTTTAAAATCTAAAATTTATTATAATATTTTAAAAATATAAATAATAAAAAATGATAAAATATTAAAAAAAAATGATTTTAGATAAAGACAAAATTTACCTCCAAACTACTCACTCGACACGAGAGAGGGAAACCATAGCAGGACTAGTGCTCTCTCTCTTTATCTATATACACACACCCATAAATATTTTTATTTTTATCTTTAATTTTTATAGAAAAATTTTACAAAGGATAATCCTCCATTATTGGCCATTTTAAATATTTAGTAAGTACGAATGTATATCAGAGTGTTAAACTTTAATTTGAAGATTAAAACTGTTGCTGTTACGACGGTTGGAACCAAAAAAAAAAAAAATTCTGTTTACAATAAGGCATGAACTTCTTGTTGCAAATTGGGGTTCCATCCTATGGAGATTAATATTTTGAGATGCAATCTTAAGGCTCCAAATGATATTAGAGAATTAAATTCCGAAAATCTTATTAAAAAAAAAAAGGGTGACGCCTGAAAAAAAAATCCGACTAATATTGGTGATATGACCATGAATGGAGAATTAATGATGCAAAATGAACTTTCAATATGAATACTCTATTATGATAACATGTGTTGATGGAGTTCTCGATATAGAGATGTAATCTTCATCTTATTATTATTATTATTATTATTATTATTATTATTATCATCTTTTTAAGAAACATGGACTAACAAATCATTAGTTAGAGCGGATTTTGTTTTCTAAAAGGGAGTATTAGTTGTGTGTGAATAAAGATTCCATAATGACTAGGTATATATATTCGAAGATGGGTTTAAAAAGTACTCGGAATACTTCACTCATTTGCTAAATATATTGTATTCATATTACGTTTAAATATAATATATTTAAATATAATATATTGAATATATTTTATATTTAGATAAAAAGTATCTATTTTGTATTTGAATATAATATATGTTTGAATTAAAAGTATTTATATTATATTTTTGAATTGAAAAATTGATGTGATTGATAAAAATAGAGAAAAAAAATGAGATAAAAAGATAATATGATGTGAATAAATTTTAAAAAATTTATTTTTAAAATATTTTAAAATAATAAATATATTTGAAACACTATAGAAAAATATTGTATTTAAATATAAAACTTTTATATTTGAATAAAAATTATATTATATTTAAATATAATATGAAAAATAAACACTCTGTTGTTGTTTCTATCTATCGTATATATATATTTTTTATTTTGTTATTATAATGGTTGTTTGAGAAAAAAAAAAAAAAAAAAAAAGGCACTGCTAATAATATAAAAACTTATGTTTTTTATAAGTACTCTATGAGACGCAAGGTTTTTGTTTAAGGTGAAAAACGTTAACCGAGGAAGGGGTAAAATGAGAGAGAAGATAATTTTGAGAAGAGAAGGGAAGTAAAACAAAGTTGTGAAGTGAGGATGGCAGAGCAACAGAGTAAGTGTATGGTCTGGAAGAGTTCTTGCTGATCTAATCTTTGCTATTCAACTGTGTCGGACATATGCTTCTGATGCCCTCAGACATGCGTATGGCAGTCGATGTTTTGCATATTCCGTGTCTGTTGTCTTACTTTGTATTAACTGAGATACTTACGTGGGAGAAGTTTTTTTTTTTTTTTAAGGTACAGTAAAATAAAAACACCTCCGTTGAATTTTTTTTTCTTTTTGGCAAGTAGTGCCATATAATTTCAATATAATCCGACCGTTTAATATTACGCGATAATTGATTTTTTTATTATTATTATTTTAATACCTTATCGTATATATTTTTTGTCGACATTAAATTGTTTGTATTAATGTATTTTTTAACGAAATTAACAAACTTGAACATGATAATCTTCCTTTATATTTCATTTGCAAAATCGTATCCATCGATATGTAATCATAGAGAAAGATAACGTATCTTATAGCATTCACTGATTTTATATTTTTTAGGGTATACTAATTATTTATTAGTTTTATCAAACAACTCTTTGTTTGAATAGAGTATCTATTTATAAAAAAATATATCATGTTTGAAACTAAAAATTCTTTTTAATCTAAAAATGAAATAGTATTTAGATGTATAAAAAAAAATTTATTTCTAGAACTGAAAAGTTAGGTAAAATTGGACTAATTTTAAAAATGAGTTAAGAAAAGTAAAGAAAAAAGAAAAAATAATTATGATTTTAGATCAAACCCTACTAAAAAAGATTAAAAGGAGAAATAAATTTTCTTTATAATTGAAAAGGTTCTTTTCATATCTAAAAAGTTTTTGATATCTAACTGAAAACAAATAAAGTTAAATTTTAATTAAATAACTTTTTAATTTATTTTCAGATCATGTTTAGTTTTTGATATGGCATCCAAACAAAGCATTTTTGCACAAAAAAATTAAAAAAAAAATGGAGAGACAATTTGGATCTAGAGTCAATCCCAGATACGCAGCAAGTCCTATGACATTCTCCAATTCCAAAGATCAATTGGATTTTAGCGCTCAACGACGTAAAAGGAGAGCAATGTTGTGTGGTTCGAGTGCCAAAGTCGACTATTCAATGGACAATTAAACATAAAACAAACAACAACAGATACGGAGCACTTTAAATCTCCAAAAAAAAAAAAAAAAACTGTACATCACAATCCAAAATCAAACTAAGTCATGATATAAGGAATCGACTTCAAATTTGTCATCCTAAAATAAAAAATACATGCGTATATATATATATAAATTGTCAGATTAATTTGATGTACATGCAATTGGCTGATAAGAATTAATCAATCGTATATGTAACCATAGCCCTTGAAACATTGAAATTTTGTATGCAAGAGGTCATGTGGTGATCTTATTTATAGCCAAACCACAACTAATAATGTCACCAAATGTGGCAACTTTTTTCACTGCTACTCACCAACCTTAAACTTCTTCAACTTTCCTTCTGCTTATGTTTGGAAACTATTGTATTTTCATATGTATTTTCCTATTGGTATTTGCTTAGAATTTAAATGTTTAGGACAACTCCAACCCACGTCTTTTCAACATGGGAAGGAGGAATGAATCAAATGCCATTTTTGGTGTTTTAAACAGTGGAACACTAAATTTGGTGTTCTACTATTCATCCACACCATTTTGGTTTTTTTTTGTTTTTATTTTTTAATTATAAAAAAGATTTGAAAATATTATTTGTTTTTAATTTTTACCCTAGTTTTTATTTTTGAACAAATTATTATTTTCATTTTGGTGACCATAAAAAGGAAAAAATTTATCCACATTGTTAATTTTGTTTTAATATAGTTAATTTAATATGAAAAAAATTAATGTGTAAATAATACGAAATATAATTACATAATTAATAAATTATTAAGTCTAGTATATCAGTTTTTTTAGTTAATAAAATGTAATTTATTATTTTATACGATATTGTTAAATAATAAAATATATATTATTAGATGAATATGTAAAAATTAATTATATGTGGGTAATATTCATAAAATTATAAAAAAGTATGGAGTTAGTAAAAAAGCATATAAAAAGAAAGATAAAAGCAAATGTGTATGAAATATTCTTTTTAGTGTTAGTGTAATGAATTGGAAATGAATTTACTATTTAACATGATATTTGTATTATTTTGGAGTAAAATTTGGTGTATTAAGTCGGAGATGAGCTTAAGAAGTTGCAATTAGCAGACATGATCACAATATAACGATTGCAAAAGATATAAGTATATGTGTTCGTATGTATATATGCGCAGTTTTAGGTCGAGTAAATAGCGACAAGTGACGAGTAATCCGGTAGAGCCACTGCCATGTGTGTTGAAAGATGAAGTCCACAAACAAACGAAAGAAATAAGTGTAAAAGTCATGACTTACACATTATGCATATATGGTAATGGCGGTGCTTGGGAGGCAAGAAAGCAAAACCAAACCGGCATGATTCAGAGTCACAAGACACCGATATCACTCATTGTAGACGGCGGCGCTAAACAGCTTTTGCAAGGGAATCAAATGTGACAGCACCCATCATTACCCGACAACCTCCCTCTTTGCTTTTAATTAGGCTGCATCACCATATCCACCTTTATCTATGGCATTAAACATCGAGTGGTCATTTTCTTTTCCAATTGAGCTTAAGGGGCGTCCGGAGAAGTATTTAATTTTAATTTTACTCAAATATAATACAATTTTACATCAAATATAAATTTTATAATAGTGTTATGAAAATAATTACTATTTAAAATATTTTTAAAACAATCATATCAACTTTTTAATTTCACTATTTATCTCTACTTTTATCAATCATATCAACTTTTTAATTCTAAAATACTTTTCATCCAAACACACATTTCATTCAAATACAAAACAAATACTTTTTAATCAAATACAACATTCAAAAAACAAATTTCATTCAAATACAATCAAAATATAATGCGTTTACCAAACACCCCCTAAGGGTTCTGTATATTAGATTGGTTATTGGTATATATATTTTTTAATTTTTTAAATTCGATAATTTTAATCTATAATTTTTTTTATTGACAATTAAGATTTAATTGATTTTTTTTATTAAATTACAAATGAAATGTAATTTTTAAATTGAGATTTATTGATTTAATCATAATTTTTATTGATTTTTTTAAAAGATAAAATTGATATGAAAATTTTGAGGTTTAAACCTACTAATAAAAAACCCCATCAAGGTTGAATTTATAATTTTTTTGACACCATCGGTTATTTTTACTTATATTCATTAAAATTTAGGTTTTAATTTTTTGGATACGTGACTTTTGCATGATAGCCAAAGAATGATAGATCATTTTTAGTTAATTTCAATACAAATAAGTTGTTAAAGTTTCAGTTAAAGTTTAAATTATAATTGAATTAGTTTGAAGGATTTAGATGAATTGATATTGAAATTGAATAAAAAGTGAGTAGAAGTGCTCTTATTAGGATGTTAAATGCAAAAAAACCATCTAAATTTTAACGGATGCAAGCTAAAAGAACTAAAAGTACCAAAAATAATAAATTCGGGAGATTGATTACTAAGGAAACAAAGGAGATTAAATTGTCAAATTTAAGAAATTTAGAAGCTATTTGAAAAAAAAAAGAATTTATTAGATTGGATCCAAACTAAATAAAAATGTCAAAAACTAGCCTATATATAATCCACGAGAGCATTTTAATTTTGAAACTTTTATGATAAGATTTTTTATTTTACATTATCTATAAAAATTATTATTTTAATTATTAGGTTGATTAATTTTAACAATATAATCTATAAATACACGTCTTAAAAATTTTTTAATAACATCATATGAAACCGTTACAATTATAAATTATACTATTAAATATTTAATCTAAAAATTAAAATAATACTTTTTATTAATGATACAAAATATGACATCATACCTCATTAATGCGTTCATAAATTGATTGATGTCACGTCATTTTCAAAGAATAAATCAACAATTTATTGAAAAATAAGAACATCGTAGAATTATAGCATTTTAGGCCTTGCATGCGTGTTGATATGCATTAGTTCCACCCATCAATTAATACTCATAATCAGCTAAGGGCATAATGCAGCCTTAATCGTTGTTTCGATAAGGAACGCTAACAACGTTTCTATGGCTTTATGGTAAACAGTCATGAGCCAATATTTTTCTACAGGAGCATGGACTCGTTCATTTTGGTTTTAACTTCACGTTTTCATTTTCCCACTAAAACAAACCAAATTTTTAAGAACACCTGAGGATGAACAAATATAATTAATTAGGAGGAGTTTAGGTGTAATGTTTGGAGATATTATTTTTGGATTGAAAAAAAGTTGTTATGAAAAATGTGTTTAGGGAAAAAAACTGTTTGGAGTGAAAAATTAAAAATTAAAATTTTTTTTTAAAATATCAATATATATATTATTTTATTTTTCTTAAAATTCTATATAATTAATAATTAATAAAATTTTAAAAAAAATTTTGAATATCTTCCTCAAAACAATATCCTAACTTACAGCCTAGCCTAGCAGGATCAGTCTACGGACACAAACAAACAAAGTGGTAGTAAAACGGTCAGGATGATTCTCGACCATCCAACCAAACAGAATAACCTGGAAAAGAAGAAGAAAAAAAAAAAACATATATACAAAGAAGTACAGATACAGACATGAAAAACCAAAAACCAAAAAAAATAAAAGCAATAATAAAAGATCACAGTTCGGATGTTGGGCGGACCCCCACATAAGTTGATGCAGCAGAGAGGTAAGATCAACGTCTCGATGGTAGAGCAGAATCCGACAACGAGAGCGGGGTAAAATAAAAGATTAGACGACGTTGCGGCAGTACTATTACTAGCTCTCCATTTTCAAATATTACCTACCAGTTGCAGTTTTTGCACCAAACGACGCAATAATATTGATAATATTTTTGCAAAACCCTACCAGAACTAGCTCAGCAGTTGATGAAGATTCAAATATATAAAAGATTCAGCTCTCATTTGGAATAGCTATCCAAATCTTAAAAATTCAATCCATTTTTTCTTTGAAAGACAATCTTATTTTTATTATTCACAATTACAAGTTTATAATTTTTCATATATAAATCTAAATTAGATATATATATTTTTAAATTATATAGAATTTCAAAATAAACGAAACAAAGTCTACATTGATATTTTTTATTTTTAAATATATTTTAAGTTTTTACATTTTAATTCCAATAGTTCAAACGTCTTTCTAAATATATATTTCAATTCAATACAAACTCAAATTTAATTATACAAACCAGCTCCGTAAATGACAGCTCAAAATTTGGAATCATAGGTATGATATGAAATAAATAATATGTTTTAAAAAATTTAGAATAAATTACAATAAATTTCAAATTTATCAGGTAAATAAATAAATATATTATTTATCTAATAAATTTGTTGTTTACTTAGTAAATTTGGTATTTATATAATAAATCTGCCATAAGGTAAATTCAATTGTAATAATCTTAATTATTTAAAATAAATACAAAATAAGGAAACTAAAATAATAATAAAAATTATAAATTATAAATAAAGTGTTAAAAATCTTGACATATATTTGGTTTATTTGAAGAAAAAAGAAAATTTGCACTTATTATAATGAAGTTAACAATAATTAGGATAATTATTATAATATTAAAATAATTAGATAATAGACATAAGTTGTGACTATTTTTTTTTTTAATCTTTTTGATCTAACATTTTGCAAGTAAACCAGGATAAGACAGTAATTTAATGTGAATATCATGATTGAAACGCCAGTTTAGAGCAAGGACATGTGATTGCCAATCCTAAATTTATATGGAGCCAATCAATCTTATACATATTTCAGGATTAAATAAATAAATAAACTGTACAACAAAAAATGACTGACATTCCTCATTCTCATTCTCATTCTCCCGTGAGCAAACACGCCAATAATGAATCGAGGAAAATTAAGAAATTGGCACTTTGTATGTATTTATTTTTTTTAACACAAAGGATCTTGATAATGACAAATATTGGATTGACAAATTGGAAAAAGAAAATAACTAAGATCGCATTTGGTAAACGTTTTTTTGGTGCTACGAAAACCAATTTTACACTAAACGTAAAGTTTATATTTAAATACAATTATTTTCAATAGTATTACAAAAACAATTATTATTCAAAAGTTTTTTAAAACAATCACATCAACTTTTCAACCATAACTATTTATCTTTATTTTTACCAATCACATCAATTTTTTAACTCTAAAATACTTTTCATCCAAACATACATTTTATTCAAATACAAAATAAATACTTTTTAATCAAATATAATACTTAAAAAAGAATTATATTCAAATGTAATACTGACGCCTCCTAATATTCCAAAGTGTGATACAATTGATTGTAATGTCAATTCCGTGTCGTCACGCCTATAATGATGAACATGAACTCGTGTTACTGATGAACATGGAGTTCTGGTTAAATTCCATTAGTTGTCAATCCCATACCTAGTACAAATCATCTTTTGCTGCTGTAATTTGTGATTGGAAAAGTTTCATAATCAAATTTTTTTCCGACCTTATGAAACTTTTATATTACCATTAATCTATTGCTTTTTTTTTTAAAATTTTTTAGAGAGGGTGCTGGAGTGTTTTTTTTTTTTTTTGGTTAATAAATTCACCAAAAATGTGTTTTCTATATAAGACAAAAAACGGCAAAAGGAATTACAGCGGTTAGCTTATGGATTGGGTTGTTCTCTGTTGGTGTTGGGTCATTGCCACAAACCACCCCCAACATTTTCAGTTATGACAACGCCACAATTTCAACTCCGTAACCCCATCTTCCAACTTTTAAATTTAAAAAAATATAATAAAGGGGAGTTTGGAGGAGGTTTTGAAGATATTTTTTTTTTGATTGAAAAAAAGTTGTTTTGAAAAAATGTGTTTGAAGGAAAAAACTGTTTGGAGTGAAAAAATATAAAATTTTCAAATTTTTTTTAAAAAAAAAATATCGATATAAATATTATTTTGTTTCACTCGAAATTCTATGTAATTTAAAAAAAAATCATCTTATTGGAACTTGTATACACAAAATTATGGACTTTTAAAATTTAAAATTTACTATAATGTTTTAAATATATAAATAATGAAAAATGATAAAATATTAAAAAATAATTAGTTTTGAAAATGTCAAAATCTTATCCCAAACGGGGCTAAGTGTTGCACTACGCATCCATGCTAGTTGAAGTTAAAAGGGCAAAACGTTCCTCAGTGAACAGGAGGTTATGTCTAAACCATTGGTGGCTTTATGAATGAGCATTTTTCAAATACACTGTCCGGTACATGGTATTCGAGAGGAGAGATTCCGATAAAAACTCTCCGGTTCACAACCAAGAGTGTTTTCACTTTATTTAATAGAAGTGGGAGTCATTGGACCTATATCAGTTTAAAAAGTGCATTAAGAATTTTTTTTGGTTATGTCCAATAAGAATTTTTTTGGGAGTCATGAAAAAGGGTATTTGCGTGAAGAGAAACCAGGTAATTGCAACTACTAATTTCGACATCCCATTCATGTCCAAGGCCAGCAACATTAGGTACTAATATTTTCTTGCATCTATTATTGCCATCCATATACATATATATATATATATATCCTAATTCAAAAGGCCACTGTTACCATATATTCTAATTTCAAATGCCAAATCCCGGCATACTTGTGTGGTGAAGGAAGTGCTGCACATGCGCGTAAAATGCCTTTCCTAGCCAGTGGCAAATACAAAACCAACATGCCACGATCGTCCAATATGATCCTTAATAACAAAAGGGGAAACACCAATCCGAGAAACCGAAGCATGAAGGTGTCATAGAGTTACAAAAATCTGTCTGCTTTTGCAGAATGGAGATCCAGTCGGCGCAGCCAAGCCAAGACTCTGCATCACTTTGAGTCTTCGTGCGCTTAGTTCTTGAGACCTTCCAAACAAAATTTTTTCCTGAATTTCGGGTCACCATTCTATGAGTTTACTTTTCGAAGGAAGGCAATTTGTATGAAAACAAATCAACAACTAAACATACTTACAGAGCTTGAGCCATTGAGCTTGGCTTTCTTAAGCACCTTATCATGCTTAGGTGTTGTGTTATTTGCAGCCGCCTCAGTGCTTTGGTAATTTCGCTCATGCTTTTTTTGCATACCATCTTGCTCAATTTTCCTCTTTTGGTTTTTCCCTTCCCCTTCATCACCTCCTTGGCCCCTTGATTGGCTTCCGGATTTTTTCTTCACTTCATCTTTAGCCTCACCTAGCTTGGAGGCTATGTTGTTGGCTTCATCTTTGGTCACTGTAAATTCAAAAGCTCAAAACGTAATGATAAGTGTATATATGAAGTACGCTAATAATTGAAACCTATGGCCTTAAAAAGGATATAAATCATTCTCAGTACCGAAATCTTTCCTTTAATGTGTTCCAACATTATTGTAGTAAATTTAACTTATTTGGCACGATGCTAGGATAATTACAGATACTTGTTATTTTCCAGTGTTGTGTATCTGTTACACAGCCCGTTTCAAAGCCTAATCTTGCAGTAACTTGGATTTGTTAATCCAGCAAAATAAATGTCACACTCTACACAACACAATATTTTAAGCTGCCTAACCTTTTGATTTGGATCCTTGCTTCTTTGACTTACTAACTTTTAAGCGAGTAACGTCCTGTATCCAAATCGAATATTATGATCAACTAAAGTCGGCACAAACATCCTTTAATGCCCAATAGTAGAACTAACCTAGCTCAATAAATTAAAGATTTACCTGCGCCAAAGCTTTCCAAAAGATCTCCTTAAAAGAATTATTATTCTGTTTGAGTATCTGAAAGTTTCAAAGATGCAACACGATTAGAGATAGACCATAAACAACGTCTTGCGTGAACAAATAGAGAACTATGTTTAAAGCAGCAATAAAGAGAAAGTACTAGGACACTTGGAAAACTTACTTCATCAAACTTGGAACGACATTTGATTGGATCCACATAAGAACTGCAAGAGGGACACAAGAAGAAAGGCTGCTTAAAAGCCATAAGAACAAACAAGACCACCATATGAGTAAGGAAAAAAATTAGGCACTCACTATGTGTAAGTCCCATAAAGCCTAACGAGAACTTTCCCTGCTGATCTTTTACAAGGCTTACTGCTCTCAGTTACGAGATTCTCATCAACAACCTACCAAAAAAGTAGTCGAATCAACACCCACATAACATTTTCCATATTTCGATCCAACGCTAAAATTCAGTTCGATTTACGAATGTCACATGAGCTAAACGAGAGCGTTGCCATACCTGCGCAGGCCACCATGAGCCTCCGTACTTCTTGACCCATATTATATCTGCAGGCTTGACCTGATTAGCTGCAACTTCCTCTACACTTGTCTTGCCAACATGATTTTTCCCATTTGCAAGGTCTTTACTTTTCATGACTCTCCTTTGATTTTAAGCATCCTAACTTCCAAAGAAAAAAAAAAAAAAAAAACAAGTGCATTACAGATATTTCATTTCCTTTAACCACCCTTCTTGTGCTAAAGTCTAAACAATTTCCCAGTTTCGAAAATTTTTCCTACAGTGTTTTTTCTCAGAATAATTTAAATCTGAATCAAAACTTCATGTTCAAACCTACGAACCAAAACCTTCAATAACCCAAAGTCCAAAACCCCACAGAGTCCAACAACAAATGACAAAAGACAAAATGGAACTTCAAAAAACGGAAAATCATGCTCCTAAGATTTAAATGTCACGTCAAACAAGATAAAGTCCACTTGAAAATGAAGGAGAAACAACAGAAAAAAAATATAACATTATAAATCCTAAATGGGTTTCATCTCAGTGTAAGCAGAACGTAAGTACTAGTTTTAACCCGGCAAAAAATAAAAAAAGACAGACCCAGAATCTAAAATTAAATCCTTCATACGTTTTCTTCTCACATTTTTGGGAAAAAAAAAAAACTCCAAAAACGAGCAAAATCCAAAGAGAACTATATAACAAAAACATCAACAAAAGAATCTAAAATAATAATAATAATAATAAAGAAGTGAAGAGCAGATATGGATGAATGGGCACTCACAAATCAGCAGAAAAGTAGGCCAAGAGAGGAGATCTGAGGGGCAAACCATGGACGAAAGACAATGGAGTTCGAAGGTGGGACAGAGTGCAGGCTGAGGTTTATTGGAATAAGGAAAGACGTCAACAGCTTTATTGGGCTCCTCTTCTCTCCTTTCACCTCCGTGTCAGCCTGTTTTGCAAGGAACACTTGTTCAATTTGCTGACAGCTTTTGCTCCATTATTCTTTCCTTTTTATTGAAAAACTAGTTAAGCAGCACGCACGATGCAATTGTTATGAACAAGCGTGTGTTAAAAAATAAAACAAAAATACCACGTGGTGTTATACGATGACCATAGTCCCTAAGTGGTGGTTAGTAAAGCAACGTGAAATTTTTTATTGATGTTTTATATGTAATTATAGATTTTTAAGCTATATTTAATACGAAGGGTAAGAAAGTTGGAAGAAGGAAGAATATAAAAGATGAGGAGGATTATATTATTATTTAATGAAAGATAAAGATTTAAAAGGATAAATAATAATTTTTTATATAATTGTTATATTATTTATTTATAAAATATTTTTAAAAAATCTTTTAGAATAAAATCATTTTTTTAATTTAATATAGAGAGTTTGTATCTTTGTATCAACGAGAGGATGTAAAATAATGGATTTGGAAGGAGAGAATATCCGTCTATCTCTCCTCTTCTTCCTTTCTTCTCTCTTAACTAAAAAAGAGAATAGAAATCTCTATCCACCTCTCTCTCTCTCCAGGCCTCCCCCTCCCTTTTATCTCTCTCTCCAACCAACCAAAGGAATTGTAAGATATGATTTCAATTTTTTACCATTATTTTTTGTGGTATGTGAATTGGCTTTTTTTTTTATTAATGAAAAATTTGATGACATCAATTTTACTATTAATTTTTGAATATTAATCTATCTGAGATATGAGTTGTTTTTTTTATTAGTAAACGTTGGTTTAGACTATCGTTTAACTTAAACAAGTTAAATTAAAGTTAAAATTGAACATTTAGTATACAAAAGTTTAGTTTAAACTTATATTAAAAATTACACTGAGGGGGTGTTTGGAGAAGAATTTCATTTTAACTTCACTCAAATACAATATAATTTTACACCAAACACAAATTTTACAACAGTGCTACGAAAACAATTACTATTCAAAACATTTTTAAAACAATCACATCAACTTTTCAACTTTACTATTTATCTCTACTTTTATCAATCACATCAACTTTTCAACTCTAAAATACTTTTCATCCAAACACACATTTCATTCAAATACAAAACAAATACTTTTCAACCAAATACAACATTCAAAAAATAAATTTCATTCAAATATAATCAAAATGCAATGCGTTTACCAAACGCCCCCTGAAATAATGAAAAATAAAGATAAAAAATTATTAAAATAAGACTTATTAAACTAAATTTAAACTTTCACAAATTGTACAATTTAGTTTTATTTAAGCTTCAAGTTAAGCTGGATTACCAAACGATCCTTGAATGTTTAATACTTAACTGTATCAATTGATTGCATTTCTCACTAAAAATATAATATATAAATTGATATTAAAAAAATTAAAATTAAAATTAAAATTAGTTTCTCAAATGTTATTCTATATTAATATTAATATGATTGTTAATACATATAATTAAAAACCGATGATTTATCCTCTGATTCTCGAAATTTGGGATTAAAATTAGATGTCGCAACACTACTCAGCTCTTCTTTATTCTTCAACTAGAGCTGATATTCAACTACGGAAAATATATACGACATTACAAATTTACAACGACAGGAAATGAATAAAATTTGAAAAACGACAGTATATGGGTTAAGATGTACATTAAAAAGATCAAACGACAGGAAATTCGAACTGGACGACAATGCGAGAAAACCAATATATAAAAGTTTGAAAAACGACGAATAGTGGTGAAAGACGACGAGATGAAAACGACAAAAAACGCCAACATAAAACAAAACGGTAAATCGGTAATAACTAAGCAAGAAAACAAATGCGCAAAGCCGTAAACAACGGAAATAAACGACTTGAAGGACAACGGAAAGAAAACGACGGTAAAAATACAAATCGACAAAATGAGCAAATAACGACAACAGAGGAAAGTGCAGTATAAACTGAAATGCTATACCCTTAAAAAAAAAAAAAAAGATCGAAACGACGATAAAATTCAAAAGCGTAGAAAGAGTACAAAGAAATTAAACAACAACAAAAAGGACACTACAGTGTAGAAATGGCGTGAAAACGAGATAAAACTGGCACGACAAACAAACGCCAATTTGAAGGAAACGACAGTAAAAGGAAGAAACGGCAACATATGATTAAACGACAAAAGTGAAACGACGAATTGATTGTAGCAAAAAGAAAAAAAAAAAAAAAAACAGCAATAAATTCATTTGAACGACAGCAAACATGTATAATAGACGTATGATGAGTATGATGGAGGAAACCACGAAATATGGAGACAATATTGAAGCATATTAGACAGAATCTAGCAAAACAACGGTAATATCACAGTGAAACTGCGTGAAAAAAGAAACGACATAAACGATAACAAACGAGTAGACTACAACAAGTAAACGACAAGAAAAAGTAAAAGGAATGGAACCTGACAAACGACGATATGACAGAAGCGACGGCAAGGGAAAACGATAACAAACAAATTGAAACTAGGGTTCATTTGGTGAACGCATTGTATTTGCATTGCGTTTGAATGTAATGTATTGAATGCAATTTGTATTTGGAGGAAAAGTATTAGCATTGCATTTGAATGCAATGTGTGTTTGGGGGAAAAGTATTTGAATTGTATTTTAATAATAAATATGTGATGTGATGGGTAAAAGTAGAGAGAAAAAAAAGAGGGAGAGAGAATATATGATGTAATTAATAAAAGTAATAAAAAAAGTGAAATAATAAATAGTGATTGTGTTTGATTTAAAATGTGATGTGATTGGAATTTGAATGAAATGTTTTTGTATTTAGGGGAAAATTGCATTACATTTAAATACAATGCTAAAAAAATTTGTGTCCCAAACACTAGTTACAAGAACTAAAGAACCGACAACCAATGAATAAGAAAAGGTTTAAGGAGTTAAAAAAGAAAAAAGGAAAAATAAAAATAAAAATAAAAATAAAAATAAAATAGAGACCAAACCGCACCAAGAAAAAGGCTCAGACGCGAGTTCCTCTTGGGAACTGCTACTCATATACTCCAGCCCAGCCATCGTCTTTTGTCATTATATCTAAATTCTTGCTGTAGGTTGTGTTTGGTATACTAGATAAGTCCAGAGAAGGCAATAATTGGATGGATTGTTTGGAATTTTTTTTAAAAGCGAAAAGTTATTTGAGTGGGTGAAAAAAAAATTTTTTTTTTAGAGAGTTCTTTTTTATTTTTTAAAAAAGAAAAATTTTGGATGTTCAGATACAAAATTTTTTTATTTTTTAAATTTAGAGTGCTCATACATACAGAATATTAGTCTTTCTCTTACATTGCTTTTTATGAATAGTTAATCTAATTTTTTTTTAAACAATATTTTTTACAGGATATTTTTGACGAACTTTACATTTTTTTTATTATTAATTTTGTGTCTTAAAGAAATTCTTAACGAAATTACTTGGTGGGTATTTCATTGGTATGCATGACTTCCACATTATCCATTCCTCGGGTCCCATAAACGACGAAAGTCCGTACATATGAATATGGTTCAAGTAATCACTAGCGTTTTGGATTTGTCAAACAGCTTTGTAGGAAACAACAGGCATCACTTATTTGGCATCCAACAGTCAAGTCTCCGTCTTTTAAGCAAAGGCCCTCTTCTTTAGTTCCAACCAATAAACCAAAAAGAAGGGGAAAGTAAAAGGTTTCTATCCAAAGTTGCAAGCCCCTTACTTTACAACTAAAGGCCTTTTTTTTTTTTGGTCGGTTTGTAAGATGGAAATGTGGTGGTTTCTATTAGGGGCAGTTATACCAGTTGTGGTTGCAGGGCAAGCTCTGAATGTAAAGGGAAGTAGAAGTGATCATAAAAGAGTGAAGACCGCCGGAAGAGGCGAGAAGGGTAGCTTCAATGATGCCGGCGTATTTGTCTGCGAGCGGGTTTGCACTTCGAAAAGAATACTAAACGAGCTCAGAGCATATACAAAAGATCCAATCATGGATGCTTGTGTGACTGTCTGTGGTGTTTCTGAACTGGATGCTTGTGCTCGGGCATGTGCCAAAGCAGTGTGTGGCAACCAACCCGAAGTGCCTGATTGGAATGATGTGTGTCTTACGAGATGCCAAAGTGAGTGTCGTAAGCTGTTGAACTCGCCATCTCTGAACTCAGAGTAGTTTCATGGTTTCTGGTACTCTTTTTTGGGATGAACTAAGATTGGGTTTTCACCAAATCCTGCAAAAGTATCTGACGAAGAGCCATGGAGAGGCCTCTTACCGGTGAGAACACAAGCGCCTTAAAACGGACAGGAGACAACATATCTTGCTATTTTCTATCGTTTTTGTCATTTGCTACGAAAAATGCTGCTTCAAATTTTCTTTGAACTAATAATATCCAAGGTTGTCACTTATATAAAAAACCAAAGCAAGTACTAATAGCAGGTTTTTGCAAATATGGCATGCAAACAGATGGTAAAACAATACTGCTTCTCATGATACTGCAACTAAAAGTCGCACCCTGTGATTCTATATATGCCTATCCGGGTTAAGATTCTCCAAGGATTGATCCGATTAAAATGTTGACACACAACCAAAATCATATCTAACCAGCTTAAAAAAGAAACTTCCACTCGGTGACACACCAAAATTTGTTCATGTCATCAGCCAATCTTGGCATGAAGGAAAAATGGCACATTGTCTCGTTCAATTTAAACTCACAAAATTCAGAGAAGATCTCAATCAAACCGCTAAATCTTTGCGTTTTTCTTTTTTCGTCGAGTGGCATGCACCTTGAAAGGAATACACAAACACATAGCTATCCTGGGTGACACTGACTAATTTGGTACATAACATTTGTTTGTTTTCCTACGAATTTGCAGGGCAAGTGCAATTGGAAAAACTAGAATTACATGCTTCAACCATTTCTGCATGAACACATTTGACCTTTCAAATCTACATTCAATAAACATGATCGACAAAGAGGCTCCAAGAAATCGTGGTTGAAGAAATCTTTTATCAAAATTCATAAAAACTACATATCAACCACCACCAACAACATTTACAACAACAACAACAACTGCAATACAATAACAATAACAATCACAATATACTACAACAATAACTTAACAAAATCACCTTGCATGCTTTTAATCTGCTTTGATCTCTTCAATGGCCGCCATGATCAACACATTTTTTTCCAAGAAATGAAAAAAAGAAGCCAAATTTCCTGGCTTCGGTTAACATTGTCATTAAAGACCAAAACTTTTTTTTATCTCCAACTTCCCAATTTCGCATAAGACCCTAAAATTCAAGACAAACGAGGCCTTCCCCTCTTCCTCGGGGCGTGCAAGCCCCCGGCTGCATTCCTCACCGCTGTCGCCTTTACTGGCGCTTTTCCCCGCTTACCGCTTCCGCTCCCCGCCGCCTGATACATCGGCGGCATCCAATTGGGGAACCCCGGTACCGCCGGCACCGGACCGGAACTCTTTTCACCTCCACCACCGTTCTCAGAATTCCCCAAAACAAACCCTAGCGGGAAAAAGGCCCAGCAGCAATAGTAGGCCTCCTGGCCGGGAACCATCGGCGGCATCGTCGGAATGCTCGCGGCGTGGAAGGCCTTCTGGCATTTCTGGCACTTCAAGCAGCAATCCTCGTAAACCCTAGGATACTCGTACAAGACGTAGCAGTACGGACACACCGTCCAGAAGCTCCGCAGCCTCGCCGTCCCCTGATTGCCGGCGTTTCTGGCCGGATTGTTGGTCCTCCGTACGGGAAGCTTGTTCTGCTGAGACGACGACGTGGCGGCGGCGGAGGAGGAGGTGATGGTGGTGAGGTCGATCTTGGAGAACAGATTGAGCTCGTTGTCGTAGAGAGGCTTCTTGATGGAATCGGAGAGGACAGCCCAGGCCTGGGCTACGAGCTTGAAGGCCTGATCGGCGAAGGCGAACCTGTTCTTGTCGGGGTGAAGGAGGAGGGCGAGGCGGCGGTACTGGCGCTTGATGAGCTCGTGGTCGTCGGAGCTGTTGTCGACCTGGAGGATGCCGTACCAGTCGTGGTGGTTGTTGATGCGCCTCTCGGCGGCGAGGAGGACGTCGACGACGGCGAGGATCTGGTCGGAGCCGTCGAGGAGGGGCTCGGTTTCTTGGGCTAAGACGGCGAAGTCACGAGATCCGTTCAGATCTCGGTTCTGCAGAAGCTTTTCGGAGACTCCCAGCAGTCGCTCCGCCTCCGCTCGGCTGGTGTTCGCTTCCATTTTCTCTCTCTCACTTTCCCGGTGAAGGGCTGTTTGGCTCGCGTGAAAATTTTTCCGGGAATTCCGTTTCTTCTTTTTGCTGAGTAAAGACGACAGTACACTTTTTTTTTTCCTTTTTTTTTAATCGTGGATTAATTGCACTGTTTTTTTTTTTTTTTTAACGTCATTTCCTCTTGAGCTAATGACACAGTAACAAACTTTTATGAGTTACGGTTCATAAGTATTTAATATAATATATAATGTGTTTGGATTTTTTATTATATTGGATTTAAATATAACATGTATTTTAATTATTAACATCTGTTTATATTTAAGGAGGCGTTTGGTAAACGCATTGCATTTTAATTGTATTTGAATGAAATTTATTTTTTGAATGTTGTATTTGGTTGAAAAGTATTTGTTTTGCATTTGAATGAAATGTGTGTTTGGATGAAAAGTATTTTAGAGTTGAAAAGTTGATGTGATTGGTAAAAGTAGAGATAAATAGTAAAGTTGAAAAGTTGATGTGATTGTTTTAAAAATGTTTTGAATAGTAATTATTTTCGTAGCACTGTTGTAAAATTTGTGTTTGGTGTAAAATTGTATTGTATTTGAGTGAAGTTAAAATAAAATTCTTCTCCAAACGCCCCCTAAATATAATATAATTTTTATCTAAATATAAAAATATCATATTTTAAATTCAATATAATCACTATTTATTATTTCATATTTTCTATTATTTTTTCTAATCACATTACGTATTCTTTTTCTCTTTCCTTTTTTTCTCTCTACTTTTATCTATCACATCACATATTTATTATTAAAATACAATTCAAATATTTTTCATCTAAACACACATTATATTCAAATACAATGCCTATACTTTTCCTTCAAATGAAAATTGCATTCAATACATTACAGTCAAACATAATGTAAACATAACACGTTTACCAAACAGAGCCTTAGAGAGATGGATTATATGATGTGATTATGAAAAATAGATTAAAAAAATGATAATTAGTATTTTTATTGGATTCATAATTTAAAAGTATTTGTATTTAAATACAATATATAAAGTGTTGGAAAAATGATTTGTAAACCATTTTAAAGAGCCATTTTAAGACTTAAATTTGAATGGAACCCACTTTATAAAAATGATAAATCTTGACGGATTTGTGTTCGCCATAGCGAAGAGATCGAAATCATATATTCATATGCTCAAAATAATAATTAGATGAATAAAAAATTGATGCCCATAGTGTGTCCATTTGAACTTAGATTTTGTTGAAAAAATTGCTAAAATGTGAAGTCCCATATTGATTGGGTATCTTAGTAATATTAAGTTTATAAGTGATTATGCTTTTAAACTTAGATAAGATAGTGTACTTAAGAGGTTCTTTCGCACGGAATGGGTGCAAATAACAAACCCGGTGGGTTAGGAACTCAATGTGTATGCTTGCACAACATGGGCAATGCGAATGTCAATTCGCCGAGCTTATGCGAGCTACATTTTGTAAAACTTTTATTTATATTTTCAATAGTAAAATTCGAATTCATCTATTGGTATTCTTGTGTTTTAATGTATGTTAATGGGAATTAGTGCTTGAAGTTGAATGACTAAGGTCATGAGTATATGTTTAATGGATGAATGTGCACATGATATTGAGTATAATGAAATTTTGAATATGAATGATTGTAACCATTTGAATAATTCTCATTAAACTAGGTTTAATCTTCAAGATAAAATCTAGAAAATTTTAATATTACAAAATTAAATCTATTCCTTCTTATTTAAGAAGCAGATAAATAATTCCCTTACGTGTTGATTTGAAACTTAAATGGTATAAACACTCAATTCGTGATTAACTTAATGAATTTATCATTCATTAGAGGATCAGTATACTCAAGGTTAAAGAAGTGGTTAACGGATTTTACCTAGCTCTTACTATGAATTATTTATAGATGATCAATCTATATGTAATAGCTATATGAATTATTTATGAATTTATCATTCATTAGAGAATCAATAGTACTCAAGGTTAAATAAATAATTAAAGAGGTTAACAGATTTTACCTTACTCTTATTATGAATTATTTATGGAGGATCAATCTATATATAATGGCTATATCAAATGGATGACTCTATTCTTTGAGTAATTTTATATCTTTAATTTCAATAGTGTAGTTTCAAGTGTTTAGTGAAGTAACATTGAAATTAATAAAGTTGATAAATTAATCAAAGAGTTTGATTAATTACCAAATTTATTAGAATTTGAAATTATAAGTCTATAGTTCTCCACACTACTTGCATTAGTAATTTAATAATTGTATTTATACTCACAAATTATGTAGTAAAAAAATAAGAGAGTGTCTACTTATATTATCATAAATATTTATTTATTATCTAAATAATTAATTATAAATTAACTGTATAATTTAAATAATAGAGATTATTTGAATATTAAAATCCGTAAGTGAGAACCATTGAGTACATACCTACTACTAATGAGTGCACTAGTATAGAGATATTTATCTATTAGTTTCTTGTTTTTAAAATTATAAATATTTATATTAAAAATTAGATTTTAAATAAAATATTGATATTATAGAAAAAATGAAACAAAGAAATCTTTCCTTGGAATTGGCTCTACATATATAATGGTTATATATATAATATATATAAGGAAAATAGTTTCTTTTTTAAATGGCGAAACTCTTGCCCATATATATTATATTATATTGTATTATTTTTAATATAAGATATAATAAGTTTTTAATTTTGAATTTATCTTAATTTTAAATATTGAGAAAATTTAAAATTCAAGATGAAATTTAGGGTAACTTATCATATTTTATCTTAATAAAGATTTGAAAGACAAATCATCACTTGAGACCTTAGAAAGAAATGTTTTTTTCTCAACACTCTTCATTTTATCATGTGTTGATGTCAAAACAAAAACATCTAAATTATGAGTGAGTGAATCCTCTTATCAATAAAAAAATGCTTACGAGTGTCCAAGGAAAAGTGTCATAAGTCATTTATGGATTCATATGATTTTTGTGAAAGCATTTTTGAAGTTATTATCCTAATCGAACAACGATATAATTAAAATTTTTTTTCTACTCATATATTAAATTACTATAATTATAAAATAATAATGAAAATTATGAAACTTTTATTACTTTGATCTCCCTCTTTTGTTAAAATTTTTTAAAATATCAATTTTCGAAATCCACAATCTTTTCATCTTTGTATTCTTTTATAATGTATTATAAAAAGTATATATTCTCTTAAAATGACGTTCTTCGAATCCTAAAAGAAAAAGGACAATGTTTGAATTCCCTCGAAAACGATACTGTGTGGAGCTGCTCGATTGAAAAGTCACTGTTTTCCCTTCTTTTTCTTTTTTCCTTTTTGTCACCATGTGGTATTAAAAGATATTCTTTCTCCGTTTTGCTTTTTGTATATTTTAAAAAGCAATCCAATTTTATTTTAAAAGAGTATTTAAGTTAAAATAAATTTAAAATTTTTATAATTGTTAATAATACGAAAATAAATTTATATCTAAAATTTTTAAAGTCTATTGAAAATTTTTTTGATTAAATATCATATTTTTTTAATTTTATCATAACATTTAAAAAATAAAAACTATCTTAATAGGTTATCCAAATATTTTCAAAAAAAAGTTTTTAGATTTAGAAGCCGACAATAGATTTTAGAAATCTCTCCAAACACTATTATTCTTTTGCACTGTGCTTATCTGCAGGTGTATTGTACAAGTTATTTCGTTTGTATGAAATATCTAAAGTTGAAAAATAAAAAATTTTTCATTTTAAAAAAAATAATTTTTTTAAATTTTTGTATTAAAATATTCAAAATTTTTCATTTTTAAAAAATAAAAAAACTCTATAAATAAATAAAATTTACTCATTCAAATAATTTTTTATTTTTAAAAAAAAATTCTAAATAATTTTTTATTTTTTATATCTTAAAATTTTTTATTTTTTAAAAACAAATCTCGCATGTATATATATATATCTCCCATATATATAGACGGAGGGAGAATATATGTGAATTTTGCAATATACACGTGTGTGTGTGTGTGAATTTTTGTTCCCTTTCGTAATCGTTCCCTAAAAGAAGTCAAACAAATTCCTCTTATTTATGGATAAAGTTTTAAATTTTTGTTCCCTTTCGTAATCGTTCCCTAAAAGAAGCCAAACAGATTCCTCTTATTTATTACGTGGATAACCCTGTTTGGATGGAAATTTTTTTTTTTTCAAAGTTTGTCATGTAGTGGCAAGCTAACCCTGTTTGGATGGAAATTCCAATTCTAAAAATGATTTTTTTTTCAAATGAAAAAGTCTCTTTATTTTAAAAATAAGATATTAGATGTCTAAAAAATTTTTCTTTTAAAAAAGATAGAATCACAAGAAAATAATAAATCAGTCTCAAAATAAAGTCTCTAGATAGATGTGAAAAACCATAATTTGAAAAAATAGTTTTCTAATTAATCTCTAATAAAACCATAATGTCTATAGCGTATTTTAATAGGGTATAAGCGTAAGCAGGGATTCCTTCTTTTATTATTATGAACACATTGAAATATAAATCGTTTTAGTTGGGATTAAACAAAAAGGTTAATGACACTTTAAAACTTGAAGTATAAGAGAGATAAACTTTTGAATCCGAAAATATTAATATATAGAATAGATTTTGACATAGAAATGAAAATGTTAAAAGCTAGGGAGGGGCAATTATAATTGAGCATCATTTCCATTTTCATTCTTAAATAAAAGTGATTTTTAGTTTAAATGTGGTCATCATCGGTTGTTTTTTAAATCTAAAATTGAGGCTGGAGACCAAATAAGATTTGAAAATCTGCCTCTAAAATTGAGTTCGTAGACCATTAGCCCTAAAACTTCAAAGACTTGAAAGGATAAAATTGGATAACTACCAATGTCATATCTAACTGGAAGAAAATGCTTGCTAGTACATTGACTAACTTAGCTCGTAGAATATAACCTTCCATTTAGGGATCGTTTGGTAAGGACATTGTATTTTGATTGTATTTGAATGAAATTTATTTTTTGAATATTGTATTTGGTTAAAAAGTATTTGTTTTGTATTTAAATGAAATGTGTGTTTGGATGAAAAATATTTTAGACTTAAAAAGTTGATGTGATTGGTAAAAGTAGAGATAAATAGTGGAGTTAAAAAGTTGATGTGATTGTTTTAAAAATGTTTTGAATAGTAATTGTTTTCGTAGCACTGTTACAAAATTTGTGTTTGGTGTAAAATTATATTGTATTTGAGTAAAATTAAAATGAAATTTTTTTCCCAAACGTCTCCTTAGATTAGATATCTATTTTTAAAAAGAAAAAAAAATTCTGTTTGAGATCAGAAGATCTTTTTAATCTAAAAATGAAATGGTGTTTGAATGGATTAAAAATTTTTATTCCTAGAACATATAAGATGTTTGGTAAAATCAAACCCATTTCAAAAACAAGACGAGAAAAGTAAATAGAAAAGAGAAAATTGTTTCAATTTTGGACTAAACCTTATTAAAAAGATCCAAGAAAAGAAGGGAAACTCTTCTCTAACGTGAAAAGTTTTTTATGTTCGACATGAAAACAAAGAGGGATAAATTTTAGCTAAACAACATTTTGATCCATTTTCAGACTAAATTTAGATTTGGACATGCCATCCAAACAAAATATAAGAGTTTTTTTTTTGTGGTAATTATATGATATAAAGGCCATTTAGGGGGCAATTGGAGATGAAATTTTCAAGATATTTTGATTAGAGATGAGATGAGTTTTGACAATGTGTGTTAGGTTAAAAAAAAAACTACATGGAGTGAAAAAATGAAAATTTAAAATATGTTTAAAAAATTATCAATATAGATCTTATTTTGTTCATTTTGAAATTCAATACAATTTAAAAAAATCATCTCATTTCAACTGAAAATAAGAAAATTATGAACTTTAATTTGAGCTTTTAAGAGAAATTTATGGATATAAATAGTAAAAAATAATTTTGTATTGAAAAAAAAAGAATAGAAAAGGGCAAATATACAAAATAGTATATTTAGAATGTATTGATGAAAATTATAGTATATTTTTAAATTGATGATATATTATAGTATTTTTTTTTTGTTGTTGTTAAAAGAAATTAATTGTTTTTCATTTTTGCCCTATATTTCATCAGATCTCTCTCTCTCTCTCGATCTTTTACATGCAAGTTTTTCCTAGCCATTTTTCCCAGAGTTCACGATCACCATTTTTCTCAGCCACCAGAAAATTGTAGAGATCTGTTCTTTCCTCTCTCTTTGTGTCTCTCTTAGATAACTTAATGAAATAGAGTTATTTGATCGCTTTTATATTTACAAAAATTAGCTTACCATTGAAAATTTTATTTATTTTTGTTTTGTTTACTTTAATTTAGATTTATTATAAATTTTATGAGATTTTTATTTAATTTTGATTTATTTTAATAATAGGACATTAAATAAACTTAAAATATTTTTAATGAATTTACCTATAATATTTTATTTTTGAAATGTCTAATTTTAGTATTTTGTTTGTCTGTATTGTCAAACAATGATAAAAAATTCATGTGTTAGAAGTGAATCCCACTGAGTATCACTCTGCATAATGGCAGTCTTTCTCTTTGATTGATCTTGTTTTAAACATCTTATCGATACAAGTATTTAAAAAAAAAAATCACTCAAATCAGAACTCGTATAAAAAAACTATGGTAGATTTTAACTTCGAATCAATAAATATATAATTAGGACCCATATATAGTTACTTTTTTATTTTTTACTTTTATTTTTCTACCTTTTTAATTTTTTAATTTTTTCTTTCTATTTCGTCCTTCTCTTCACTTTTTTTTTTAATCGAATTTCGATGGCCTTGCACGTAAGCTAAAATTACTCAAAGCTAAATTTCGGCGGCTTTGATCCTATTTCCACGTAGATTAGTAGAATAATGACAGTTTAGGGCCTATAAAAGGTAGAGAAGGGAAGGTAAAAAAGCAAGAAGAAAGGCAGGGAGAAAAGATCAAATTCAGGGCTTGGCCCTCTCAAAGCATAGGTTATTTATAAATTTTCTTTTTAGTTTAAGTTGTAATTTTCGTATTAATAAAAGAAGGAGTTTTTGAAGGTTATAGTAGTATAAATATCAGTAATTTTTCTAGATTATTTTATTTTATTTTGTCATTATGTTTAATTTGTCTTATTGTGTTATTTTATTTTTCTTTATAAACTAAATAAATTTTTGTTGGGAACTATAACGTAGCTTGATTATAATAATTTAATTAAATTAAGTATGTTGTTATGATTACCGTATTTGTTGACGTATTTATCTTCAAACTTAATGCCTTTAAATTTTCTAACTAACTTTTGAATGATTTGAGAAACAAAATGAGAATGAGAAGAGATTTTTGTTATATGACTTTAGAATAAATACCATAAAATCTGAGATAAAATAAAGATATATCTATCTATTTTTGTGTATTATTAACTATCACAGATTTATTAATAGACACTATTTATAATTGAATTTAGATTCGTATTTTACTGTCACATGTACAAGACTATTCATGTGTATAGTATTATTCACATATACAGCACTATTCATCGTGAATTTTAATTTACTAATCCTTTACGTGAATTTAATAATAAAAATATAAAATTTATGTATAACTTGAGAAAGAGTACATAAATAAAAAAGAGTAGTCGCCTATCAATGAATATGAACACAAAATTATAACAATATACTTAAATAAAATTAAATTTGATTAATTACAGTGAAACCATAATTTCTAGCACTTGTATATTTGTTTATGTGCTATTAATTCATGTTTATTTATTTTTATAATTTTATTTTATTTATTTAATTTTTCAATTATAACATTTTTTAGTTGCTCAAATAAAATTAAAATTAACTAATTTCGATACTTAATAACTTTATCCTCGTATAAACGATATTTTATTTATTACTTTATTATTTTTTTGAGTGCACTTGTGAAAATCCACAACAGTCTTCCTCTATCTCTCATCCACTCTCTCTCTCTTTTGGTGATGAGAGCCACGAATGGTAACGAGAAATGTGGCAGAGCTTCGTCCTCTTTGCAACGATGACGAAGGTCATGCCTAACGGTAATGAAATCGCCACAACTAACCTCTCTCTACCTCTTTCTCTAGGTTTGGACTTAATGAAATTATCGCGATGACTACCTAAGTTCAATACTCCATGCATGGCAAGATTCAGCCAAATCTGGTTGAAGTTAAGCCGTGAAAATTAGAGATGGTGGTTATTAAGATCTGATTTTTTAAAGATGATTTAGGGATTTTTTTATTTATTTTAGGGCTAATTTATTATTCCTTTGTGATTCTATTTTTTTTTGTATGAATATTACAATTGAATATGTCAAAAATATAGGAAATATAGCAAATATAAGTATTTTCTCATATTTCTATGAAAATCCAATATTTTCATCACGATTTGATCTCTTTGCCGCTGCCATCATTGACGCGAACTAGTTTCGCTGCCGCCATTATGCTATCCTTCGATGTAGTACCATTGGTAACAGGAGGGAGGGAAGGAAGGAGGGAGGTAGAGAAAAATGAGAAGTAGAGAAGAGAAAAGGAAAATAGTGAAAAATAAGGAATAAATTTAATATTCTAATATGTAATTAATTTAAATTATGTTAATAATAATTATATTAATTTTAATTCTATTATTATTTTAAAATATCATAATTAAATATGCTATTTAATTAATACTCCTTAATAAAAAAAAACACACACACACACATTTGAAAATGTGGTCTGCAGGCATCCATAAACAAGCCCTAAGAGTTACAATGCTAGGTTCATCGTTTTATGTATTGATCCTGGCAATTCAAAATTTAAAAAATTTACTTTCAAAAAATAAATTCACAAAATTTCACATTACTTGTGTAAAATAAAATATGCTATTAGTTTTTTTTTAATAGAAAAAAGGGCTTGGGTGGTTGCTCCTCAACTAGCTTCTCTTAGTCATGGTAAGGACTAGATGAGTTTTCAACTCAGCTTCTCTTAGTCATCCAATTAGGACCACTACTGCTTGCCCCCCTTACCCATGCTTTAACAACCAAAGCTAGAGTGAGGCCTTAGCGAGATGTTATGGGGTTTCGAATCTGGGAGGATGAAGAAGATATGCCTAGCAAAGGCATCACCTTCTTAACCATCCCATCCACCGATATGGGTGTCAATATGCAATTAGTTTACACTTATAACATTATTGTTGTTTCACACTTAGCTTAGTGATCCCTTGTTAGTCTATATATTTTTGCTTCCAATTTTAAGTTCAAGAGTTCTTTTTTTTTTTTTTTTTCCCGACTAGGGGAAAAAAAACTCACTACTATCAGTTAATGTATAAAAAAATGTTAATAATATTAACTCTAATATCAACTTTTAAATACCAATTTTTATAGTCTATGAGTTGTCGTTCTTTAATTGATAATAAAGTATTTAAAAGATTATTACATCAATTTATTATATCTATTAATAAAAAAAAAGATAAACTCACATCATGCGAGTAGATTGTCATATTAAAATTGATATACTAACATTTTTCTATTAAAAATTATGCACTATATTATTGTGTAATATGAATCTTTACATGTATAGCAAATGCATCAAGCATTTTTAGGATCAGTTTGGGGGAAAGTTTGAGGACAGTATTTTGGATACTAGAGATAAGTTGTTAAAAAAGTGTGTTTGGTGAAAATTAACTATATGAAGTGGAAAAGTGTAATAATTTAAGATGTATTTGAAAAAAATAGCAATATAAATCTTATTTCGTTGTTCTTAAAATTCTATTCAATTTAAATAAAAAAAATCATCTTTTTTCGACTTAAAAGATAAAGTTATGAATTTTTAAATTTAAATTTAAAAAAATAAATAATAAAATTTGAAAAAAAAGGACAAATGCAAAAAACTTTTGGAAAAGCCAACCAAAACACCTCTACCTCTGGGAACTGCATTATAGAAAATTAGATTGAGTAATTATTTCATAATAAAAAACATAATTTAAGAGAATTTTTGGGATTATATGAAACAAGGTTCTAAATAGGTTTTTAAATTTTTAGATTACGTTACAATCATGTTAAATTATTAAGAAAAGTATGATAGTTTAATTAATACAATAAGGTTAATTTTAGATGTTGATACATTAAAAAAAAAAAAAGACATTGATATGAACAACCAACACGGATACCATTTATTTTTTGACGGAATAATAAGGATGTTCATATATATTTTTTAAGTTAGCTCCCATATCCCACACGCACACAGCCACACACCCAATAATCTACAAAGCATCTTTGTCAAGGATGAACCTTAAACTTAAGTGTGTGTTTGGTTTTGTTTCCAAAACAGATTTCACGATTCTTTAGGAAATCGATTTCAAAATCGATATGAAATTATGTTTGGTTTGTATTGTTTTTAAAAACAGATTTCAAAACGAATTCAAAATCTCCTTTGCTCTCAATGTAAAATTGAAAACGACTTTTAGTCGTTTTCTCTGATTTCATTTTTCCCATTTCTCTCATTTCTCGGATTTAATTATTATGATTAATTAAGATTTAATTGATATAGTAATTACTTAAATATTATGGTTATTAATTTTTAATTCATTTTTCAATTAAAAAATTTTATTAATTTTTAATTTTTGGTATTCATAATAATTTTTTTAAAAATCAAACATAAATATGTTTTTATAAAATACTTATAAAATGACTGATTTTCAAAAATATAACCAAACACAGTTTCACTTTTTTGTTTCTCAAAACATACACTCAGAAAATAAAACCAAACACAATTTCAGAAACGTTCTCAGAATTATTTTCAAAACGATATCAAATTCAGAGAATTTGAAAACATAACAGATTTCAAAAACAATACCAAACACTACTTAAGGGTTCCAAACCCTAAACCCCTCTCTTGTCGCCACTGGGCTAACTCGTTGGCTTAGGATGTTCATTATTCTTAACAAAATTATAGCTTTGAGATTGTCATAGCTGAGTACGTGAATAATTTATTTACCCTTTATTTGTTTCAACCATTTTTATAAATAGGAGCTATCCCATTTACTGGTCATGTAAGATATGTGTGTTTATTTATTTATTTTTTCAATCTCAAATGCTTATCTAGATGGTCTAATTTGAAATTTTTAATCTTTTTATTTGAAAAGTTAATTTTAGTTTCACTATTTACAATTATTGTTATAACTTTTTATTCAAACTTTAAAAGTTAATAATTTTACATATACAAATCCAAATGAGATTTTTTTTAAAATTACATAGAGTTTAAGAGAAATAAAACAATCTTGATATTAATTTTTTTCCTAACTCATTTTAAATTTTAATACTTTTTTTAGTAATTTAAATACCTCATCAATTATCAAAATATAAATTTAAATGTTTCCATCTAAATGTTCATTTTTAATGGGGTATTTGGTAAACGTATTATGTTCACATTGCGTTTGAACACAATACATTGAGTGTAATTTGTATTTGAATGAAAAGTATTTGTTTTGCATTTGAATGCAATATGTGTTTGAATGAAAAGTATTTGAATTATATTTTAGAGTTGAAAAGTTAATGTGATTGATAGAAGTATATAGGAAAAGTGAGATAAAGAGAGAATATGATATGAATTGAAAAAAAATTTATTTTCAAAATATTCTGAAATAGTAAATATATTTGAGGTACTATTGAAAAGCATTGTATTTGAACATAAAACTTTTACGTTTGGATGAAAATTGCATTACGTTTAAAAACAATGTGAATGTAAAACTGTAAACAAACACCCCATTAATGTCAATATCCAAATGTCTACTCAAATGATAATCCAAATGTTCATATCTCAAATATTTTTATTTGAATGTCTTAATCTACATGGCTCTCCCAAACACAACCTTAGGGTCCATTTGGAGAGAGATTTAGAGGTTAGAGATGTGTTAAGTTGAGTTTTTAAACTATATGTTTGGTAAACAGTTTGGAGTGAAAAAGTGTAGATATTTAAAATTTTTTTGAAAAAAAATAATATAAATCTTGTTTTGTTCCTCTGAAATTTTATGCAATTTAAAAATAAAATCATCTTATTTTGACTTAATATAAGAAAGTTATGAAGTTTTAAAATTTAAGTTTTTTTTAAATGCTTCAAAAAGTGAAGCGTGAATTAAAAAAAAAAAAGAATTTTTGAAGAAGAACTTTGACAAACTCTCGTAAATACCTCTTAATGGATCTTTGTTTGGATCAGGAGTCTGTTTTTGAAAGGAAAAAGTTCATATTTTAGACTAAGTCTTTATTTGTTTCACAAGTTCGGATGTGAAAATTTTTCACTTTTGGACCAAAATATCCATTTATAAAAAAAAAAAATGAGTCCTTTAAATTTTCGTATCCAAGTATAAATTTTTTTTCACTTTTGGACAAAAAAGACTTTTCTTTTTCGAAATAGAAATTTTTTTACGTATTCAAACATTTTTTCATTTTTGAATAGAAAAAAATTTTTAAGTCTTATTTGAGACTTTTTGTATTTTTAAAAATTGACATCTCATCCAAACAGAAGTTAAAAAGTATTTTATATCAAAAAAATGATGTTTAAATAAGTAAAAATTTTCTATTTCTAAAGAAAAGTCTTTTCTGATACGAGAAAAATTTGATATCTAATACAAAAATGGAGACGAATTAATTTTAAACAAATAATTTTTGGTCTATAACAAGCGCGTCATATATCGTGGTATTATTTGATTTTTTTTAAATCACAAACTAGATACGTACGGAAAGGGATTTGCCCACGTAAACAATTACAATTAAACACATTATTATAAGATATTGATTTTATTTATTAATAGAAGATAAATTTTATAATATGAGATTTATAAATATGATTTATTTTTTTATTAATAATGATATATAATATTGATATTTAATATGATAGTATTTTAGGTATTTTTTTTTTACCATTGATTATCTTTTATTCCTTGTATTTCCATAAGTACACGTGCACTTATACTAAACAAAAACAAATTGTCGCGGAGTATTTGTCAATAACTTCCTGCTTTCTTCTGACAAATGTCCTTAAAAAAAAAAATGAAAAGGAAAATGAAAGAAAGATAATTAAACAGCACTCGGAGAAGATGATGAAGGAAAGGAAAGATCCCCGTCTATTTATAGAAGGGAAAGGCGCACACTTTCCTTTGTCGAATAACAGCCAATTAGTTTGCTCTCTCCTTCCTTTATAAAAAAAAAAAAAACTTGGTGGCATTTCTTGCTATTATCAGCTCCAAAAACAGAAAAGCTTCTGAACTCCTTCCATCTCCAAGAAAGGTTGAAAAAAAAAAAAAACTGATCAGAAAAAAAAATATATATATGTATACCCTGGATTTTTCTTTTTACTGCTTTTGTGCATGTTCATGTATACGATAAGTGGGTTTTTTCTAGGGATTTTTCTTTTTGATCGGATCTTTGTATCTTCTTCTTTAAATCTTGAACAAAACTCACTTTTTTGTTGTTGGTGTTGTTGTTGTTTCTTTTTTGGTCATTTAAAAGCTATTTTCAAGGGATTTTGGAAAAGGGGAGAAAGATCAAATGGCAGCAAGGAAGATAAAGATAAAGAAGATCGACAACGTTACGTCGAGACAGGTGACATTCTCAAAGAGGAGACAATGGCTTTTCAGGAAGGCTCAAGAGCTTTCCGTTCTCTGCGATGCTGAGATTGCTCTTATCATCTTTTCTGCTACGGGAAAGCTCCTTGAGTTCTCTAGCTCAAGTACGTACGCACATACATATACATAAATACATATATATATAAGTACATGCATGTGTTGGTAAGTACATATACATATACAAATACATGCGCGCGGGGGGCGGGCTGGCTGTACATACGGAAGAGATATTTATCTTCTATATATACGAACTTTGAAAGATTTCCTATCTAGATATTTTACATTCTAGACATATACATGTTTAGGTATTCTAAGCTTATGTTTGGATGAAATATTTGTTTTTTTAAAGATAAAAAACCTTATTTAAAATCAGAAAGTTTTTTTTAATTTAAAAGTGAAAAAGTGTTGAGGTAGATAAAAAAATTTTATTTTTATAAAAAAATCTTCTTTTTTAAGAGTTTGTTTTTTTATATTTCCTTATTACATGAAGATATGATTAAATAGCTTGTTCTTTTTTGAATGATGGGACTATAAGTGTTTTTTTTTTTTTCTGCAAAAGTAAGGATATAGAGGAGTAGGGATTTAAATCATCAAGGGAGTGTATAGGAACGTATGGACGGTAATTATTAAAAAAGGGTGCCCAGACCACATCATCGAGAGAGGACGCAAGAGCATATGGAGAATCAAGGACTCAGTTTGAGTATATATAATTTCTCCAATACTCTATTCAAAATGTTCAACAATATTATATAAATTATGGAGAGAACAGAAGGCCCATTTGAGAGTATTTGAGTTTGAGTTTGTTTCTTAGAAAATTAAAATGGTAATGAGAAAACTTTGTTTCATTTTCTCGTTCCTTAGTAAAATAGGAAAACAATTTTTGTTTTGTTTTTGTTTTCTTACTTCGTGCAAATTTTTAACATGTTTTGCCAGTGTGCCTACTTCATAGACTAGGCAAAGTGGTAGAAATTCTTAGTAAAAAGCTCTATCAATTAGAGTTTATATGAATACAATTTATAATTACATAATCTGATAATTTATTTAAAACTGACATTTTTCTTTAAATTATTAAGCGATATCTTAATTCCTAATATGAAAGTAAATATAAATAAATACAAAAACTCTTAATAAAGATAACTACATACAAAATATTAACTTTTCCTAATACATATCTAGGTCATATGTTTATCAAACCGTAATGAAATGCAACTTAACGAGTAATGGTTTCGAAAGATTGAAATAAATGACTAAAATGCAACTGAATGAGGATCGATATTGATTTTGTTTCTAACATTAGCTAATTAGTGTTTCGCTTTCTAATTGATATTTACCTACACTTTTACTCATTTTCAGACCTACAGGTGAGAAGGAGGAGGGAGTGTTAGAATACATTATTATAGTTGGCCTATCACCAAGCTTATATTATTAGGATAAATTGATAAACTAACCACTTGATATAAGATACACGGTTCTGTATGCCTAATTGTTTGCTCATTTCAACAAGTTCCTTGTATTCTTGTTGTTGATCCATCCTGATGAACACAAGCTTATCATCCTATATGGTGACCCATCTGCTTATCATCTTATACAGCACTTAGGGACATTTGGTAAACGCATTGCATTTTGATTGTATTTGAATGAAATTTGTTTTTTGAATGTTGTATTTGGTTGAAAAGTATTTGTTTGGTATTTGAATGAAATGTGTGTTTGGATGAAAAGTATTTTAGAGTTGAAAAGTTGATGTGATTAATAAAAATAGAGATAAATAGTGAAGTTGAAAAGTTAATGTGATTGTTTTAAAAATATTTTAAATAGTAATTGTTTTCGTAACACTGTTGCAAAATTTACGTTTGGTGTAAAATTGTATTGCATTTAAGTAAAATTAAAATGTAATTTTTTTTGTCAAACAACACCTTAGTCATCTAAAGTAGAATTGAAAATAATTCAATTCCCTTTCTAGTTTTTTTCCAAATTTACTATAGGAATCTTATCAGTTAGGTGTCGTTTGGAGAAAAAATTACATTTTAATTTTACTTAAATTCAATACAATTTTGCACCAAACACAAATTTTGCAACAGTGTTACGAAAACAATTACTATTCAAAACATTTTTAAAACAATCACATCAATTTTTCAACTCCACTATTTATCTCTACTTTTACCAATCATATCAACTTTTCAACTCTAAAATATTTTTCATCCAAACACACATTTCATTCAAATATAAAACAAATACTTTTCAACCAAATACAACATTCAAAAAATAAATTTCATTCAAATACAATTAAAATACAATACGTTTACCAAACGCCCCCTTAATTTATTAAAATGTCATCATGCATAGTAAATAATAATTGGTTTGAGAAGTGCATTATCAACGGAGAGCACTTAGGCTCGGTATTCCCTTTTTTTTTTTTTTTCTTTTGTACAATAGGAGTGTTTGTTTGTTATATTGTATTTGTATTACGTTTAAACGTAATGTAAGTTTTATTCAAATATAAAAATATTACACTTAAATATCAATCATTTCATAATTTAAATCCAATACAAGTACTATTCACTATTTCACATTTTTTTTTTACTTTTACCAATCACATCATGTACTCTCTTTCTCTCTCTCTTTTTTCTCTATACTTTTATTAATCACATCACATATAATACAATTCAAATACTTTTTATCGAAATAAATATTACATTTAAATATAATACAAATATATTTTATCTAAAAATATATTATATTCAACGTATTGTATTCATATATAACATTAATGTAATACATTATTCAAATGCCCCTTATATATCATCATTCGTAATTTTGACAGTAAAAAAATAGTCCTCCCCTTCTCTTTCGTATTCATATACTCGTATACGAAGTAAACATGCCCAAGAATATTCTCTCTACAAATTAGAGTCCGTGCAAGTAGCCACAATTATACTAGGATGCCAGTATTACCAGGAATGATTAGTATTTGGCGTAAAGCGTGTGGGTAACCTTTTAGATAATACCTTACCGTTTCATTTTCAATATTTCTATTTTTGTATTTTAGTCTCTCTCTTCCATTTTTAAATTGCTTAAATTTTAAGAATTCATAACTTTTTTAATTCATAACTTTTTTAATTCAAAACAAAATAAGATTATTCTTATATCAAAATATTCATAACAATGAGATGAATAAAATAAGATTCATTTTGTATGTTTTTTCTGAAAAAATTTCACAATTGCATACTATTTTCTATATTCCTCTTTTTTTTTCCGAAAGTCTTCTCTCGAAACATATATTTTTCGACTTAACCTCCAAAATCCTTTCTCCAGATGTCCTCTAATTGAGCCTTTACATTAGTCAGTCATTTAATATATATCAAAACATCTCTTATCTATGTATGCATTTCTAATCCGATCGAGAAAATTTTTTGTTTAGCCATTACACCATGCTGGACGAAAGCATTGAGAGACAATAGAGAAAGCTAGAGGGATTGAGATAAATGATTGAGAGGATTATATGGCAGCCTTTCATATTATTTGATAAGAGGTAGCGAGAGTTGAAAGAATAATATAAATTATGTTGCTAATCACTATGTTATCCATTTACATAATCTTTTTAAACATTAGTTAGTTAGAATAATATTAATTAATTGGCTATTCCCTATGTTATCCATTTACGTAATCTTTTTAAACATTAATTAATGGTTTAGAAAAAGAAAAAATGAGAGTGTCATGGATTTTTAAAAAGTAAAAAATATTTATTTGAGTTTGAGTTATATTAAAAAATAAAGATTTAAACACACACTATTTTCCTTCTCTAACATGCATATTTATACCTTCATCTTCATGTAACTATATACTAGGAAGTTGGACCATGCATGTAGAGTTTGTAGGATATATTCATGAATAATGAATCTATATCTCTGTATTGGCAACATTTATATGGGCCAATAAATACCACTAATAATTAATTTTCAACTTTCTTTTTGTAAATTGATGAGACATGTTGTAAACATATTATATTCACATTATATTTGAATGTAATGTATTGAATGCATTTTATATTTAGATGAAAAGTATTTATTTTGTATTTGAATGCAATGTATGTTTGGATGAAAATTATTTAAATTGTATTTTAGAGTTGAAAAGTTGATGTGATTGATAAAAGTAAATAGGAGTGAGATAGAGAGAGAATATAATGTGAATGAAAAAAAAATTATTTTCAAAATATTCTAGAATAGTAAATGTATTTGAGGTACTATTTAAAAACATTATATTTGAACGTAAAACTTTTATGTTTATATGAACATTGCATTGTGTTTAAACGCAATGCAAATGCAAAACTGTAAACAAACTCCCCATGAGTTTATAATTTTCAATTCTAAGTGTTTAACATGGATATGTTGGTAGAGGTTTTTTAATAGTACAGTGCTAGGGATCTCATTAATTTTAATTCTAGCTAATTTGGTATGTGAATTGTCTTTATTTTATTAATAACTACAAGTTAAATAACAGTTAGAGATATAGATTTATCAATCAAAAATGATAACTCACCATCACTTGAGTTGGTGTGTATCTGTGTGGATATGCATATATAAAGATAACTAGAATTGAATTGGGCTTTTAGCACCATACTCTTTTGGTTAAATCACCACTCTCCTTTTCTGATAATTTTATTCCTTATATTTTTGGCAGGCTTTCTTTCTTGCTCGACGCCTAAAATGGGGAAAATTAAACTAATGAATATGTTTATACTAGCTGGTTTTTTTATTTTGATGAATGAACTACTCTATTAATTGCATCATAAATAAGGTTGTGACGTTGGAATTAATTAGTTCTAATTGGTCATTACTGTGTCTGTGTTTATATATATCGCTCAAGCTAACTAAGCGAGCTACTGTCATGAATAATCTCCTACTTGATCTTAATTTGGTTGTTGCAATATTTACTAATTTAAGACTACGAGCAGCTCACATATGCACGCATGTGCTTAATTTTGAACATTAAGCAGGATCAACTAATTGTGTGCATGTATATATAGGATAGGAATGCTTGGCGATTAAGTGCTAACTAATATATTCTCTCAACATGCTAACTAATATATATGTATACATATCTCTCAATATGTTTTTTCAGCAGCAAGAGACGGTAGAGACCTAGTTGAAGATCAAATGCAAATTAGTGAAAGGATATATCAGGTATGTGCATCAACTTTTTTTTTTTTTCCAAGTCTGACTTTCTTATCACTTGTTCATCGGAAAAACTAGATGTAGGTAAAAATTTTTGAATAAAATATGGAGACATGAATTGGTAAATATACGAAGAAATCTCGATTAGTCCACACCAATACGATACGAAGATACATAGACCACTTGTGGTCTATGTGTCCACTTGCGCACAATCAACTTTGGCCTATTGATAGCTTTATTAGCACATCAAAGTAGTAGAAACGGAGGAATCCACGACTGTTTTTAATGGTCGTGAAAAGCTTTCCATGGCCGTTAAGAGAACGATAGTGGATTCCTTGATCATGGAAAATAGAAGATTCCACAATTTTTTTTAATGGTCATGCAATCCTCACTTTACACGACCGTTTTGAAACGATTGTATAAAACTTTACACAACCGTTTTGAAACGATTGTATAAAACTTTACACGATCGTTTTGTGGAAAATGGTTGTGGTTTTATTAACATTCCACGATTGTTTATCGTGGAAACGACCGTGGAATGTCCTTCTTTAAAAAAATTATTTTTATTTAATTTTTTATTTCTCACTAGTGGCAAATCCTTTATGTTAATTACGGTTCAAAATTTATATATATAAATTTATATCACAATTATACACAAATTTATATAAGTGCATATTTAATATTAAGTACAAAATTTGTCCATTAATCTATATTCATTTAATGAAGTCCATTACAAAATATGTCCATTCGTGTCTAACCACTAACAAATCATTATATGTATAATCCTTCTTAGTTGGAAGGCTACATAATCTATCAATTTTTAAAGATATTTCCCACATAAAAGCCATCACAAAATAATCACATTCAATATTACCCGATTGTTGAGGACATTTAGTAGGCCTAATTAACATTTCATAATTTTTTCGTTGTGTTATTCCTACTCCAACTTAAATCTTCTAGTCATTAAGTACCTTTACAATTTAACAAAGTTCAACTTAAACAAAAATAATGTAATATTAAAACACATTTTGGAACACAAAATTATATATTTACAAGTTAATTAGGTTTCAAAAATCATCAAGTAGTTTATGGCCAGAGGATCAAAATACATCACTAAGTCATCCCAAGGATCAATAACTACTAGGATCTAATGTTCACCTCTATTATATGGCATGAGATATAGCTTTCCTCTTAGTGCATTAGTCAATAACTGTAAAATATTATCGGCTTACTCCCTAAGGCTAGTAATGGTATCTCGATTACTTTGTATAACCGGTGGTGAGATAAGGGTTGGTGAAATAAGTCCAAATTGTTGATCAAGGTCCTTTTTGGTGCACTCCTTGACTAATAGTTGCAAAATATATTATCAAACTTATTATGAAAAAAATCATAACATTAATAAGGAAAATAAGCATGATTTAAAGATAGATTTATTACCTGAGGAATATCATTATACTGTTTGCACTAATTTGTTTAAATGAAATGAAATAGTAGACATTTTCATATCCAAGATAGATAGGCACGTCAATACCAATGTTGTCCTCTTATACTAGGCACTGTATCTGTGTACCGTCACACAGTATTTCTTGATTGTAAAAAGTCAATAGTTTAAACTGTGGGGGTAGGTCACTAAAGTTAAATGAAGGTAGTTATTCTTCCTTTCTTTCATCTTGTACCTCAAGTTGTGACTTTAGATTTTTCTTCCTTGCTTTTTTTGTAAATACTTTTATTTACCTCAGCTTGGTTTGGAATGCAAGTAGGACCTCGATTGGCCTTGCTCAAAGAAATATCAATGTTAATTAATTTTCATGGCCATGCAACAAACCTACCAAGAGCCCTTTCTACGGTTGTTGCCTTGTTTGTCAAAATAGGTAGGTGTGTGTGGTTTAATTTCAGCACAGTACTAATGACACATACATTCCCCTCACTTAAAATAATCCCATGAACTATATTTGTTGGAAGACAGTTCATGTATGCCCTTCTAATTACAACAAGCATATGTCCACCATTGACTAAATCATTGATAAAGAGATTGCATTCTTTATTTGTATTCAGCATAGGTGTTGGATTGGACAACAAAGATTACCTTTCATGCATGGTGCTGCTTGCTTTGAAGCTGTTGTGTTAGTCATAAGTAGGTGGAATGCCATCCTTATCCATTGGTGCAATACCTTGCTTTACCCAAAGAATGCTAATAGTTTGTGTCAACTATTCTAACTAGCGTATTAGGTTTGCCACTTTAGTATTCAATTTCAAATCTAAAGGGTTGAAGTATTAGGATTGTTTTACAAACTTAGACTGACCACACATACTACCTGAATGTTTAAGATTGCCTAATGCCTTGGTCAATTTATCATTGATTCTAACTAATTCAAAAGTCCCTTGGGACTGTTGGATGTTGCACTCCTCTTATGCATAATTAAAAACATATCAGTATCCTTAAACAATGACACATAAATGACATTATATTTAGTAATAATTGAAACTTACTAGCTTCTTAGAAATATGGTGATGGATCCTTTAACTCCCCATAAGGTTTATACTGCTGTAGTAGCCACAGATCATTTCTTTTGAGATGTTTCCCCGTACTCTCAAATTGCTTTATAATATTGTTAAAAAACATGGAGGAGAAAATAATTTTCTTATTTATTGTGGAGAAAACCCAAAATAAGTTATTTACATTCCTTTTTTTTATCGAGTTTTCTGTATCTATCTCTGCCTCCCCTTGATCCGTATATCATTTTCTTGTTAGTTCATGTCTTTTTGCCAACACTCAATGAACTTGATCCAAGCATATTTTTTTATGAAGGGGTAGTTTCTATTACTTTGAGAGGCTGAGTGAAAACACTTTTTTCATAAAGATAATTATTAACAAAAGTCACATACTGATCAGATTAAAATTTTTTTGCTGAATCACCACATAATCTCATAGCTACTTTGAAAAACCCTTCAGTCACGATAAAAGAAATGATAATTTCCATCTAAACTCTTTGTTTAATTAGATCTAAATCATTACTTATAAAATCGGATATCCAAATTGGAATGTGCTCTCAAGCGAGCACTCTAATTCAACTTATAAGCTCATCACCCTCCTTACCCATTGGTTGATCTTTCAAATCAAATTCAACTTTTGTTCTTTCTCCCCTTTTCCAGACTTAATGGACTCATTTCACTAGTATCACCCTTTGCATACTATTGGCTTCGGGAGTAAATCCAACATTTCTCCACGGTTTTCCATGTTTGGAAGTCATTGGCACAATCTCATTCCTCTCTTAGGACATTGTAAATCAACCTATACCAAGTTCCCATCCAGACAATCAAATCATATTCAGTTAATATATTACCAAATCTTAAATAAAATACCAAAATATTGACATATTCATAACTCATTTCACAGTGTCATATTAATAATTTATACTCTTAGCACATTTCTGAATTATAAATAAATTCAAATATTTCATCGAATACCTAATATGTAAAATCAAAGATTCACATTATATTTAATGAAATGGTCGTGTACTGTAGACCTACTGATTACACCTAAGTTATGACAAAATAAAGTGGTCAATTATAGCACAATTAGGACAGTCAATCCCAAGAGAAGGTGATAAAACAAACTAAAAAGATTAATAGAACAAAAGCGTTGGAGAGACACGTAATCAAACAAAGAAAAAAAAGAAGTGTTTTTGTGATTTTAGAGCAACTTAATTAAAAGATAATACAATTTAAAATGGAGAAAATTCAATAGTTAAAAACGATAAAGTATCGAGAATCCTCTACATACTTCGTTCATCTATGTGAATTTTGATTTATAAATTGACTCAATTAAAAGTTTTACATCTCGAATAATTAATCAAAAAATAAGATTTGAAGAAATTTTAAATTATATATATTTGAGTAAATAAAATTTTCACGTTAAAAACTATAAAAAATTATTTTATAAAAAATCTAAAAGCTACAATATACTACCAGCGGTATTGCAGTAAAAGACTATTGATAAAAACTATATCTATTAATATATTGTATCATGCAACAATCACATAAAAAAAGCTTGATTGATTTTATATAAAAGTCGTCTGCAAAATATATTAAAATAAGAAATAAATAAGATGAAAGAAAATTATTTACTCAAATATGTAAACTTTACAAATCGTTAACTAATCAAAATCTAAATAAGCTCATGACACATAGAAGATCATTTCTAATTTCATCCAATAACTTTAGCTTAGCTTGCAAAACATTCTCACAAAATTTTAGAGAGAAAATATAAGAATGAAAACAAAGCAAAATTAGAGAGAAATAGTGTATCTTTCCATTTACTCAAGCCTCCCCAAGAATGCAATTTTATAGGCATAATATTGCACTATTCCACCTAACCTCCACACAAACTTTTTTAAGTTACTACAGTACTTGGTGCACACATAAAACAACCTTTTAAACTTGCTACATTAGTCAGTGCATACACAATACAAATTTTTTAAACTTGCTACAATACTATAATACTACAATAGTCGGTGCATACTTGTTACAGTACTACAGTAGTTGATCCATACTAGTTACAGTAGCTATAATAATACATTAGCTACAGTTTGGTACCTGAAATTAAGAAAGATCCAGTGTGATATGATGCGTTGATCCATACTAGTTACAGTAGCTATAATAATACATTAGCTACAATCTGGTGTCTGAAATTAAGAAAGATCCAGTGCGGTATGATGCATAATAAGCTTAATTTTTATAATTTCCTGACATGAATAGTAACACCCACTTTCTTAATTTGACACTACAGAAAAAATAGTACTAAAATTAGATATTTTCAAAATAAGATACCATAGGTAAATTCATTGAAAATATTTAATTTTAAACTTATTTAATGTATTATTAGAAACAATAAGATAGAATAAAGTAAAATTAAATAAAGATTTCATGAAATTTATAAATAATTTAAATTAAAGTATACAAAACAAAATAAATCAAAACAAATAAAAAAAACTAAAATTCTCAAGAATAAACCAATATTTGTGAATAAAAAAATGGTAAAATAATTTTATTTTTTTAGAGTTATCACCTATCACAACTGTTGATTATAAAAACAAAACAATCATGGTAGGTTATATTCAAACTCGTAAGAACCAATTTTAAAATTCTAAATACATACCCACATTTACACATTTTATCAAATACCTAATATATAAAATCAAAAATTTATATTATATTCAATAAAACTGTCATGTAATGTAGACCTATCACGATCCTTAATTATAAAAATGGTTATGATAGGTTATATTCAAACTTATAAGCACCCATTTTAAAATTCTAAATACATATCCATATTCACGCATTTCATTGAATACCAAATATACAAAATCAAAGATTCACATTATATTCAATAAAATTATCGTATAATATAGACCTACCATGACTGTTAATTATAAAAATGGTTGTAGTAGGTTATATTCAAGCTTATAACACCCATTTTAAAATTCTAAACACATACCCACATTTATGCATTTCATCGAACACCTAATGTTCAAAATTAAAACTAAAACAAATTTCACAAAACATCATATCTATATTCACCAAACAAATTCAAATGCTTTTTTAAAAACCTAGTACACACAATCAAATCACAAAACAAATTACCACAGTTGTCCTAATCTTATACCCACATTAACCAACCAAAACACACACTTTTTTTTTTTCCAAAAATCTTATTCACCTAAATATTTTCTCTAATTATTAATTCACCTATGCCCATATTCAACTATCATTTCACCCATACCCACATTTCACATTTATATCAATAAAAATAAAATAACACCAAAACCTATGAACAACAACTTTGATGATGGCGAGGGAGAGAGCGAGCAACGACAACAAAGGCGAGGGGAGGTGGTGACAATGAGGCAAGAGAAAAAAAAGACAACGAGCAAGAGAGATTTGGTGGGTTTGTTAAGAGAAAGTGTGTGTCTATTTTAAGAGTTTTCAAAATAAAAAATAAAAAAAGAAAGTAATAATTGTTTTTTGAGAAATGATCATGGTAGCCTTAACATTACACGATTGTTATATCAAAAATGGTTGTGCTATATTAATTTAAGTTTACATGACCAATTTTAAATAAATGATTGTGTAAACTTACAAATCATGATCATTTAGTAATAAAACGGTCGTGGTATGTATTTTAAAATTGAAAAATATTTTTTTATATTTTTTCCCATTGACGGCCAATCTTATGTATTATCCATACAGTGGCCCGGATTGCAAAATATTAATTTCTATGATCATCAAACAAAAATAATAACAAAATAAATTCTTAATTTGTAATATTAATTAATCAATATTAACATATGTCCATAAGTAAGATTATGAATATGCATATATACAAATAAATAGTATATACAAAATCAAATGCATTTTTTTCGTTGGGTTCTTAACACGTGTCCATTCAACATCTAAATGGAATAAATGGGAAACATTATCATTAAATTCATCAATATCCTCAACTAGTGGCAATCCCCTCATAAAAGATGGAATGTTGGTTTAATTTTCGTTTATATCTTCTTATCCATCATGAATTATTCTTTACTTTATTGGCACAACTAAGGATAACTCTAAATTATTGGGATCCATTGTATAAAAAATTTGGATTGCTTATAATGCCATAATAAAAGGATCATTTTTGTATCTCAGTCTCCTAAATTCCACCACTGTAATGCCGTCATTATCAATCTTAATATAATTATTGTCATCCCACTTGCACTTAAACAGTATTGTTCCCAAATCATAATATTCAAGTTCCTAAATATTTTCAATGAAATCATAATAATCTATAGTACCATACACCAGGTTCTTGTCCTTAGCAGAGGAAATATGCATAGCCTCGGTATAGAGGCTCATACAATTATTTTGGGTAAGATGCTTTTCATCTCTTTTGCGAGTGTAGAAAGTATAGTTATTGACACAATATGATGTATACCTTGTACCTAGCAACGACGGTCATCTAGCTAGCTTTATTAAGTCTTGTGAAAGGCCGGCTTTCATAAACATATGTCTTCTTATCCATTCCCAAAATGTCCAGTCGTATTCCTTTTGCAACAATTTTTCACTTCTTCCTCTTCTTGGATTCGTATCTCTTAATTCATTCATGTGTACCCCAATGAAAGGCTCCATTTCCCTAATATTGTGCAAAACGTAAATACATACTTGCTCTCATTCATCTCGATTAACCGATGAAGGAATGTTGAAAGACAGTATTTTTTACTCAATATTTATTGTCTTTGACAACCCTATTGGCTCTGTGTTAGACAAATATTCGGAGCAAAATTTAATTGATTCCTCCATCGTGTAGTTTTTTACTATACATCCCTTCGGCCTATTATGGTTCTTCATATAACCCTTTAGAACATTCATGTACCTTTCAAAGGGGTACATCTACCTTAAATACACCGGTCCATATAATTTAAGTTCCCAAACTAAGTGTACTAGTAGATGAATCATGATGTCAAAAAAGATAATAGGAAATACTTCTCAAGCATGTGTAAAGTCATCACTAACTCCGACTATAACGAACCTAACGTAAGTGAAATATTAACCTTGGTGTATATTGAATTGAAAAATAAGCACAACTTGGTAATCGTGAACCTCACATCCTTTGTTAAAACTCCCTGCAAAGGCAAGAGGTAATAATTGCTACATTAAGGTATGATAATCATGCATTTTCATCCCAATGAGCCTCAAATCCTTCATATATATTATCCTATTAAAATTTTAAAAATACCATTCGGCATTTTTACAAAAGTAAGCCATTCATAGAGCTTTCTCTTTTCTTGTCTCGGTATTGTATACTTTGCTAGAGGTAAGTAAGTGTCATTCCTTTTTTTTTTTTTCTAAAGGATCAAATTTTCATCTCTTTAAGATCTAGCTAGGCTTTTTAATTATCTTTTGTTTTATTCAAAATGTTAAGCAACGTGCTCACTATTGTTTTGTAAACGTTTTTCTCAATATACATAATATCCAAGTAATGACGTACGTAAAGTAACTTTCAATATGGAGGTTCATAGAAGATTGACCTTTTCTTCCATGGTTCATCGATCACCGATTCTTTTTTATTTCGTTTTCTCTTCCCTAAAACTACCTTCATATATTTAACCATCTCAAATACATCTTCGCCTATCAAAACCCTGACAAAGAGCTCTTTATTGGATATTGCCATCAAAAGCCTTGTTTTGTTTATAGTAATGACAGTTTTTTGGCAAGAATCAAATGTGGCAAAGGAAAAGTTTTCTTGCACTTTTTTAATTGAATAGAAGATGTGTCCTCATACAAATAGGACAACTTATAAAAGTCCTCATAGCATAATTGAATAGGTTTATGTGTGCAGGAAAGTCATTAATTGACCAAATCAACATTATATGGAGTTTGAACGTCTTTTGATGATAAGAATCTCTAACTTCTATCCTATATTCCCACAAGCTTTTTAAATAATCAATTAATGGTGCTACATACACATCAATGTCATTCCTCGGATGTTAAAGACCTAAGATTAATAAAGTCAGCATCAAGAACTTCCGCTTTATATATAACTTTGGAGAGAGATTGTAATTGACAAGTATGACTAACCAAATACTATGCTGACTACTCATATTACTATATAGGTTTGTTTTGTCTACTGACAAATTGAGATGTAGATTTTTTAGTTCTACACTAAAATCTGAATGAGTGACATTAAAGGTCTTCTATTGTGATGAATCAACTGGATGTCTAAGCATACCATTATCAACACGTTTATCACAATGCCAAGTCAAATTCTTGGCATGTTCAACATTACAGAATAAATGCCAAAAACGTGGAGCTAGTGGAATGTACCATAGCACTTTTGTCAACACTTCTTTGCTACCATTTAATGATTTCTTGTCCTTTTTCCATCTTGACTCTTTACAAACTGGGGATTCATCTAAATCTGCATACTTCTTCCGTAAAGAACGTAATTATTTAGACAAGCATGTAATCTTTTTATATTCTATTTTTAAAATGCTCAATGTCTTCTCGGTTTCATGCATACTTGATGGTATTTTGTTATCATCCAATAGAACATCTATTATAAATTCTAAAAGAGTTATGAAACTAGAATTTGTCCACCCTCCTAAAGCCTTCACGTACCATTATTTAACCAATACTGATAATTTTATATATTTTGTACACCTATCATACAAGGTTGCCTTGGCGTCATTTATTATTACTTCAAACAACTCCAAATAGTGTACAAAGTGTTCTTCTAAATTATTTATCATATCAAACATATTATCACCTACATATTCTTCAACATTAATATATTCTTTTCCTTTATTTGTTGATGTTTAATTAGTATTGAAATAAGCTTTATGGTGTAAATACCATGTTTAGTAAGAACAAATAATCTCATATATAAGTAAATGTGATCTAACTTCACTAATTGAGTGAGATCTATGATTTCCACATTCAACATTAGGACATGAATCTTATCAGGTTCCATGTGAGCTTTGGCAAATGATAAAAATTCTTCAACATCGTTTTCATATATTTTACTCAATCTATCAAACTACATCCATTTTCTATCCATATATGCAATCTTTAAATCAAAAAAATCATAATATATATTCAATAATCAACTTTTTAGAATTAAACAAATACTCAAGATTTTGAAATAATTAAACAAATACCCATTACACAACAAATTCAAAAAATATCAAAAAATAAAACTAAAACAACAATCTCAAAATAAAAAATGATATATTTAACATCTAAAATAACAACAATAAGATAAAAATAACAAAAAAAAAAAAATTTAATAATCACTTACAAAACAATAAGTAGATGGAATGATAGATGTAGTGGAGACATCCAACGAAGATGAGGTGATGAGGCTGTTGTAATTTTAATACTCTACAAAATAAGGGTCGTGGTTGGGATGAATGTGTCAAATAGGCCATGGATTACATGACTGTTTATTAAAAATAGTTGTGGAAGCTTTTTATTACATGATCGTCTCATGTAATGCTGATTTTCCATGACTATTTAAGAAAACAGTCTTGAAAGCTTCCACTTACATGAACATTTTGATTTTAATTGTACGTTTTTTGACTCACTTCACATGGTCGTTTTTTAAAAATGATCAAGAAATCTCAGTAGTAAAATCCAATTTTTCTAGTAATGTCACTTTCCGAAGTGATACAGAGCTCATGCTAAACAATTTACTTTGAAGAGAGTTTGAGGCTACAAATCAGAAAAAAAAAAAAAAAAAAAAAAAAAAAAAAAAAAAGTGGCGGGGGATTGTCACCTCCTAAGTGAACGAGTTGTCGCACTAGTCAATGATACTTATATAATTTATTGATTATCTATCACAAATACCAAAAATATGCAAGTGTTAAACTTTTATAGATTTTACACTATTAAAATGATTGTTTTGTCTTAACCTTTTTATTACCCCCAACAAATTATAATTTAGTGTCTTGACATATCACGAGAATTTTTTCATGTATTAGTTCTCACTGTGGAAACAACCAATCATGAATCCTCTTTCTCTTTCACAAGATTTTAGATTTGAGTTAATTGCAATGTGATAAGCTTGATATATGCACAACTTGTTTTGTGAATCAATCTATGTCTCGTGGGTATTATCTTTCCCGAAAAATATTGGGATATACTATCCGTGGTACAGGGAGATATTTAATAAGCATTGGGTAAACTTATAATAGGAATTATAATTTCATTTCATTTATAAATATTGTCGTCTTTAGTTAATTGAAAATTAGAGTTTTAAAATGTAAACTAAAATATTACTCTTTTCGGAACATTTGTGATAAAAACATTTAAAGAGAAAATTTTAAACATAGACATTTGAATTGTTTTAAACTGATATATGAATGTTAGGGCCCGTTTGGGGGCTGTTTTCTAGCCCCCAAAAATCATTTTTTTTTTCAAAATTTCACCACTTTTCATTATTTATATCTCCAAAACGCTCTAATAAACTCCAAACTTTAAAAATTCATAACTTTATGTATACAAATCCAAATGAGATAATTTTTTTTAAATTACATAGAATTTCGAGAGGAACGAAATAATATCCACATTGATATTTTTTTTCTAAAAAAAATTTTAAAATTTTTTATTTTTTCACCTCAAATAGTTTTTTCTTTCAAACATATTTTTCAAAACAACTTTTTTCCAACTCAAAAATAATGTCTCCAGCCTCCTCCCCAAACACCTATTTAATATTCTAAATTGAACATTTAATTTGTATTTAGAATAAAAATTTTGAATGAAATTTTAAAGTTTGACCAAACAAAAATACAATTTACTACAGCTTTATTATAGGGTGATAAAGAGAGGAGTGCAGCATTTAAAGAAAAAAGAAAGGAAAAGTAGGTTGGGTCAATTGGATATAACGATAACGTTGGTGAAGTGAGTCGAAAGTGATTTCTAATTTTAAAAGAATATTTTTATAGCAAAAAAAAAAAAGGTACGGAAAGCGACTCTGTCCACGTAAAAACAATTTACGACAATTTTCCTTTTTTTTAATTTTCAAAAAAGTATTAAACAGCAATAAATAAAATGCAAGCTATTTTTTGCATGGAGTAAACTTGCTTTACCAAATAGATAAAGATACGATGGGATGTTTATTTGTTTTACTGAGTTTGTCTTATATTTAAATATAATATAATTTTTATTTATATTATATTCTTTTTATATCTTAATTTTTTTATGTATTTTTATTAATTATATTAATTTTTTTATTTTAAAATATAATTTAAATATTTTTTATCTAAACATATATTATATTCAAATACAAAGTAAGTATTTTTCATCCAAATATAAAATATATTTAATACATTATGTTTAATATAAACGTAATATTTTCACCAAACATTTTATAAATTTCTGTTTGTTTGATTACTTTATTTTTAGAAAATAAAAAATATTTATTTTTAAAAAATAGAGCTTTTAATTTATGTATACGAATATAAAAAAATTTTCACTTTTAAATATCAAAAAAAGGCTTTTCCTTTTAGAAAAGAAATTTTTTTTTATCTATCTAAATAACTATTTATTTATAGATAAAAAATTTTTCTATTCTAAAAATAAAAATTTTTTATTTTCTAAAAAAGAATATTCCACTCAAACGAAAACTAAAAGTTAATATTGCAACTCATTAAAGGTGTACATGATGCTTAAAATTAGTGGATCATTGCCTGAAAAGAATAATGATAATTACAAAACCAACCTTCATATGTTAACAAATTACGTATGTTCTCCAAATTCTTTATTTCAAAAATAAAAAATAAAAAAGCCTAAAAAAAGAACTACTGCTCGTTTTTGTCATGAATAATGATTACAATCTAATTTCAATTTAACGAAGCCGGCCCAGTTCATCAAGAAAAAAACGGCTTGAGCAAAATAATTCCCAGATCCGACTGTTCTCTGTAGCGATAAGAAGGAGGGAGAGGGAGAACACTGACGAGATCCTCGACCAAGGGTCTCTCTACTGTAGCTGAGACAGGGGGCTTGCTGATGGGCATGAAGGGGGGAGCGATGTTGACGGCAATGAGGAGGTCGTGGTGGCGACGAGACGCTTGGGGTGGCTGAGGTGATGATGACGAGGGTAGATGGACGCTTGTTGTGGAGCTCTAAGGCTGCTACTATAGAGTGGGCTGATAAAGGTTTGGGTAATAAAATGTAATCATTTTTTGAAATTTTATAAATAATTGGATTGTTTTTAAACGAATAATGGGTTTTTTTTTAAGGGTCCATTTTGGGAGTTATAGAGATTTTTTTTTTTTATAAAAAAATAAGTTTTAAAAATCGTGTTTAGACAAATAAAATTATTTAGAATAAAAAAATATAAAATTTTAAAAATTTATTCAAATAAAATTATTAATATGTATTTTGTTCTATTTTTCTCTAAAAATTTTATGAAATTATTAAAAATCATTATATTTAAACTTATATATTTTGTTATAAACTTTTAAAGTTTATAATTTATTGTAAAGTTTTAAAAATATAAATAATAAAAATTATTATATGTTAAAAAAAATACCAACAAAAAAAAAAATAACATGCCTCCAACCTCCCTCACACGCGGGCTATAATTAGAAAACTTGAAAACAGGGGGTGGTTCCTTATTTAAAAAAAAAAAAAAAAGGGAGGTGGTCAAATGTGCTTGTTTCTATTTAGGTGAGGTTTGGAAATTTTTTTTTTAATTTTATTTAAATACAAAATAATTTTACATCAAATATAAATTTTGTTACAGTGTTACGAAAATAATTACTATTTAAAATATTTTTAAAACAATCACATCAATTTTTCAACTTCACTATTTATCTCTACTTTTACCAATCACATCAATTTTTTAACTCTAAAATACTTTTCATCCAAACACACATTTTATTCAAATACAAAACAAATACTTTTCAATCAAATACAACATTCAAAAAACAAATTTCATTCAAATATAATTAAAATGCAATGTGTTTACCAAACGCCCCCTTAGCTTTTATGAAACGTAATTTTAACTTTGACCGTTGATGTTTATATTTTTTATATAAATAAACAGGAATAACTTATTATAGAATTCGCATTTATGCCTTGTATGATCCCATTTATATCTTATTTGTTTATCCTATTGTATTTACATTATTTTTAAATATAATATAATATTCATCTAAATACAAAAATATTACATTCAAATATTAATCGTATTATAGTTTAAATCCAATACAATCATTATTCACCATTTACTTATTTTATTATTTTTATCAATCACATCACATATAATACAATTTAAATACTTTTCATCCAAAAACACATTACATTTAATACTTTTCATTTAAAAATACATTGCATCCAAATACAAATTACATTCAATACCTTGTATGGTCCCATTTATATCTCGTTTATTTATCATATTGTATTTATATTACATTTGAATACAGTATAATTTTTATCCAAATATAAAAGTATTATATTCAAATATCAATCGTATTATATTTTAAATTTAATACAATAATTATTTACCATTTACTTTTTCTACTACTTTTTTCAATCGCACTACATACTCTTTTTCTCTCTCTCTTTTTCTCTCTATTTTTTCTAATCGCATCATATATAATACAATTCAAATACTTTTCGTTCAAAAACACATTACATTTAATATTTTTTATCTAAACACATTATATTTAAATATAATGTAAATACTTTTCATTCAAATATAAATTATATTCAATATATTATATTCAAACACAATATGTTATCCAAATACTCAATTAATTTTTTCAAAAAAGAAGATAACGAGGAAAGAAATATAAATTCTGTTTGGATCAAGCTTTAGAGGTCTTTTTTTTTTTTTTTTTTTTATGAAACAAGGTAATTTTAAAAAATATATTTAGAAAAAAAATTGTTTTCAATAAAAAATATAAAATTTTATAAATTTATTTAGAAAAAATTATTAATATATACCTTATTTTGTTTATTTTAAAATTTTATGTAATTTAAAAAAATTATTTTATTTAAATTTATATGTATATGAATTTTTTTAAAATTAAGAGTTTATTATTATATTTTAAATGTATTAATAATAAAAAATAATAATGAAATGTAAAAATGTATTAAAAATATTTTTAGGAGACCATTTTTGATATAGTTTAGCCATAAAAGGTCAAGGCAAACTTTCGAGCGTGTTTGTTTTTGGTTTTGAATCGGATTTCACGATTCCCTAGAAAATCGATTTCAAAATCGATGTGAAATTGTGTTTTGTTTGTATTATTTTTGAAAACAGATTTCAAAACGAATCCAAAATCGCTTTTGTTCTCAATGTAAAATTGAAAACGACTAAAAGTCGTTTTCTCTGATTTCATTTTTCCCATTTCTTTGATTTAATTATTATGGTTAATTAAGATTTAATTGATATAGTAATTACTTAAATATTATGGTTATTAATTTTTAATTCATTTTTCAATTAAAAATTTTATTAATTTTTAATTTTTGGTATTCATAATAATTTTTTTTTAAATCAAACATAAATATGTTTTTATAGAATACTTATAAAATGACTGATTTTTAAAAATATAACCAAACACAGTTTCACTTTTTTGTTTCTCAAAACATACACTCAGAAAATAAAACCAAACACAATTTCAGAAACGTTCTCAGAATTGTTTTCAAAACGATCTCAAATTCAGAAAATTTGAAAACATAACAGATTTCAAAAATAATACCAAACGCTACCTTCTTTTCTCGAACACAGCGAATTAATCTGAACTTTCCTCTCTTCTAATTGGTGCATTTGCTTTTCGTAGTCAGAAACCGAAAAAAGAAAAAACTCCTGAACTCCGTCCGTCTCCAAGAAAGGTAACCAAAAAAATAAATAAATAAATAAATCCTCAAAAAACAAATGCATATAATGTGCTCTTGATTTTTAACTTCTTTTCTTAACACGTTTGGTAAACGCATTGTATTTTGATTATATTTGAATAAAATTTATTTTTTGAATGTTGTATTTGATTGAAAAGTATTTATTTTGTATATGAATGAAATGTGTGTTTGAAAGAAAAGTATTTTAAAATTAAAAAGTTAATGAAATAGATAAAAATAGAGATAAATAATGAAGTTGAAAAGTTATATAATTATTTTAAAAATATTTTAAATAATAATTATTTTTATAATACAGTTATAAAATTTATATATAGTATAAAATTATATAATATTTGAATAAAATTAAAAAACAAGACAAGTGCCAAACAACACCTTACTGTGTGTGTATACTGAGAGGGGTTTTCTGAGTTTTCTTCACTTAAATCTGATATATCTTTTTTTTCTCAGTAAAAAGAAAAAAGATAATAATAAAGGAAAAAGAAAATGAAAAAAACGAAAGAACCATCTTTGTCTATGAGATTCTTCTCCAGATTCCGAACATACCCACTTTTTGTTTTGTTGTTTTTGCTTTGATTTTATTTTATTTTTCCTTCTGTTGCAATTCCTTGAGCTGCTTCTTCTTCTAGGGATCTTGGAAAGGGGGGAAAAAAGATCGATTAAAAATGGCGAGAAAGAAGATAAAGATGAAGAAGATCGACAACGTTACGGCGAGACAGGTGACGTTCTCAAAGAGGAGACGAGGGCTTTTCAAGAAAGCTCAAGAGCTTTCTGTTCTCTGCGATGCTGAGGTTGCTCTTATCATCTTTTCTTCTACGGGAAAGCTCTATGAGTTTTCTAGCTCAAGGTATAAATATATATATATATGTGAAAATTTGCTTTTTTTTTTTTTTATATCCATCATTCTTTGTTTGATGGGTATATCCAAATTTCTTTGACTTTATTTTTGTTCTTTTTTTTTTTTGTTCAATTTCCTTCATTGTTTGGTGGGTATGTTCTATTATGTTGACTTTCTTTCTATTCCTTGAAGGGAAATATCTCTCTATATATAAGATTAAGAATTATAAAGAGTTTGAAACGAGTTTAAAATTTTCTGATCTGAATATGAGCCTTTAGAAAGGGGAATTGTAGATTTTTGTGGCTCAAAATAGTGGTATTCCATGGTTGACTAGGAGGCGCAGGAAACCCAGCTAGCCAAGTATCTTCACTGAATATAATATGTTTTATATATATATATATTTGTATATGTATGTAGGTGTGTTTGTGTGTGTGTGAGTGCACTTAATAGGCAATAGTTTGGGAAAATTGAGCATTTATAAAGCTTTGCCAGAAACTGGATATTTTATTTACCTGATCTCCCTCTTTGTTCGAGTGATTATTACGTTTTCATCCATATGCGTATATCTACACGTGCATCAGTAAATACATACGTGTGTAACTTATGTAAATATCTGTGCGCACACTGTACATGTGTAAGAGATGTTTATTTTTATACATACATACACACACATATATATTCGTGTGTGTGTGTGTGTGTGAGTGGACAGATTATTTTAGCAAAAAGATAATGATGTATATTTGTATATATCGACTGATCAGTTATTAACGTCCTGGTCTTGGAATATTTGCCTTTTCAATATCTCACGAGTGCTTAAAGATTATCCACATCTTAATTATTGGCTTTTTATTAATTATAATTTATCTTCTAGGTATTACTTGTTTTTTTTTTCTTTGTCTATTTTACACATGCAATAATGTATGGTAATCATATATATATGATCTGGCAAACATGTGCCATATTCGGATTCTAGGATATGTGTCACTTGTATATTACTTGAGGAGTACCATATACACATCGTATATTACAATCGAAACTAGATATTCCTAGTTTTTTATGCCTTGGGAGTCTTTTATAATTATCTGGATACATATATATATATATTTTTTCAGCTATAAAATTTTCTTAAAAGTAAAATCCAGCTGTCAGTTAAGCTGATTAATTTGCTTACATAAAAATACTGCAAATAGGAGAATAAAAGGAAGACTAGGATAGGACAAAAGCTTAACTGTGGATCATGTGCCTATGTGCACGGATTTTGAAAGAGAGAAAAATTCACTAATAATAAAAAGTAAACTTGCATATAAAAATAAATTACTATTATCCAATTGAATAAGTTATACAAAGTTAACGAAATTTTTAAAGTCAAGAGATATTTTAGACTAAAACTTGCTAAATTATTATAATATACTCTTTAAACTGAAATGCTTTACGTTCATGTAATACAGTTAGTTAGTATCAGGACTTCGTTAGTTTCTAACTGAGGAACTAGTCAAGGTTCACGACAATTTCCTGACTACATGAAGAAGTGAATGGTACGTATTAGGTACGTACCTACCTACATATAAACACACACACATATATATATATATGTACTATATGTGCGTGTGTATTACATATACTCTCTTGATTATCAGCCCATCTTGATGAATAATTAGTAATAGGATCTATTATAAATGTTTGCAGGTGATTCTTCTAAGAACAATATGCACTACAAAAAAAAAAAAAAAACATTAGTCACAATATTTTCTCGTGACATTTTTCTCTACAATATTTTTATATTGCTAAGTGTTATTTTTAGTCACAGTCTTGTGACTAATATATATAATTAGTTATAAATATTTGTTACAACTAAAACTTTTTAAGAGTCATGAAAAAAGTTATACTATACCACATTAAAAACCTCGTGGACATTAAAAATTTTAGTCACACAAAAATATGTAATCAAATGCATATTAATTACAGGATTGGGATTAAGAACAATATTTTGTCACACAAAAATATTGTAATTAAGAGTCCGTTTAGATACACCATGTTGTCTAATATAGTTTAAAAATTAAGTTACATTAGATGTTTTGTGATTTAACTTAACTTAAAAGTTAAGTTAAATTATCAATTTCGTGTATAGTTTAACTTAAAATTTTTTTAACTTTGTGTTAGAAAGTGTGCTTGACTAGGAAAATGAAAAATTTTAACAAGTAGATAAATTGAATTTCTACTTACCTAAATTTTGTAATATTAATAAAAAAAATTATTAACTTCATGACTTATCTTTTTTACTTTCATCTAGTAATTATATGAAAAAATAAATAATCGCCAATATTATTATTGTTATGGTTGTTAAATGCCAATATGGAGAATCATGAAAAAGTGAGATAAATTTCGTCCTTCTCCCATTAGCTAATATGTTGGATTTAAAAATACATTAAACAAAAAAAAAATTCACCTGTACTTATCTCACTCCTAATCTCTGAATCTGAATATATATTAGTAAAAAAAAAAAGTAAAAGAAAAAAGAAAAAAATGTTTGTTTTAAGTTATGAGGTAATGTGTAGTTTTAAAAAAAAGTTTGTTTTAAATTTTGAGGTATTGTTTAACTTTAAAAAAAAGTTTGTTTTAAGTTAGATTAAATTTAGTTAGATTGGTCCAAACTAAATAATACAATGTAACTTAAAATCTAGATTAAGTTAAACTTTGTTACCAAATGCCCCATAAAACTATTATAAGAAAATATTGCACTAAAAGTTTGCCTTCTCGTAGTGATGCTCGATCGATTGAGGCTGTGTTGTTTGGGTCTTCAGCTATACATTTGACTTTGAGTAATGTTAGTTCCCTGAAGTCCTTTAAGCATTTCAAATTAAGACGGATATAATTAATGAATCGTTTCCTAAGAAAACAAATAGTAATTAATAAAATGCAAGATAACAAATCAAGGTCATATGTTTATTATCAAACCATAATGTGATATAATTAGAGAGGTTATGAAAGAAAGTAAAGGAATGAAGGTGAGGATTAATATTGATTCCGTTTTTAGTATTTATCATCTAAAAGATGAATTGAAATAATCCAATTTGCTTTCTAGCGTTTACTAAACTTATAGGATGTGAATCTTATCAATTTGATTGATATCAATACATAATTAGTTTGTTAAGTGCATAATAATAAAATCCGATACTTGTTCAGATATACCGGGAAACTGTACCAAGGAGAGTTAGATTAGCATTCTTTTTTCTGATACTAAATCACCATTGATTTTGTAAGTAATTAATAGTACATAAATAGATATGAAAGAAAAAAACTCATCCCTTTGATCTCTTTCGTATTGATCATACTTAACATGTCCCAAGAATATATCTCTAGAAATTACATATAGTCGGTCACTTAACTCATAACGCTTATTTACGGGGTATCTCCTTTTACTCATGACGTGTTTGTTTGCAAAATCAAAAATATACATTTAGTATGATTTCACATATAATTCAGGGTTTTAGAAAGTTAATAAACTATGCACTAATACTATTTGATTAATGTAAATTGATTTTCTCCCAGTAAAGCTGGTTAACTAGACTATAAATAACCATTAGTTATGTTTTACCATGCAGATAGCTAAAGCAAAAACGTACCAAGAAGATATATATATGCAAATCTATATATTTTTTATTATATGTGGGTATTCAAATTAAGAATTTCTAGTCATTGGATGAGGTCTATCCATATAACTAAAATATTCCTAAAAAATTATATATATCTTTTTTGAACTAGAAAACTTACACTTAATTGAAGCATACTATGTTAATTTAGGGGGAGAAAAGAAAAGGAAAAACAGGTAAATATGCATGCATCTCTCATATGCATTAATTCTTACCCGGTCGAGATTTTAGTCACCCAACTTTTTTGTCTAGCCATTAACGCTGGAACTTGGAAGGACACAAACGGTGATACATATTGTCTATAATATCTTGCGCAGGTGCAAGTTTTGGCTTTAAATTGTCTCATATATATATATATAGATGCACACACACACAATCTCAAGTCTAGTATTGTACGTAACCCAGTACATTAGCAATGAATGTGAATTGCAGTTAATAAAAATATGAATTTACATACAATAAAATATAAATATAGGGATTTCACATTCACAAGATATCTTTTAACATTTCCATATTTACATTTTTTTCTACGTAAGTTCACATCCACAGCGGATCTTCATATTTACATTTTTTTCTACGTAAGTTCACATCCACAGCGGATCTCCATATTTACATTTTTTCTACGTAAGTTCACATTTAGAGCGGTACATGATTTGAGATCATTCATATATACACGTATACATTTAGAATTTGAAGGTGAGGATTTAAATTTTGCATCTTTTGATAAGATTTGTGTGAAATTTTTACTAGACTATGCCTGCCATTATAACATATTCTAACACATATATTTTCTAACATAGAATGAAAGAAAATATATTGGTAGACATATACTAATTACTAGTTATAATAGATGATGTGGAATGTGCATTGCAGCTACACTGACATTGTACTCCATTTTTTTTTAAATGAATATCACCTCAAACGAGGCTCAAATCATCAATGAAAAGAAAACTATAACAATCATCACAAACAATCAAATGAATCTACAAACTGGTATACCAATATTATTCCTATATACATGAAAATCCAGTGGACTATCACAACAAAAACACATCCTATTACAGTTGATGATCCCAAAATTAGCGAATTCATTAGCACACTTATTAGCTCTAAAAAACACATGAGAAAAATGAAAATCCATTCTTTAAGACAAGGGAAAGTGCATGGCTCCAATCATAATGCATTCGCCAAGGAATCCTTAAAGACTTGAAAATTAGAAGAAATATGACCAGTGAAGAATCACTCTCAAGCCACAACCTAAGCCAACCATTTTCTTAAGCAATGGAAATGGAATTTATTATTGCAAACAACTTAGCTTCAAAAGCATAACCTTCACCAAACGACCACAAACAAACCTTTTAGCATTCCTAAAATTTTTTCCACAAACAGATACACCAGGTGCACCTTCAACTGAGCCGTCCATGTTTTACCTTAACCTAACCTGATGGAGGAGGGATCCACAAAACAAAAATATACTTAGGACTACGAGATAAAATCTGTGAAACACTCAACTTATGAAGAATGTAATTTTCCAAGGAAGAATTGGAAGAATTTCCCAGTTTGAGAAACCTAGGAGATATTATACAACTAAGAATGAAGTTACAAGCAGATTTTAGACTCGCACTAACCCCTTCAATGCGCACCTTATTTCTATGGTTCCACACGAACCAACAACCAGCCAAAAAAGCAATAAGCCAAAGTTTCTTGGCAAGAGAACTGAAATTGGTTTCAAAAATTTGAGTACCAAAACTCACAAATGCCACTATTGTAGTGAACTTTATGATGAAAAATCCTCGTATATAATCCAATTCCAAATACCAACAGAAAAGGGCATTCCATAAAAAGATGAAGAACAGACTCCTTGGCCCTACCACAAAAACTTGAAGCAAATTGCAAACCCCGAGCTTTTGAGTTGGCATTCACAGAAAGACTCTCATACATCAATCGCCAGACTAAAAAATTTAAGTGATGAGGAATATAGTCGGCCCAAATTTTACTAACCCAGCAAGAAACAGCTGCACGGGCACATGAAATATCATGTATTTCTTTAGTAGAACAATCCCCTGATTTAGAAGGAGACCAAATCAAGCAATTCTCCAAATTAAAATGATCGGCAGCCTTTCCAATTAAATTCCAACAAATTGGATAAGCTTTTGCTTGAAGAAATCTGGAATGTTCCAATTGCCATCGACCCCAAAATCTCCAAACAAGGCCCTAAAAGGAGACACTGATGCATTAGAATACCAACAACTTCCGCCAAAATAACACAACACCAATTATCATACCGAAAAGAAAGCTTAGATTTACAGCCAACAATCCACCGAGAATCAAGAATAAGAGAATTAACTAAGCCTTTCAACCTGACCAAAATAGAAGATAAACAATAAGAATTTTTTTGGCTCCAATCTATTTTTTAAGTACTTGCACCTAAAAAGGACAGAACCAGCCTTCATCATGAATAATATTCCAAGCAAGCTTTTTTAAATCAGACAAGTTGTACTTTCTCAAATTCTTCAACCCCAAACCTCCCTTTTCGAAAAGAAAACAAATATTTTTCTAAGCAACAGAAACTAGCTTCCTTTTACTCAGTCCCCTGTCCAAATAAAACTCCTCGTACTCCTTTCCAAAACAACGATAAGACAGAATTGCCATTTATAAACCGAAAAAGAATGGACAAGCATAGTGTAAATAGAACCCTCACAAGCTCAAGCCTCCCTGCAAAAGAAATCATCCTTCCTTTCCAAGAAGCAAGCTTTGCAACAACCTTATCAACAATAGGCCTAAGGTGACAACTTTTAGGCAAACCTCTGAAAACAGGCACACCAATATAGGAAAAAGGCAACTGGCCACGACTCATACAAAGGAAAGCTGCAATAGAATACCTTCCAAACTTTTACCAAAAAAACACCAAAGACTTGTCCTTGTTAAGTTATAAGCAATACCATATTCCTAAGAGATCTTCTATTATCATTACAAAAAATAAAGACGTCACCTGCATAAAAAAATAAAACACGAGAGGGAGTCCCACCACTACGAGGAGAATAGATGCAAGAAATTGTGTCGTTTTCCACTAGTGCAGAGATGCTCATTTCAACAATACAAAAACGAAGAGGGGACAAGGGATCCCCCTGCCTCACTCTATGGCTGCAACCAAAAAATCTAACAGGACTTCCATTGACCAAAACAGCAATCCTAGACGAACGCAAAATGTTCTCAATCCATCCAACAAAGTCCATCGAGAATCCGAAAGACTTTAAACCTCTAAAAGAAAATTCCACCTCATGGTGTCAAATGCGTTCCTAATATCTGCTTTAATAACCATATTGTCCCCAAACACCTTTTTATCAAGACAATTAAAGTTCTCTGAATCAGAAACAATAGCTTGAGAGATTTGTCTCTTGATAAAACCAAATTGACTTTTGGAGATAATTTTATGAGCAATAAGACCATGCTAATAAGATTTGTCAAAAATTAGGATTTGTTTGGGTCATAAGTTCGAATCAAAAAATTGAGTTTGAACTCAATGTTATATTTGATTTTTTAGTCAGTTTCATACCTTTTAGTTCATGACTTACATAGTATTTTAGATTCAAAAATGTTATTCATAAATCTTCTCTCATTAAGAAAAGATATTGTACTAATTACATGAAAAAGTAAAAGAAAGCATAATTTTTAATGTAAGTTCAAATATAATCTTTATTATTCAAACATTTAATCCTCTAACTCAAATTTGAACACCAAACACAAAGTTTATTTCATGATTTGACTCATTCTAAATTTAATTCAAATTTTCTAATTTAAATTCGTGATTCAAATAAACCCTTAATATTGTCTCATTAGCATCATATCAAGTATTTTCATATAAACCTTTAAATCCTAGGATTAATATAACTTATATAATCTTTTTTTTTTTTTAAGAAATGGAAAAGAAAAGAAAAAGGATGACAAAGTAGGTATCTGTATTTGTGTATATTTTTGTATCGTAATTTGTACTTCAAAACATCTTTTTGTAAAAGAAAGAACTGGGATTAGCATCATTTTTTCTTTAAAGAAAACTTGATTAGCATCTTGATTTACCTAAGATTGTCCAGACATTTAAAGCCCACATAAAGTCAAGTTTTGTCAAATCTGGGATGGTCAAATATGAAAAACAAAAAAAAATTTGATACATATGGTCACTCTTTACCACATATATACATATATATATATATTCAACCTTTTATATCGAACCTTTTACATTAATTTTCAAAACTACCATACTTTCATGACCGTGCTACAATTGTATTGTCAACAGAAGCCACGTGGATTCTATAAATTATTATTGAAATTAACGTATTGTCAAATTACCTTTTCTTGAGGTTGGAAAAGGTGTTTTCGTTGAGGGTATTGTTTTTACAGTCCCCGAAAGTCCTTTATGCCATAGGAACTATTTGGCAGGCCTTCCAAAACATGCTTTTGAATTTCAGATTTTTTTTTTTTTGAATTTAGAGATGGGGATTCGAACAATGTATCATAAAGTTAGATTTGAAATTATTATTAAATTATGCTTATAAGTGCGATTTTCTAAGTTTTGAAGCTATATTTAGAAGTGCTTGGTTGTTTTGTTAAGATAGTAAAACATGACTTAAAAAAAAAAAGTCTTCTAAATTGATTTTAAAATTTATATCTAAACTTTAGTAAGACATTTAATACATTCTATTACTTTTATATTGCTAAATAGAAAATTTTAAACCATTTTGATATATTAATTTCTTTTAAAAATAAGATTCAAGACACTTGGTAAAAAGCCACAATTAAAAGGTGTTTAAAAAATACAATAAAAGTCTTGGGTGTGTTTGGATGGCATATCCACTTTTGCAAAGTAGAATTTTTTTTAAAAAAGTGTTTGTCTCAACTTTTAATCATTTTTCTTATTTTGAAATAAGAAAATTTTTTCATTTTTAAACATGTCTTATGCAATACTCTTCTAAAAAAATCAAGCATTTTTTTTTTCCAATCCTTTCATAATGCACAATTTTCAACATCATTTATGATCTCATTCCAAATAACTTTTTGGTTTTCAAGTAAAAATTTTTTTCACATCCAAACATCTCATTTTCAAACTAAAAAGTCTTTCTTTTCTTAAATATAAAAATTTTCTTGTTTGGAAATGAAACGGAGGGACTATGTGTGTAAAGGTATTCAAAAGCGCTTTTCGCATCTAGTAGCACACTTTAATAGTTATTTAGACAAGTTACGATTACTTTTTGCTTTTGTTTGTATATTTCCTTTTTTCTGTAAATCAAAGTGAAAATTATTTCAAAAACTGAGTTATCCCAAACTAAAAGGTTATGATTGCTCTGTTTTACTTCACCATGTATGTAATGAAATTTCAACTTATATATTCATGTATATTGTGTCTGTGAAGTATGAAGGATATACTTGAAAGGTGGAATGTACACCAAAATAATTCTCAGAAACCGGAAAGTTCTTCCCTTGAACTACAGGTAATTTGATGGAAAATGGTTAATTTTATAAGTAATAACAATGGCATCAAACTTTGTAGGATCTTACTTACGTTTAACTACTATTAACTAGATTTTCTTAATCCTTCATTTTACCTGCAGAATGATAGCGGTTGCATCAGTTTGAGTAACGAAGTTGAGAACAAGATCTTCCAGCTAAGGTGAAGTATCATATGAATATAAATATATATATATATATTACACATATGTATGCATGCATATGTAAATATAAATATATATATTAATATATATATATATAAATACTAGTATGCATGTGCTTTGCATGTGTATTTAGTTTGTTGAATTTCTTCAATACATAATGTTAAATTTAGAAATGGTTTAGTTTATTTTCTTAATTTACTCTCTTAAAAGTTTAATAAAACCGTATATGGAAGTCACGGTTTACTATTACTTAATATAACATTTAAGCTAAAAAGGCCGTATTATAACAAGTAGATATTTGAATTAAAACTATGTGGAAGGTTGGAATAAATTTTTTTAATATATAAATTATTAAGACTTAACGCGTATTCTAGAAAAATAAAATGAAATAATAAGCTTTATAGAAATCAGAATATTGGAACATAATCTTAATAAGAATTTAAATCCACTAAAAAAAACAACCCGATAAAATAGTGAAAATGAATAAACATATCAATCCAAATTTTAAATAGACCCTTAAAAGTAAACATAAGTACTTCATTTAAAATAGGAAAATTCTGATAGTCCACTTTATCATCATGCACATGTTCATGCCATGCCTTCTCTAATCCTAAGCTTTAGTCTTACCTTTATTTGTAATATGCAAAGGAACTATATTAAGCAATTGCTTAGTAAATACATCAATATTCTTATAAAACATTAATTATATAACTTCAGTGTAAGAAATTAGCCATAGTGCTTGAGTTAAAGTATCAACATTTTTTGTGTAAAAAATTAGTTAGTAGATGTACTTGAAAACACAAACTCGTTATTTGATAATCTTTCATTATCTTTTCTACTTTGGTTTTGGCCATACGTGGTGGACCAATGCGCACAACTATAGTGAGAGTGAGATTGCAAATTTCAAATCACTGAGATAACTCTATAATTGTAGTGGGCCTTTGCCATCACCTTTCTTTGAGTTTCTAACGGCATGGTGCAAATTTTGTTATTCGGGACTTGTCCTATTTACATATCTCCTAATCATCTTTTATCCTTTATGGTTTCTAACTTAATCTTTCATTAACATTGAGGTATATACTATAACATAAATCATAACCTCCTTTATAAAAACCCTATTGAAACTATCACAAAAGAAATAACATATACTAAGTTTTATACTATATAAAACTATATTATTTTGAACTAACATATTATAGGTAAGAGATATACTTACTTCATGAATTTACCACAATCGCTAGTTAGGTGACGCAATGCCTTCGGGGCCTCAATATGCTTTCTCTTCGGAGAATTCATGTCCCAAAATCATGGAATTAAAATTCACTATTTAAGAAAATTCTAAAAATCCAAAAAGCTCCAATTTCATCCTTCAATAATAATCCATAAAACCTAATTCATAAATCTATATTCGTAATTTAAAATTTCTTTATCAACTCTTTCAATTCATTGTCCTATATCATTAATTTCATTATCTTACCTTTTAATTTACTCAATTCATCCAAATTCATCAAAACCCTAATTTTTATCTTCAAGAAATTCAAGATAACCCAATTTATGAATCTAAAAATCTCAATTCAAAAATTCCATTATCAAATCCTTTAATTCATCATCCTAGAACATCAATTTCATCACCTAATACAAAAATATCCAATTTCTTATATTTGGTTCATTGGTTGAGTTTAGAATAAAATGATATTTTATTGTTAAAATTAATTGACCTAATTATAATTTTTATTGATTTTACAGAACAAGATAAAACTGGACCTAAAATTTTTTATCTAGACGATTTCTGTCAAACCATAGAATTCTAAAATCCTCAAATTTAAAGCACCAATAAAAATTACCTTTGATCTCCGATAAAATCAAGACTAAAGAATTAATAGAACAGCGGATCACAAAGATTTGATGGTGAAAGTCCACAAAATCTTTTCTTTTCATAAGGAGAATAAGGGTGGAGATGTCAAGAAGAAATACGATTGTTTTCTTAAAAAAAAAAAAAAAGAATATGTCTGATATGATTCTGACTTGAGTTTTTGGCTTTTAATGATTAATTATAATCATCTAAGGGCTAAAATTAAAAGTTGATTTATGATATAAGGGTCTAAAATAGGTCTAATGAAGTTACCAATTCAAGTCCCTTTAAATCCTCTTTTTTTTTTTTCCCCCTCTAGCACTGGGCGTTGTAGTCCTGACTTGCTGCTTCTTTTTCAAAGTAAAGAGAAATACTAAAGCTACTCGACCTCTCGTGATATTTGAGTTATAACTTTCTACTATATAAGAAGCAGACGACTGAAGAGGCTTTAGAAAGATTACAAAAAGATCTATAACTTTATTGAAGGAGCTATTTTGTCTAACTAGAACATTTTTCTAATTAAAATTACATTTGAATATAGCATCGTTTTTTTTATACAAAATTCTTAATGTTTAACCTCTTTAAATATGAATTCTCTTAAGTAGTTCTTTGTCATTGTTACCTATAATATAATTCAATAAAAACATCAATACAACTTTAGTTATATTAGTTTACCCTTTACTCTATATGGTCATACAAGACGTCTTATGCTTTTTACTTACTGGTGAACATTCGGGTGCTACAATGTAACTAATTTAAAAATATAAAATTATAAAAACAGACCTATACTAATAATTAATAAGAAAATTTATAACCTCTCCAATATCTTTTCATAAAATTCAGACTTTTGTTAAAATAATAAATAGATTTACACGAAAAAATCATTTTGAACGAATTTATGTATATTAGAAAACATAATAACTGGTTAAAAAAAGGTTAATTTAAATGTAGGTCTATAATTTAAGGTTTTTTGGTTTAAATAATCCTAAATACTAATCATTTGATACTCCGACTAAAGTGGCAAACAAATGTACTACAGAAGTGTGTGCCGCCGGCTTTTAAAGTTAAACAGTCTTAAGAGCATTTGATGACTATGTTAAAACAAGGTTCTTCAAATATACACTATATATACCTGGTTTAGTTTTTGCTAAAAACAGTTTTTTTTTTAAGTCGGTAATATTATTGTTTAATCGATAATGGTCGGAGTATCTTTAATGCAAAATCAAATTAAGGTACAAAAATTATAGTAAGAAAACTACTATACTGCTGCATAGTGTTATTTGAGAATTTGTTAAAATTTGATATCAAATTGAGTTTGATTTTCATTAGTTAATGTATGATCTTTTCATTTATTAACCATCACAAGATTGCTATTCTAAAAACATTTTAAAAATAAAAATTTTCTTTCATACGTTCTAAATCTTTAAAAAAAAATATATGACAAAAAAAAACATCATAGACAGAGAACGAAATAGAAAAATATATTAAATACGTTGTTTTAACACTTTATTGCGCCAAGAAATTTGTATCGGATCATGCACTTAAAGAAGCACATGAACAATTCTGTTGCATAATTTTTACTCACTAATGTCCAAATGATCTGGAAGATCATATTATTGAAATTTTTTTAATTTATTTATATCTTTGTGTGTTATATATATATATATATATGTTAGTTGAAAACATGTATCGTGCACGTGCCTATGTAATTGGTTGCAATAATTTAACCATACAGATATAAAATATTTAATTTTTAGTTTTTTTTTCTTGATTTTTTATTCTTTTTGAAGAGTTTATTTTGGCAAACAAATTTACGTATAATACATAGTGGAAAAGGAAAAGAAAAAAATGAGAAAGAATGTGGTCATATGTATAATTTAATAGTAAATCATATTTGACTCCACTAAAATAATTAATAATTAATTATTTAAGTACATAAATCTTTTAAGAGCAAGCAAAGCTCTTGATGGAACTACTTATAATAAATATAGAGAAGTAAAAAGGGGGGGGGGGGGGGGGGGGGGGGTGGGGTGGCGGGGGTGGTGGGTGGGGAAGACGAAGTGAGATTGAGCGACGGTATCATATCAAAAGAAACGTGGTTTTTTTCTATGGAAAAAGTATGGAGCCAGGAAAATACACAGAGAAAGAAAAAGGTAGATGAGCGTGAAAAGAATGAAGAAGCTGATTTAAAAAAAAAAATATTTCCTTAAGACAGAAAAAGAAAAAAAAATTAACACGAAAAGATAAAATAGATGAACCAAATTTTTGAATAGCAATAAAGGGGAACTTTGATTTATAATCTAGTGATATATATATATATAAAAGATATATGTACTATGAAAAACATGTAAGTTTTCATAAATTTTTTGACACATTTTTCACAAATTAAGTTGTGCAAGGAATACGTGCTATGCCCTCACAAATTGAAATTTTGAACATATTATGAGTGTACACGAGCCATATATATATATATATGACATATATGGAACCATAGATCATGTGATTTTCTCATATAGTGATATATATACATATATATATGTAAGTAATATGTACACATATGTATGTATATGTTATATTTTTATGGTACAAGTACCATAAAAAAAAATCTTATACTTGTATATTATAAGTTTATGTATGATCTCTTGACGGCTATGTAGGGAGACGGTCATGGGAGTGGATCTTCAAGGGTTAACCCTAGATGAATTGCAACGTTTGGAGGACAATCTTGAAGCTGGACTTACCAGTGTGCTTGAGACTCAAGTATATAATTATCTGACTAATTAAAGCTTTCTTTTTCATCCTGCAAATTGTACTATGATTGTATATTAATATATTTGCAAACTGATATGAGGAATTCTCTCACCAATTTCTTTCAGGAACACCGGCTTGTTGGTGAGATTGCTGCGCTTCAGAATAAGGTTAGTGACAACTGCAGATTTCGCCATTAATTAGTATGTCAATCAATCACGCATGTCTAAGCATTCATAATAAACGGTTTTTTTTCCTTAATATTATATGATTATAATAACCGATGATGGCGAACTAGTGTTATTATATCACATATTTTGATTAAGTTGGCACTCATTACTCACCTTGTTTTTATACAATTAATGTAGTTAACGGCAGCATGTCAAAGATATAATATGTTAACTTTCATGCTAATTGATTATTATATGTCATGACTTTGTTGATTGCCCTTTGTGATGAGTTTGAAATCTTGAGCAGCAGTTTGGTTCCTGATCATTAGCTTGAGAATGATCAATTAGATCCTGAACATGTAAACATTCATGCTAATCAATAATCAATTGATTATCTCTTCCTAATTTGCATGCAGGGAGCTGAGATGGTAAATGAGAACAAGCAACTACACCAAAGGGTAATAACTTACTTATAACAAGCATTCGTGACACATTCACACACATGTATATACTAGACATAAATATAAAAAGATTAATTTCACCTATGCTTTCGAACTTTACCGTCACTCCTATTTTATCTTCTAACCTTTAAAAACTTCAACTTCATTTCATAATTTTAAATTAGTCTCACTTTTTTTTTAAAGAATTTTGGTTGGTTAATTAATCTTATAAAACCCTTTTTTATTAGCATTTAATTTGAAACAAACAAACTAAAATGATTAAGACTTAAATCCTTTCTTTCTTTTGTATGTTTTTAACAAAGATTCTGACAGAAAAAGTGAGACTAATTCAAAGTGATAAGATAAAATGAAAATTTTTAAAGTTCAGGGGATAAAATATAGGAAGAACTCTAAAGTTTAGGGACATATGTCAAGTTATTTAACATATATATAGCATATACACAACTATATACTATATGCTTTTTCATGTAAATTATAATTATCAGTTGAATATATATTGTAGTAGTTTGAAAATATTTTATTTTAATTAGCAATTTGCAATATATTTAGATTAATTATGTTAATGCAGATGATGATGTTGCAATCTATAGGCAAAAGCCTTGTGGTAGTGGAGTCTGATAACATGAATAATAATATTTCAACCACCAACAATACTTGTCCCTCTCTTGAAGGTTATGGCTGTGCTGATACATCTCTCCGATTAGGGTACCAAGCTTTAACTTGTTTTCCAAAAATATATATTTTTATTTACATTTTTTTTTTCCTTTTCTGATATGCATATATATATTTATCACTTCATCTGATCGTGTAGCTATGCTTGGAAAATTGCATGTAGAATACACAGGATATACTCGAATTTTTTTAATAAATAAAGAGGAGGAACTAAAGCCTGCACTCAAATTTATTAAAAAGAAAGGAAAAAAGAATAAAATAAAATAAAATAAAATAAAAAGAAAAGAAAAGAAAAGAAATCATAATCATGTCTAAATAGCTAACCAAAAAAAAAAAAAAAAAACCTAACTGAAACAAACTAAAAAGAAACATCCCTTCATGGAAGGCAAACGAAACCAATCTCAAATTGATTTCATCTATACATATTAAAACTCTTTTTATTGTGAACATGAAATTTATAGATACTTTTTTTTCTTAAATCAGTGATTATGTTTCTCTTCAAGTTGTTAAGTTCCTCTAATTTATCCTAAGATCTTGAAACCATAATTTCCATTTCTTTCCTAGTAAGTGTATAATTATCAAGTTGCCCTTTTGACATGCCTTTCTTGGATATTGAACCCATTTCAACTTCCTTAACAATATTTAAAGACTGCCCATAGTTACTTTGATATTTATTATTATGTTGTTTTCTTAATTTGACTATTGTGAATATGCTCCTTCTGCTTCCTTAACCTAATCCGCCAAAGGTTTGTTATTGTATCGACCTCCTCCATAGCTTGATTATTTGATAGAAAATTCTCAACAGAAGGCGGTGTGATTGGAATGGTATTATTAATTCTTTGATCCACTCCTGAAGTGGTATTCCGGGACATATATTTGTGTTCCTCCCGTGATGCGTTAAGCATGTATGATTAGATGAATCTATTGATTCACTTTGATAAAACTGCCTGGAAATCAGAGATCCATGTGCAAGGGAGACCAAGAGCTCATTATCAAACAGGATAGAAGTCGTACTTGTTATTAATATTTTCTATGTGGGCTGAAGACTGCCATTGAGAGTTTGAAAGTGAAATATTCTTTGATGTGTTCGTACTTAAGATATGCATGAATAATTAAGGGAGAAGGAGTAAAATAGCATAATAAGATATAAGGTTTTAAAATTATAGCATAATTTAAAATATTGTTACTCTATAGCGTAATTAAGGTAAATAACAAAATAAAATCTCAAAAATGCCCCTAAGTCTCCCCTCTTTGATCTTTCTCTCTCCCCCCTCTGTTCAACTCCCTTTCTCTCCTCGTAGATCGACAAGGGCTTTGGTGCTGGAACAAAATGACCGGTATTGTCGCGATGAGATCACGATGGCGAGCAAACTATGATCTAGCGATGCGATTCTTCTCTCACCACTACAATCGGGACTTGGAATTGTGATTCTTCTCACCATGGAGTCGTAATTCTTCTTGTCGTAAAGTTGTGATTTGGACATGGATCTTGATATGGATCTTGGTATGGATCTTGATATAGATCTGATGATGCCATTACTATCAACATCACAAGCAAGGAAAGGGCATGGGAAATCACTGGGATCCAAGGGAAATTGTCGGAATCGCAAGGTATGTCACCGAAAAATTGCAATCATCTGTCCTTGCTTCTGTCAGCACTTGATCTCCAGCCTCTTCACTGTGGTTTGTCAGACGACTGCCATCAGGATTTTGTCTTCTCTGGCGAAGGTCGAGTGATTATAGTTCTTGGGTTGGATTTGTAATTTTTAATAAAATTTGAGCTTATTACTATTAAATAATCTATAATTATTTAAAAAAAGGAAAAATATTTATTTTGTAAAAAATGAATTTATTTCTAAATAATAATCTAGTAGTTATGTTGTTGTTAGAATTCTTAATTTATCTAATAAATCATAATATTTACTCCTAAATAAAGATTTACAGTAAATTCTCAAAAAGTTACCAATTTATAAGTGAATCAATATATATTAGTAATTTTGTTGGCAATTTACTAGTAAATACAAGTATTTACTAGTATTATTAAAAATCTTGTATTTACTAATAATTTACATTGTTTTAAAAATTATCATTTTCACAAGTAAATTAATATTTATTATAAACACCAAGATTTTCATTATACTACTAGCATTTATATTATTTTAACAGTTATAAACTTATCAAGTAAATAAAAAATATTTATTTGTAAATTTTGGTATTTATTAGAAAATACATGTATTTATCAAGCATTATCTATATTTATCACATATTATCTAAATTACATTTCAACCCAAAAATCTATAAAATTAGTAAATCCACATTTATAGGTAATTAGATGGATTTACTAAGTAAGATAAAATAGATTTATTACATAAATAAAAATAAATAAATCATATTATAATGTGGAAATTCAATTATTAATATGGAAATCAATTATGATATTTACTTATAATTCCTTTAATTGAATTACTTTTAAAAGATAACTTATGGTTAATGTAAAAATACAAAGATTTACAAAGAAATAATTATTTGATTTACTTTATAAATACTAAATTTGTTGAGTAAATATTTTTATTTTACTTGGTAAATCTAGTTTAATTAAATTATTAAATCCAAATATTTACGGATAATAAATATATTTATTGAGTAAATTAAAATAGATTTACTAAGTAATCCAATATTTTCTTAGTAATTTTTTTTAACTCAATAAATCTACTTATTTTACAAGTAAATAAATGTATTTATGCAGTAAAATAAAATGTATTTACTATAAATAATACCCATATTTACCTATAAATCTTAATATTATCTCATAAATATCAATATTTCCAAAGTAAAACTCATAATTTCGTGTGTAAAATTCCTTTTTTTAATGAAGAAAATTTTAGATGTCAAATTCTTTTGTAAATCTATAAATATATTTCTCAAATCACAAAAAAATATTTAAGAAATCAATCCAAAACTTCAAATAATTCCAATATTAACCCCATAATATTGACCAAACCATATACACTTAAACCCCTTCCCTAGCTGCCAATTGTTGGCTCCAAGTTGGATTCATGAACCTAACCACCTAAACCACTTCTCCTAGCTACCTAGTCACCAACACATATAGATCATCAAGATTGCAAGCTCGCGCTAAGTTGGATTCGTGACCTATGACTCGTCGAAGAATGCAATACTGTCACATCTTATTAGAGGTGCTACCCATCAATATCCAACCACACTTGCAACAAAGCACCAATAACCTAGAGCATATTAGTGAAGTTGTCACCGCAATCTCACGATCTCATCGCGTTGTCCCCGATCTTGTCATCGGCTTCGCAATCTCGTGTTTTTTTTTGTAGATTGCAGCAATCTCTCATCAGTTCGACATCCGAGAGAGAAAGAGTGAATGATATCTCCTCCACCAATCAATATTAAGATTGCAATAGTTGCTTTATCCCCGACGTGATGTCCACCAAAAAACAGTGAGGGAGAGAGAGATGATACGAGGGGGCGGAGAGAGAGAGTGAGAGAGGAGAGAGAGGTTTTTAGATCCAAAAGGTAAAATTGGTAATAACTAATTCTTTTAAATACAAAAATAAAAATATATTATAATTTTACATCATTTAAAAATATACTATAATGTTCACTAATATCTTTTAAATTTGTTATATGGTACATTTTCCCAACAATTAATCCATGGAGAATTCTACAATAAAACTCCTTTACTCCATCCACGAAGTAAGGTCTAAGGGTTGTTAAATGGGATTCATTAAATGGGAAGAGGAAAGAAGCGAAGCAAGAGAACATTTTTCTTAATAAACCGTTGGTAAATTCCACTTTGAATCTCGACTAGGATTTAGAGGTCATATTGTGGTCTTTACATTACTTGATTAAAAAAATTAATAATTTCTTTTCTTTGAAATCTTTTTAACTGTAAACAAAATTTAGCAATATGTTTCTGGGCATTGATGGAGATCCCAACCCACCACCCCAACAGCAGCGCGAAACCTCCTCTCCCCAGAAGTCAGTGTGGCTTCCATTTACTTTTGGTTGTTCTGTCGCTGTTGTAGTTTGATTTTTTCTGTTTAGTTTTGTTTCTTTACAAGTGTGAATTTTCATTTGGGTGGGGAAACATGGATGTGGGATTGAAACCTAGGAAGGATCCACTAAAAAAATGGAATAAAAAAAATGAAGTGTAATTGTATGTAATTAATCATGTAATAGAACCTTTTAATTATCACACCCCAGTTAATATTTTGGAATACAAAGGCAAACCTAGATATACAAGCATGAGCTCGGATATATAAACCTTTAGATTGTAATCAAATGGTTCATAAATTTTTACCTTATTGGTAAGGCAATGGAGGTGTACTCCATTGTAGAAGTCCCCTTAATTTATATCATCTCTATATTGGCAACATTTTTTTTCTTCAAAAGAAAATTTATATGGGTGAAAAAATACCAACGATTATTTTACAACTCTCTGATTGTAAATTGTTTTTGGAGAGTTGTCAAAAAAAAGTTTTTTATTTGAGTGATACAAAAAAAAAAAAAAAAAAACAAGTTATTGTGAATTTACATTTTTCGATTCTGGATGTTTGACATTCATGTGTTGTTAGACGTTTTTTTATTAGTATAGGGCTAGGGAACAATTCTATTTAACTAACTAATATGATGAACTGTTTTTTTTTTTTTTTGAATTGTCTTTATTTTGTTTAGTGAGTATATTTTGGCTGAAATAAGGAAGGTTATTTTGTTAGTGAAGGTTGTCACATTAAGTAATATTAAGAGATTGCATTATCAATCATAAATAATAGAAAATATATACAGGCTCGTGTTGTGATACCCAATTTTAAATCCAATTTTCAAATTTTTTTTACACAGTGGATGCCTTTTAGAAAATATTGAATTTACTATTTGAATTATAAATTTGAATTTACGATTCGAACGGAGTTTATAATCAAAGTAGAATGCAATTCTTTTGTATAAATCACCATTCTTCTTTTCCAATAATTCTGTTCCTTTAAATTTTTGGCAGGCTTCCTTTCTGGTACTAGCTAATGAAGATGATGAATTCTAATACTATTTGCAAATGAACAAGATATTGATGCTGGAAATAATGGGAAAGTTTATCAAATACTGATGATGACTGTACGTCTATATATATTTACATAAGATGGTATCTATGCGTGATTATAATTATTAATTAGTATTGGTCATGTTATTGTTCAGAATATCTATATCACTCTAGCTAAGCGAGTTACGTACTCTCATCATGAATATTTTCTCCCCTTTGATCCAACGTAATCGCTGTAATATTAACTTAAATTTAAGGCTACATATGAGCTGCTCAAGTATGGATGTGCTATTTGTAAGCAGGATAAATAAATGTATTGTGTTACACATGGTGGCCAAGTTGAATAGCGGGTGATTTTTTTTAATCACTTTAAAATTTTCATAATTTTCTTATTCTGTGCACACTCAAAACTAGTTCTTTTCATATAAAATCCACGCTCAAAATTAACTATCTTCATTTAAGTCTTTATATATTTTTTATTTTTGTTATTTAGGATGTTGTTTGAAGGAGATATTAGAGATGGAGTTTTAGAAATATTTTAAATTGAAAATTACTTCAATTTTGAAAAAGTACTTTCATTAAAAATATATTTAAAGTAAAAATACGTAAAATCTTATAATATAGTGGGAAACCATGTTAATATAAATTTTGTTTTCATTTCTTTCATAATTTTATGAAATTTATAAATAAATATCTCATTTGGAGATATATAAAATAACAAAATTATGGATTTTTAAAAATTGATATCATATTTAGATATTTGAATGAAAAGTAATTTGAGTTGAAAAAAAGATTAAAAAAAAAAGGTTTGAAAATGTAGTTTGGAAAACCTCTCTCAAACTCGCTCTTATTTCTTAAAAATTTTTTACGGCATTTGATTTTTGTATTACATTCGTATTGCGTTTAAATGCAATGTAATTTTCATCCAAACGTAAAAGTTTTACGTTCAAATATAATATTTTTTACAGTGTCTCAAATACATTTACTATTTCAGAATATCTTAAAAATAAATTTTTAAAAATCTATTCATATCATATTTCTCTCTATCTCACTTTTTTTATCTACTTTTATCAATCACATTAACTTTTCAACTCTAAAATACAATTTAAATACTTTTCATCCAAACACACATTGTATTCAAATACAAAGCAAATACTTTTTATTCAATACAAAATGTATTCAATGCATTACGTTCAAACGCAATGCAAATACAATACATTTACCAAACGTCCCATAGTATTTGTATTACTAAAGTAAAAAGTTAGCTTTATTATTGTGTGTATATATATATATGCATATATTATTATGTAAATATAGGGATAATTGACGTGACTAATATATTCGTAAGTATCAAATATTTACATTTAAGGGCATTTGGTTATCGCATTACATCCAAATACCAAACACATCAAAATTTAAATATAATAAAATCATTATTTATTATTTTATTTTTTATGCTATTTTTACCCATCATATTACATACCATTTTTCTCTTTTCTTTTTTTCTTGTTATTTTTACTAATCATATCACATATTTAGTATTTAAATACAATTTAAATATTTTTTATCTAAATAAATGTTGTATTTAAATTAATTCAAATACTTTTAATTTAATACATATTGCGTTCAAATGTGAACGCAAACATCCTTATAGCTACTTCTCTTAATTGGTTTTTCAATTAGGAAAAGACGTGGTTAAAGTTGAAATGCAAGAGTGAAAAGGATATATAATCAGATACATCTTTCTTCCTTGTCAAATTGCTTTACCAAATAATTAATATCAGCACACATTCATGGAAGAGATGATTTTCTCACCTTTTTGTCCGGCTCTAAGATTTCTTAATTTTTACTTTTATTAACGGGGAAACCATGTTTTGAGTTTTGATACGAGTACGTAAACAATTTCTTCTGATCACGTCCGATAAAAGACATGCATTGCATATAATTAATGGAAAGGACTGTAATCTGAAAGAGACTCGTCTGATGAAGTTTAATTTAGACTCCCCATTTAGAAAATGTAAAATACATATTTTTATTTACCTCTTACGTCCGTTTTCTCAGAGCTTCGCTGAGAGTTTTCAAAAAAGTAACTATTAGGAAAAAACAAAAATATTTTTATGCAGTCATTTTTATTAGGTATTAATTTGTATTTATATATGTTTATTTTCATATTAGAAAATATGTTGATTTAAGGAGATTTAATAATTTTTGATAACTTTAACCATTATGTAAATGTAACTTATATTTGTATTAAATCCTGCGGGTAACATTTTTTTTATTAGTGAATTCTCTCTTTTTTCTATATTCTTGAAATGCATGCACTTTGTCATCACTTTAAACATTACGTTTTCTTTTTCAAGTCTATACACGCAGTATTAAACATTTTATCTCTGCAATTTTTGTTTCCTTCCTTAATTATTAATATTGATCATAGCAATTGTATTCAAATGATCTTCCATGCACTCCTGCGAGCGCCCTCGATGATTTTCGTCTATGGGCATTCACACCCTCTCTTGACGATTATCTTCTTTGTACTTTTACACCCTTCTTTTTTTTTTTTACTATTTTTCCCTGCGTTATTCTTTGATAATCGTCATCCTTGCAAGTTTTCATCTTCTCTTAACAATTGTCGTCTTTGCGCCTTTGCACCATTTATTTTCATATCTCTCGACTTGAGAAGATTTGAAGGTGTTGGAAAACTTATTTAACTATATAATTGTATCTTTATTTGCATGCAGCCTAGTTCATAATGCTTCTTGATAGTTAATTTTCACCTTTTTTCCTAGTTCGTGATCTAGCTCATGATCTATGTGCTTTCCGCATCACGTCAAATCTTTTTGTTCTCTTTTTCCCAGTCTGTGGGTTGGTGCAGATGCTTTGCTGAATCAAATTAAGCCTTTGTCCGTTTCTTAATTTTTATTTTATTGGACATTATATCAGCCATAGGAGTTCATGGCCTAATGATCAACGTACTCAGATTTTTTTTCCTATTTGAATTGGGGAAATATCAATTTAAATATCATTGTATATTTTCAATGAAAAGAATATGTAGTAGATCGCAGTTTAAATATCTTATTTGTAGGGGTTAATTTAAAACTGTTCGATCAAATTTCAATAACTAAGATATGAGATATGGACGGTGTACAATAACTAAAATAAATATTGATCCATAGGATTACAATAACTCAACATTATCATGGTATTTTTTATACTGATTATTAAGCCTTATTTATTATGATCACCGAATAATTTACTGTAATACTGTCGTCTATTTTGGTTTATATAATGATTTACTGATAATTTTTATAATAATTAAATTAATCAGGTACTTTCCATCTCATCTAAATAATGATATCTCACCATCCAAGTTAAATGAATATTAATTCGCAATTACTAGATTAACCCTATTAGTAAATATTTAAAATGTGACCTACTACAGTTTTTCCCTTTCAATGTTACGGCAATTGAGTAAATAAAAGAATTTACTCTCCATCAATTGCTGTGGGGACATTTTTCACATCTTGTGTCTGTATAGATACGTATATTTTTCTTCATTGAAGTGCCTATAAATATCTAGATAATCAAGTCAAATGTAACTTACGCAAAAATCAAAGAAAGGCTTTATCTATTCCTCTCTCTTTGCTCGCATAAAGGTTCTTGAATTGTGAATTTTCATAATTGATCATGTTTATCTGTGTTAGGAATTATAATGCCGTAAGAATTTAAGATATATCATATGTATTTATGTCATTTTATATTACTAAAATAGTTATTCATTTATTTCATGTAGCAACAGATCCTATTTGTTTTCTTGTGATTGGTCGTATGAATGTAGCAGATAAACTAAATGATCAAGACTATTGATTACTAAACCTAGACTTATTTAATCTATGGTTTTGTAGATGAAAACAAATAACTTTAAGGCAATAGGCTAAAATTATGATTAGTAATCTATGGAAATAATATGGATACTTTGCTTTTGATAAGATGGATTTAGATATGGAATTTTGAATTTGGGTTGGAAATTTGTATTTGATTAAAGGACTTTTGAAGATGATTTGTTATATAGAAAATAATACAAAAATTTAAAATATATTCCAAAAAATGCAAAATAGATCTTATTTTATTGATCTCGTTATTGTGAATACTTTAACAAAGATCTCATTTTAATTTGAAATAATAAAATTACGGAATTTTAAAGTTTAAGTTTATTGAAAATGGAAGATAAAGAAAATGAGATATAGATTGAGAGTTTTGGAGTTAGATGACAAATCTCCATATGTTTATTGGATAGAATCCTATTTTAGATATATAATATTCGATTCAATTAAAAGTTGATTTTTGAAAATCTCGTTTAATCTAATCTATTAAAAATGTAACATCCAATCCAATCTAATTTATTTAAGATTGGTTTAGATTAAATTGAATTGATCTGTTTAAAATTTATTATATATTATTTAAATACTTAATTTTAAAACAAAACAAACAAGAATTATAGAACATGTAAAAATGTATCATAATATGTTAAGAAATTAGAAAATAAGATAAAATTATTTTGCTTATATTAATATCATAACATGTTGATTTTGAAGTTTTATTTGATACGTAAAGATATAAAAAAATATATATATTAATTTTTGAATTAATTTTATAAAGTATAAGTATTATTTATATATTTTTCAGGTTTAATATATATACGTTGAATTGGATTAAATTTGATATTTTGAAAATAAAACATGCATTCAATCTAATTTTAAGTCAATTTTTAAGAATGGACATCCAATCTAATCCAATTTAGTTATTCATAATAAATGGATTGGAATGGTTGATTTAATCAATTGATTGAATTGGACAAACACTACTACCCCAAATTGCCTTTAGCATTTTATTAGTTTGTTATAATTTTTTACCTGAACATGATTTTGACTAAATCTAATATCAGTTGAAAAATAATGGAAAACTCCAAAATGTAGGATCAAAGGATTTGTAAAAGGAATACCAAATATGTAGGTGAATATCCTTTTTTTTTTTTTGAATCTTTTTTTAAAATAATTATATAAAGTTTGTTAAATTAGAAAAATGATTATTTTTTAAATTTATCAACAGTGATTGATAGATTGATTATGATCAACCTATTATCATGTGTTATTAGCAATAAATCATTGATTAATTATGATCACATAATAATTAATTAGATTAATCGTTTTTTTAATTGAAAAAATAAGTAAATAAATGTTTCAAATCATTTATTCAACTAATTTTTCCCTCTTAAAATGCTATAGATGTATGGTCTATTTGGAAATATATTGTATTTTATATTATATTTAAATATAATATAATATGTATATATATATAAATATCGTATTGTATTGTATTTGAATTATACGTAGGATGAACATGCTTCTAATTTTTCCTTCCAGTCCTGAGGAAGTATACCATAACAAGCACACGGCGAAGCGCGTAAACCGCGGGTACTGTATTGGCACGCGGAAAGTTCCATCGTATAGAAGCATTTGACCATAGGAGCCAATAATTCTTTCATTAAGAAAAACTTGATAACATAAAATATATTATATGTGTTTTTCTTTTCTTTTTGTAATATTATATATATAATTATAATTTCGTGTGAATATAAATGGTGTGTTTATAAAATTAAATAAATAATTAATATTAAATTAAAAAGGATTATAATATTAAATGAAGAGTAAAATTATAAATTTAGTTTATATATATACACATATTTTTTTTATAAATAAGAATAATAATAATATTTTTGTATATACATCTTACTAGCTGTTAAATGAATCTATTAATCAAAATGATCTAAATAAAATTTTTTTTTATTATTATATACATATACATATGTATAAGTATTAATATATATATGTATATATTTCGGTAGCGGACTAGAATAACCGCTTTTTTTAATTGGCTCATTCATTAATGTTGAAATTGGGGCACCCTTTTCCGTCCCCGAAATTTCTTTCAATTCCCACGCTTTCTCTCTCCTGCAATTTCCTCTCTCTCTCCTTTCTCGTCGATTTTTCTTGCTCTCTGTCTCGGCCAAGCTCCGATCGGAGACGGCGATCAAGAGCTCTCCGCCCAGAGCTATGGAGGCCTTCGATTTCAAGGACGCGGAAGACGGCTCGGAGTCGGTCGCCGGTAAATACGCTGGGAATTTGAAAAACCCTAGCTCCGATGACCACGCTGTCTTGAAATACGAATTCCTCGAATGTGGTTCGTCTCCTCGTGATTTGTGCCCCTTTTTTTGGGTATTTTCCGTATGGTTGCCTGAATAGTTTTCGGGAAAATTGGTGGAAGTAAATACGGTGCTTTTCGGTGTTTGTGGAACTCAATCATTTTGATAAGTCGGAAAAAACAATTTTTAGGATATTGCTTGCTTTATGTGATTTTTAGACGGTTTTCCCTTTGTCCTTGGATATGGTTTTGGAAATCTCGTTTTGGAATTTTCTTAGAAAGCAAGATTTTTGCTTTAGGTTTTTAATTGGCTATGGCGTCTGTGGTACATAAATTATACACACACACACATTTGGGTTTTAAGCTGGGTTGACATGAAAATTACCGCTAGATATTTAAAGTGTCATTTTCTAAACGATTTTTTAATTCATGTACATGCTTGTAGCTTCCCAGGAGACCCAAACAAAAGAAACTGGGAGCGTACCTTGTGTTGATGTCGATGCGGTCGACTGTGATCTTAGTTGTGGTAATGCTACTTTACATGCCTCTCGGGATGGAGCTGAAGAGAAGATTGATTCTGTTAGTGAGTGTTTCAATGCTGCTGCACAAGTGAAATCTTCGAGTAATGAAGAATGCCCTGAATTCAGACCTTTAGAGTCCGATAATCATGAATCCAGAAGTTTTGTTTCTGAAGAAGAGAAAAGATGTTCATACGTTGAAGCTCCTTCCCCTGGAAAAAGCGGATTGAACTGTGATCGTTCAGATTCTCCATCTAATGTACTTTATTTAATTTTAGCGCAATACGTGTCAATTCGTTCAAAATAATAATTTAGTATATGAAGTTATTCTTAAGTATTAGAATTTGTGCAGAACGAACCAGTTGATGTGACTTCGGATGTTGAAGAAAGCATAAATGAGAGTTCTCCGTCAAGCCCTGCTTCTGGAATGGCGGAGGATGATGGTAAATCCTCATTTATTGAATGTTGATACTTTCTACCACATAACGTTTATCATTATTTATTTAATTTTTTTAGTAGCACATAACGTGTTTCTGCTGATCCTTTTTTATGGTTGAAAATTGGTGTTCTTTTTCATTTTTCAGATTTGTTGAATAATTACGCAATTGATCATTGCTCCAGCGATAGAGAAATGGTAATTTTCCTTCTTACTCATGATAAACGATTTATAACAAATTAACAATCATGAGTTATTGAAAGAGGGATGGACGAAACAGTTTGGAGTTTCAGTTTAATATATGTAGTTATTCCAAACTCCTCCATGTTTGCTGCTGCTCTGCGCATGATGTGAAGCTTCTTGTTTGCTTGTTGAGTTTGTTTCTAATTGACCTTGTAGATCCCCTCATGACCATGTAACATCCTCTCATATTATTCGACACATAAAAAAAACCTGAAAGTCTGAAACATAATTTTTTAGGTTGTTAATCTTAATTGCTTTCTTAGATATTTTGGTGATACCATCTCCATTTTCTTGGTCGTTACCTCTACTGTTTAGTGTTAGCCATCTTACCTAGAAAGGAGTGGCTAACTATGTCAACTTACTTGGAAATACTTGATTTCTGATGAAGTCATCTTTCCTCCAAAGTAAGTACTGGTGTTGATTTTGACGTATGACTTCTTTCCCCTTTTCAAAATTTGCAGGATGACACGAATATGACTGTTGTTCTTCATCCTGATTATGTTATATTTCGGGATAGTTATTGTACAGGACCCACATTGACCTTTTCCAATAGCTGTATCAAAATCACTGGTGCATGTGAAAGCCAAGAAGCCTTTGACTTTGAATGGGAACTTGATGACCTCATGCATATTCAGTTCCAGTGGTTTCAAAGGGTGAGTTTACAACTATCCTGTGAAAAAGTTTTTCTACCGATAATTTGTAATACCCGGGATGAAACATTTCCAGTTCATGTGGACATCGTTCAGGCTGAAACTGTAACTATAAAATTACAAGTGATATCAAAGGATGCATGTCAAGAAGATGGTGGACAAGGTCCTTCAGGTCAGTGCACATGTACTTGTACAAATCAGTGCTTGTTTGTTTTTCGTGATTTAGATGTCTTTTTTTTAATGGAAAATCTTGATGGTAATTTAATGTTTAACTTACTTGACTTCTATTCTAATTATTGCTGACCTCCCCACAGTATTAATATCTCCTGCTAATATCATGGTCCATGATAGGAACGTTTTGGCCTACAAAATCTTAAAAGCAGATCGCGGGGTAGTTCTTGTTGAGTTTAAAACAGTAGTTGCATCTTTATATTGGGAAAATGGAATATTCCAATCATTTTTTTTTATAAATAATATGAATTTTAATATATCATTGGTCTTTAGCAGAAAGTCACCTTCTCTGTGTTTGTGATTTATGACACGCCAAAACTTCTCAGGTATTGATGAATTGAGGGTCGTAGTTGTTGAATCCAATTGGCCGCAAAAGCAGGAAGTTATACTATCTTTGAATCAGAAATATTTGACCATATGGGATATTGCGCAAGAGTAAGATGTTCTGAACTCCCCCCCTTTTCCAGGATTTTTATGGTAAAAAGAAATAAAATAAAATGATCACCTTATAACTTTAGCTTTAGCATCTGGAATTAGACATTGAGTCCGTGCCGAGATCACATGTCATTTAGTTAGAAGTTAAGCTATTCCAATCTCAAGTATAAAATATATTATGGCATGGATCTAATTGGTTGGTCATGTTCTTTTCAGTGTCGTGCGTTTAGATTGGTTTTAATTGGACTTATAAGTGGGTTTTATCTGTAATGTGGGATGAATGACTTGTTCAAAAGTTTGCTGAGCTCTGGTGACAAAACTGTGACACTCTAGCATTCAAAATGGTGAAGGCGTCCTCTAGCATGGGTGATTATAGAAATAATTTGAAGAGTCAAAAGTTAGAAATCTCATAACAGTTACCTGCTGGGGCTCATCTTAGGATTCACATGTATCTTACAGTACCAATAAACCCTTTTTTTTTTTTTTTGGGGTAAAATGGTACGTGATTTGCAATTTAACAATGTTGAATGTTGTCTAGCTGTTAATTGATTTATTTATCTTTTGAACCTTTTTCTGTTCTATAGCTCCAAGCATTGATTCTAGACATCATTTTTTCAGTGGTAATATTGACATGGGAACAGATGGGGATGATTCACCTGGCCAGAGGCGATATTTTCCAGTGTGAGTTAAACTGGTCCTTGACATTTTTTTCTCCGTGGAATCATGAAGATCTCAATGTTGGTTGACACTAGACAGTTTGCTATTGGTTCTTCAGTTGATTGTAATACTTTATTTATATTTTTTTTTTTATCCCGGTGATTTTTTTGGCACATGGTTTCTGTTCAAGCATTATTTAGTTTACATTGAGTAAATGTGAGTTTATCTATACAGTTTTGATGAATCTTTTGAAGATGTTATCTATCCAAAAGGGGATACGGATGCTGTTTCCATTAGTAGGAGAGACGTTGATTTATTACAGCCAGAGACATTCATCAATGATACAATTATTGACTTCTACATCAAGTGAGTTGATATGCTATATATTTTTTTTTCTTCTTTCTATTGTATGATGATGTTTCTTTTTTGGATCCAAAGCTTGCATCATTTTTTCTTTGCCCCCTTTTTGACTTCATTTTGCGATACAAGTGAAGTTTTTCTTTGCTTATCTGTTACTTGTTATGCTTGATTGTAATGTTTGGTTCTTACCCACCCATGTTGTAGTTTTTATTTGTGTGGATTAACTTATTGGCGGGGAATGGAATTTGCATAGCTAAATTATTAATGGAACTGTAATGAATTACATATTACTGTTTGTTAGAAGAAAAGAAGGTTTTCAGACTGTAACTTGTGCAAGTTACTTTATATTTAGGTATTCCTTTAAGGATCTTAATATGTTTACAGGTACTTGAAGAATCAGATTCAACCTGAGGAGAGACATAGGTTCCACTTTTTCAATAGTTTTTTCTTCCGAAAATTGGCTGACTTAGACAAAGATCCTTCTAGTGCTTCTGATGGCAAGGCTGCTTTTCAACGTGTTCGTAAATGGACAAGGAAAGTTGATTTATTTGAAAAGGAATTTGTCTTTATTCCTATAAACTTCAGGTGAGACTAATTTTGGAAAGCTTTCTCTTTTTGCAATAACCTCTAATACTTGGATGTTGATCAATTCGTTTATTTATTGTAATGCCAGTCTGCACTGGAGTCTAGTAGTCATATGTCACCCAGGTGAAGTGGCTACGTTTAACGGTGAGCTTCTGTAGGTTTACAAAGTTGCTTCTTTTAGGTTATAAATATTCCCTTATTCATGTACTTGTGTTATATGGCAGATGAAGACGTAGACAAATCACGTAAACTACCTTGTATATTGCACATGGATTCTATAAAAGGAAATCATGCAGGTCTCAAAAATCTCATTCAAAGGTATCTTTACAATTCTGAATTTTGCATTGCTTTCAGGTTTAAATATGTATTGGGAGGATACCTTATCCTCCTTCCCTTGTAATTAATATATCAATAAAACGGTGTTTTCTTATTTAAAAAAGAGAGAGAGAGAGAGAGAGAACAACATGCAAATACATTCGTTTTTGGGGCCTCTTGTCCTTTTATACACCCTCCCCTTTTATTGTTTGTCTTTATAACCAGTATTTAGTTATTACTGGGTCTGTGGATGATTGTTGCTTTGTACATTTTTCAAACTTATACATTGTTGATTTTGAGACATCATCTTTTAATCTTGGATTACAGTTATTTGTGGGAAGAGTGGAAGGAGAGACGTAAGGAGACATCTGAGGAAGTTTCATCAAAATTTCACAACCTACGGTTTGTTTCCCTCGAGGTACTCCCTCCTGGCTGGGTTAAAATTTTAGCTATTGTAAGCAGAAAATATTTAGAGGCTTTGTTTCCACTTTACACTACATTGTTGCACTGCTTGCAAGCTTCATAATACATGGTGGTGCTCTACTTTGTTTATAGAACGGTTCTGATGTTGTCTCACATATTTTCCAGCTGCCACAACAGGAAAATTCATTCGATTGTGGCCTGTTCTTGCTCCACTATTTGGAGCTTTTTCTGGCCGAAGTTCCTGCTAATTTTAGTCCATTCAAGATAACGAAGTCTTCCAACTTTGTAAGTTGTTCATTTAGTTCAACTGTTGACCTAGTTTATTTAACAATGTAGGTCTCTTTTGCTCTCTAGTTCATAGAATTTAATAAAAGATGGCTTGTAAAATAAATTTGAACCTCAATTATGCCAGATTCTGACATGTTCAGGTTCCAATTTTGGAGCACTTATTGTTGTACATAATTCAGATTTATCTTCTACAATTTAGTTTGCAACCAGATGCTTATTTAGAGGGAAAGGTCTTTCCTTTTTCGTGTATGTGAGTGGATAATTGGATCATCTGTTTGTGATAATACATGAAGAGGTGCAAAATAATATGTTTCTATTATGTAATTGTTTTTTGGTCCCCCTTTTCTTGCTTGTTCTATATGGACTGTGGTTAATGCATGCCTCAAATTGAGCTGTGAATTTGTGTAGTACGTGTCATTGGTTACTGAAAACTTGCACTTTTTTCATTTATCTATGTTGTTAAATCATAGAGCTTGTACAAAGCTTGTCTTATTTAGTGATCTCATACTTAATTACTTTGTTTTACCAGCTCAATATCAACTGGTTTCCACCTTCTGAGGCTTCACTCAAGCGTGCTTTAATCCAGAGGTTAATTTTTGACCTCCTTGAAAAACGTTCTCGTGAAATCTCTCCATCACCTAGCAGTGATGAAGATGAATTTCCAGAAAGTAATGAGAAAGATCTTGCTGTGGATTTTGTTTCTGCAAGATGCAATCCTGGTCTTGGCTGTCAAGAGAACCTATCAAGCTCCCGAGCTGAGCAGGGGATTGAGATGACTCTTTTATCAGCATCTTCTATGAAGATTTCTCAATGTGTTAACGATCCTGGCTTGGTTCTCAAGGACCTTTTTGATCCAGGAGCCTCTGCCAGATCGTTAATGGGACAATGTCAATCTTCTGACCAGAAATCATCGTACTTCCGTCTCAATGGGGCTCTATCACCATTGGAGGTACTAATTTTTATTTGTTGTTCTCCTAGGTTTATCATATACATTAAGTATGAGATAGATGAACTTTGAACAGCAAGACCATGGTCCATTCTTTGACATTTCTATGGTGCTTTAAAGATATTACCTCCAAATTATGTTCTGTGCAGTATAAAAGTTTACATTCTATCTTGTGTTTCGTTCATTTTTGTTTAAAATTAAAAATTCAAATGATCAGCAGCTTATCCCTATTACGTCCCCCTTCCCCTAGTTTCTCTAAACCCGTGATGCCATTGCATACATTGTTTGCATCATGAACGGACAAACATACATATATCATGCAGAGACTGTTTTTCAATAATTAAAATTGTTGCATTTCTAACTTGATATTCATCTGATTGATAATAGGAGGATACGGAAACTGGTGAACAACAGTTCATGTTTTTACCTTCTGGAGAGACTGGGTTTCCTCAACTGACAGGAATTACATCACAAACTTGTGGCATTCCTTATCCACCAAAAACTTACAGTGGTAAGACGTATGACATTGGAATCTCTTTACAAGCAGAGCACGGGCATATTGACTCATCCAGCGATTGTGCTTCGGATGATTCTTCAGATATAGCGATCACCGAGGCTTTTCCAGTTGTAGAGAGCTCAAGTCCAAAACAAAAGGAGAAAACTGATGGACAAAGCTCTCCAACAGTTGAAAATATTAAATTTGTCGCAGAAGGCCTTGTTTCTGCGTCTCATGTGTTGCCTGATGAGGATGCTGCCAAAGATTCGCAAAACCATGATATGATGCAGGTTGGCAATGAAGTGTTGCCAGACGAGTCTGATGCTGGAGCTTCTCAAAACCATGATATGATTCAGGTTAGGAATGAAAGTGGAGTGCTGATTCCTTCCTTGGAACATCCTGATGTGCCGGTGTCTCAAGAATTGGCTGTTGAAGACAACGGGATAAGTTCGCATGACGGTGTGCAGGTGATTGAAAATGGATTGGTGGTTCCAGACTCTACTGGAGAGCAACCTGCAAAAAAGCCACGCCTTATGCCTTCTTTGGAAGGTTTGTGTGAGGGTGTGCCTGTAGTTGACAATGGCTTGGTGATTCCAGACTCACCTGGACAGCATCCTGCAAAAAAACCACGCCTTACGCCTTACTCAGAAGTATCGTGTGATGATGTGCCTATGGTTGACAATGGCTTGGTAATTCCTGATTCTACCGGACAGCAGCCTGCAGAAAAGCTGCAGCTTCCACCTTCTGTGGAAGTTGAAGCCAGTGTCGTGGAAAGCCTCAACGAGGATTCGCATTTGTAGTCAAGGCGAAGAGCTCTTTTTTGTCTATTGTTGGGTAAAGAAGAATGAAGAATGCATATTTGTAAATGGACGTGTAGGTACCGGGTACCAATGTGAGATGCTGTGAATAGTTTTAGGGATTATACAGAAGCATGGTTGCTGTGTGGGTGGGTTGAAAAGGTAGTTTAAATTTGTTAGTTCAACTTCTCCTACTTACAGCTGTCGTAAATTACCTTTTAATGCTTTCATTCTCATATTTCATACTAGTCAAAACTTGGGTAGGAGTTATATTTTTGCCTTATCAATAGGTATTATCATTTTAGTTATTTACTTTGTTAATGATTTGGTAATGTTAAAAATTTGCAATGTAATATGTAAAAATGTTTTCAATTATATGTCAGATCATTAAAAAGCTAAACTAATGATGAAAACAACATTACCTACAAATAAGGATTTTTAAAAAGTTGCTTTCATAAGTTTTTCTTTTTATTTTAGAGCGAACTTTCAGTTTTGCTTAGAATATTGCGGTGAACCTAACTTGTAAATTCCATATTTTGGACTCAAGGTCAAAAGAAAAGTTTTTGGTTGAATTTGTCTTTTAAAAAATTAATCAATATGGCACACTCCAAAAAAATCTCTAAAATATCTTTTTTTAGTTTTTTTTTATTTTTTTATTATTTTTTATCTACATCTTTAAAAATTATAATAAATTTTAAATTTTAAAAATTTATAATTTTGTATATATGAATTTAAATGAGAATTTTTTTTTAAATTATATAGAATTTCAAAATGGATAAAATAATATCTATATTGATATTTTTTTCTAAATAAATTTTTAAAATTTTATATTTTTTTATTTTAAATATTTTTTTTAAATATATTTTTTAAAATTATTTTTTTCTAAAAAAAAAAAAAATCTCAAAAGGCATCTAAACTCACCTTAAATTTTAAAATTCCATTTCCAACGTAAGCAAAACTTAGCAAAAAAAAAAATATACCGCACTAAAGAACCAGGCACAGATACATGTTAAAAAGGACTACTGCAAATACATGTTGAAAGGAAAACGCAATGAGGAACGGGCTTCTTTCTTTTTTTTTTTTTTTTTTTTGGCTAAGGGTACTATCCTACTATCTATCATATTACATCAACGTAGTAAGTAATTAAAAAATTAAGGAAAAATGTGTAAATTTTATAGAATTTAATAAAAACTTGGTAGTTTAAAATTGAGCATTATTAGTAGAGGTTTTTAGCACTTTCTTTCTTTCTTTTTGTTTTATTTCTCAACACTTAATTGTGCACTTAAATGTGTTCCAAAAGCCCTTAGAAAAAAATTACATACATTTTCCAAAATCTGGGTTGTTGTTCAGAACCAAAAATAAGATTTTTGTGGGAAATAGAAGCACCTAAAAAGCTACAAATATGGTCTAGGCTTCTTGCTACTCTAGCAGATGGAACTGTGACGTGCAAACGAAATACCTCCAGTTGGTTGCGGTTGCAGCCTTCACCCGCTAAATATTATTATTAGTCATCATTTTTCCCCACCCAATAATCATCGCTTGAAACTAGAAAACAACATTTACCAAAATGACACCATATCAACAATATTGCTCTCTCTCTCTCTCTCTCTATATACATATATATATATATTTAAGAGGCAATTTTCGTATTGTACAAAATATAATACAAAATACCTAAAAAAAATTATGATACAAAATATGTAGTTCACTTTTGTTCCAAAAATAACCCTTTTGGAAGTTGGGAAAATGGCATCTTGTTATACAAATATTATGGTGTGTTGGATGCACATATTTACATTACATTGGATTTAAATGCAATATAATTTTTCTCTAAATACAAAAGTATTTTATTCAAATACCAATCACATCACATTTTAAATGCAATACAATCACTATTTATTATTTTATTTTTTTATTATTTTTATTAATTACATCATATATTCTCTTCTCTCTTTTTTTCCTCTCTACTTTTACCCATCACATCACATATTTATTATCAAAATATAATTCAAATATTTTTCACCCAATATACATTGCATTCGAATGCAAAACTAATACTTTTCTTCCAAACATAAATTAGATTTAATTCATTATATTCAAATACAATGTAAATATAATACGTTCACCAAACGTTGGGATTTGATATTTGCACTTTATATTACACCAAATGCAGTGATAAGAACATCTCTATTCAATATTCATTATTATTATTATTAATTTAACTTGACGTTGGGATTTGATATTTGCATTTTATATTGGAATTAAGTGTATTTATATTGAAATCAAGTGTGGATTATCCGTTAAATTATATATATATTATTATTTAATATTCATTATCGAGGATTATCAACAAGTGTTCAATATGACTGAAAAATATAGTTATAAGTATAATCTCACATTAAGTTTATATCTGATTATATAATAAGGTATAAAATTTGAATTTCAGACTAAAATTAAAAAAAAATAAAAAAATCCGTCATTTAATATCACTCTCAATGTCAAGACTACATGTCGTTTTCACTAGAACTAGCAAACAACTTGTCGTTTGTTCGTGTCAGCGGCAGTAGTCCGCGTCCGTCTCCGTCGGTCCTTTCCTTCAATGGAGGTTGGGTAGGCCAAAAGCAAAGGCTAACCAAAACGACAAAAATTTTTGTCAGAGAAACAAGAGAATTCCAACAATGAAGCTTCAAAACGACAACATTCCCGACCACTCCCAGAGATTGGTTTTGGCCTCCGCCTTTCTCCTTCTGTTGCCCGCTCTCTCCCCCAATCTCTTCTCCCCTCTCGGCCGTGCTTTCCCTTCTCTCTTCTCCGTACCACTCTCTCTCCCTCTCTCTATAAATTTTTTCATGTAATTAAATCTTGATTAATTCAAAGATCAAATTTGTTGAAACTTGGGAAAATTGGCAGGAATGGAATGCTCCGAAGCCCATGCACTTGCGTCTCTTGAGTGGAGCTTTGCAACGCCACACTGTCAGTAGCTCTCCAGTTTCTTTCTTTTGAACCATTTTTTGTTTCTGTTTCGTGGGTTTCTTTTTGATTCTGATTCAGGTAATCAATCTGAATATATAAATATATATATGATTAAATATGCGGGTTGTGGATGATTCAGTCTGTTCAGCAACAGAAGAGCCTCTGGGCTCCTTTGGCCGACCAAGGATGGAGACCCTGTCTTGATTTTGAAGGGCCTAGAGATGTACCATGTGAGTGCATGAAGCTTTAAAATTGTTTGTGCTTGTTAAATTTGTGAAGAGCTTGATTGGATGTTTTCTGTGAAGTTTTAAGCTTAAAATTCTTTTCTTTTTTTTTTTTTTTTTTTTGGTTTTTTTTGGGTGCAGTGTCATTGAAAAAGTCTAATGGGTATATTCAGGTGTTCCTTGATGGAGGTCTAAACCAGCAAAGAATGGGGGTAGGTTTTGCTTCTACTAAAGAACTAGAAGTTTATATTGTCGTAATTTGATGATAGGATGATGATGCAAGATTGCCCATTTGGTTGGTTTCGTAATTTGAACTTCATTTGTGTTTATTTATTGGGAGAAAACAAAAAAGATTTGTGATGCAGTTGCTGTTGCGAAAATATTGAATGCGACGCTAGTCATCCCACATCTTGATGTGAATCCTGTGTGGCAAGATTCTAGGTATATCGCGGAGTAACCTTTTTTTCTGCAACCTTTCTAACACGTTAGTATTCCTGTCCTGAAGAAGAGCCACTGACGCGTGGAATTCTATGCTCTTGCAGTTCTTTTGCAGACATTTTCGATGTGGATCGCTTTATTGATGTCCTGCATGATGAAATTTCCATAGTTAAAGAGCTTACTAGTGAATTTTCTTGGAGTACAAGAGAGTATTATGCGACAGGCATACGAGCGACCAGAATCAAGACGGCGCCTGCTCAGGCTTCAGCTGAATGGTATCTGGAAAATGTGTTACCTGTATTGCAGAGGTCGGCAAATATCTTGATCCTTATTTAATTCAGACTTAGAGCTAGATTCAAACTCATGGTATTGGTTTAGGGAATGTAAAGGAGTCTTAAGATCTCATTGTAGAATGTTTTTGTCCACGTAGAGGACTTAATTTTCAAAACAAACATTTGCGGAGTGATTTGTCCATGTAAAGATCTTCAACTTAAAATATTATGGTAGAGATCTTCCTGTCTATTACTGTAATTGGCTTAAAAAAATAACCACCAGAAGCTAAAAATGCAAAACATGCTTGTGAATGTGCATACGTATGTGCATTACAGAGATTTAATTCCTGGTGATCATTACTGAATTTGATCTATATTATCCTCGCTGAAAGTTGGCTTTCGGGACCTAGTAACGGCTACGTGTTCAATTGCTGACTTAGTGGTACGTTTGATTTATACAGTTATGGAATCGCTGCCATTGCCCCATTCTCGCATCGCTTGACTTTCAATGGCTTGCCTGTAAACATCCAGCGTCTTCGTTGCCAAGTCAACTTTAAAGCTTTAGACTTTGTTCCTCATATTAAGGAACTGGGAGAAACCATTGTTCAGCGGCTTCGTCATTCTCCCACTAAGAACCATGTTTCAGGGACTGAGTACCTGCAGGAGGGAAATAATGAGATCCAAAAACAGGGAGCTGGGAAGTATGTTGTATTGCATCTTCGCTTTGACAAAGTATGTCTCCGTCTATTCCAAGAACTATTGAAAGTTTAAATGTTAATATTATCTTGACTTGTACCAGAAAATGAAATTGGACCTCCAGGCTGCAACCTTCAATTTGGAAACATAGTCAGCCTAATAGCTTTCACTTAAGAATCATTGAGAGTCTCAAATGCTGACTCCAATCTATATCTTGATTTTAGAGCCATGGTTTTCTGATTTACAGCTCTTTTTTCTTGTCCTTGGACGATCAATTTTTCTTTAGGAACTGATTTACATGAATCTTCTTTGGATTATGTAACATATTTTTTTTCTTTTAAGGGGATTTTCCTCATTGTTATTTTCTGTTCCTTACTTTTTCAGGATATGGCTGCTCATTCAGCTTGTGATTTTGGCGGTGGTAAAGCAGAGAAATTGGCTCTTGCAAAATACCGGCAGGTGATTTGGCAAGGAAGGGTCTTAAATTCTCAGTTCACAGATGAGGAGTTAAGAAACCAAGGGCGTTGCCCATTGACACCTGAAGAAATCGGATTGCTTCTAGCTGCTCTGGGCTTCAGCAATAGAACTCGTCTCTATCTGGCTTCACACAAGGTCTTTCTTAAATAGAAAGCAGAATTTTATAAGTCATTTCATAAGGCCTGATAGTTTCAAAATTTGTTAAAATCTTGATGAATAAATTTCTCCTTATTGTTTCATTTTTAGGTTTATGGTGGAGAAGCAAGGATTGCCACTTTACGTAAATTGTTTCCGCTAGTGGAGGATAAGAAGAGTCTTTCCTTCGCAGATGAGCGGGCTAATGTCGAAGGCAAAGCTTCACTGTTAGCTGCGGTCGATTACTATGTGAGCATGCAGAGTGACATCTTCATTTCTGCTTCTCCAGGAAACATGCACAATGCTCTGGTAAGAACTCACAGTAAATCATTATCCTAATTAAAACTGTCCATATTTTCAAGATCATAGGATGAATCAGATAATGGGCAATCACAAGTAACGTAACCTGTCGTTAAACTACATATATAGTACAGAGAGATTGTTTTCAAATCTTACGGGGATAAAATATATTTGCTCAGCAAAATTCTGATTCGAGTTTTTATTGACCCTTAGGTGGGACATAGAGCTCTTCTGAACTTGAAGACCATAAGACCGAACATGGGAATGTTAGGGCAGCTTTTCTTAAACAAGAGCATGGAGTGGTCGGAGTTCCAACAGGCAGTTGTGAAGGGGCACAAAAATAGACATGGACAGATCAGATTAAGGAAAGAGAAGCAATCTATATATACATATCCTGCTCCTGATTGCATGTGTTCATCTTGAGTGAATAGAAGTATGATGAGCACATTGTCGTGGAATAATGACGAATCTGATTAAAAAACAAACAAAAAAAAGATATGGTACACAAAAAAGGTGTAACTTGATTTTTTTTTTCCCGTGTTTACGCATGGAGACTTCAAAGTTGTAGGTTGGAACTTGGAATGATATTTTAAGAATGTAGTACAGTGATAGGCTTAAAGAGTGCAGTCAATATACTATTCTTTTTTGTAAACACAACTGTTTCATGGAATAATTTAAATTAAGGAATTCATTTACTTTTGGTGGGGTTGGTCTTTTTGCTTGAATGATAAACTTAGAGCATCTCCTGGCATTTAGTTGGAAAATGGTTCTCCGATAGAGTGCTATATGTGATGTTTAATTTGTTACATGGTAAGTTTTATAACAAATTTACCACCATGTGTAGCCAATGGCAAAATATTTGACATCTGAGATTGGCTGTTCAGTTTTCAACATTAATTACAAAGTTGGCATTTTTTTTACGTTTTATAACTTTAAAAAGTTCTCAAGACATAATTGCAACTTACCTGTAGATGTATAAACAAGATGTATGCAATTTATAATACTTGATTAAGCATCACCCAATATTCCACGATTAACAATTTTCAAACATCAATTAACTTTCGGAGCCGGTGTTTGAGAATCATATTAACCAAAATGATGATGATGATGATTCATCGTACTCTCCCTCTAGCATTCTTTCAACAATTTACTCATTTTGTTTGTCAACATAAAAGAACGAACGAACAAAAAAATAAAATAAAGCGCCTAAATGCTCTTTAGACTGAAACAGAGGACAAGAGAGTATGCTTTTGGGTGAGAAAGGAAACTCTTGCTATGGATTAAAAACGAATGCCGACGGCAAATATAATAGTCTGACCACTTTTCGTGTCAAATTTAGTACTGGCATTTAGCATATACATATAGTCTAAATTTTTTGCCAATGGAAGTGAGATCTATTCTATGACAAGCAACTATTTCCGATGAAAAACTGGGCTGCTTTAGGTTCTTTTGAACTCGTCCACTAAGAACAGTTCAATGGAAATGCAAGAAGTCTACTACTAGTACTAGACCAAGTTAAAAGGCCCAAAATTATCCAACAAACATTTCTTAGTTATGTTTACCAACCATAAAGCATTACGGTGCAATTGTGAGAGAATAAAGGACGTTAGAAACTTTTTGCCCATCGATAAGGCAAGTTCTCTCTTGACCAGAAACTCATACTAATAATAATAGAATAGAGAAGAATTGCTTCTCTCTTCTTCTTCTTCTTCTTCTTCTTCTTTTTTTTTTTTTTTTTTTTTTAACTTTCTTATTTGAAAGTCACAAATTCTTCCTGTACCTAAGTGGATACTCATTTACAATCAAAGATAATGTAATAGCAGCTTCAAAAACTCAGCTGCGTTCATTTCTGTATAACTACAATCATCAAGGATGTAGGTTACAACTACAACAATGAACGAACAGTCACCTTATTTGTGCAACCAGTCATGGTGCAGCGCTGGCAATGCTACTATCTTTCGTGTCCTTACTAATCGGAGATGAACCGCCACTGTTGCGAACGGTTGGTTCTTTCATTTCCTGAGGGGCTATGGTCATGTCTTCCTCAATGGGAAGTGTCCGCTTTGAGCCATCTAGAGCAACCCCAAGAACAAGATTCTCCTCTAATGGAGGAGTAGCAATTGATTGTGACACATTAGGTCTCTCGCTGCTTTGCTTTGCATGTAAGTTAGTCAAAGCCATGTCCGTTTTTCCACTGCCGGATTCAGATAAGGTGGATGGAGATTTCTTCGGTGTAGTTTCCCCAGGTAGAGATGCGTCTTTGGAATTACCCACGACTGTTTCCTTCCCAGCATATCCTGTACTCTTGTGCTGGGGAGATGGGCCGTCGGATGAGAAACTTCGGAGTTGTGGGTCAGATATAGAAACTTCTGAATTCTTAGAATCTGTGCTACTGTTAGAGTCTGATGTTACTGCAACCTGATCATCATTTTTGGAGTCGATACTCAACGATGATCCAGTCTTCGCATCCGCCTTGGAGTCAGATGTTAATGCTGCTTCAGCTTGAACTTCTTTCTCTTCATTCGTCTGGGCAGAACGACTAGATGTTTTTGTTTTATCATCACCGTTGATTTTATACGATGGTTCAATCAGTAAATATGGACGGTTGGTTGTTCCCCTGGAACGAGAGAAAATGCTGTCTGCAAATGGTACGTTTTCCAGATCAGCCTCCCCGTATATTTTCTGAACCGTGCGGATGGGTGTTGCAAGCCTGGCCCGGTGATGGCTGACAACTTTAAGAAGATCCAGGAGTATTGCTTCCTGTTTCATTTCATCAATTAATTTTTGAATGACAGATTTCCACCAGGATATGGCTCATAAATGCTTAAACCTAATATTAACAAAGTGCCTAGAAAACTTAAATCTACAGAATAAAACTGAATAATCTACAACAATTTCCTGGTGAAAAGAAAAGGAAAAAAGGGGAATAACTCTTTTTATTTAAACTCAGCTCAACTTTTGTAAGTGATCTAGTGACGCCATTCTTTGATCATAAATCAAAAAACTTATCTCATTTTCATCTATGACACGAGGAGGTGAAAGCTAAAAGTTCATTTTATCCTTTTAAGTCCACTGAGTTAAAGAAGAAAAGATAAATCGCATTCCAAAAACCCAAACATGACTTGTGGGATTGAGATACCAAACCTCCGTATCTTATTTACCTGCCATACAAAAGAACAAATATTTTACTCTCTTTTTTTTTTCATTTTTATTGGAAAAACTATTTTCCATGCCCAAAATACTTTCGAAAGATACATCTTTTTTTTTTTTTGGCAGGAAATTCTGAAATATCTATTACCAGATACAATTTTTTTCTTTTTGGTAGGAAATTCTGAAATATCTATTACCTGAAGAGTTTTAACACTTATGATACAACATATACTAAAGTAATCTTTCTGAAACATAAAGAAATATATACCTTGACACAGAGATACTCTTCAAAATGCGAGGTTTTAACAAAGCAAGATATCAAAATCTGCAAAAACATGTCACTTATAAGATATCTTAAAATACGAAAGGATCTGACAAAGAAACTAAAGAGGAAGAAAGAAGCCAATGTGGCAGATTACACAATTCAATTTTCAAATAAAGACTGAAGATGGCCAACCATACGCCTTAAGAAACTATAACAATTTTATCTGTTTCAAAACCAAAGAGGAAAAAATGCATATCTTTTTTCTCCAGCAAACTAAAAAGTGTTAGCGACCTCAAATGAGAAGCCTTATTAGTGTTCAAGTTGTTTTATTCTCAAATTTAACGGCATTTTTCTCAGGTTACAACAAATTTAAACCAATAACAGGCAGCCAAAAAAATCTTACCCTAAGAGCCTGATTTTCTGGATCGATATCTTCCAGAAAAACTCTTCTATGCAACTTCTGCTGCTCTACCTGAGGATTTTTGGACAAAACCTTACGCATATCGGCTACAATATTCTGCCGAAGATATGGAATAACTCAAGTTCTTAAAACAAATGTCAAACCTTGAAACACAAGTTTAACAAACAGGTGAACTGAATTTGATTCTCACATTAATCTTATTGACATCCAGGTGACTAATGGCAAGGTGAGTCTTGATGCGCCAATGAGTCTTCTGGCTAAGATTTCTCACAACATTTACAGTAAACTTGTGATTTGGAATGTGAACTGCTTCACGATCATCACCTCTTATAATAGTTGGAGACCACCAGCCCACGTGCTGAAATAATACCACAGATTAGTAAAGCAGAAGAACAGCCAATTCCGTGTAAAAAGATTCAGCTCCTCTGGTTTGTGGAAAGAATCAAATTGTAAAGTCACACTAGTGGATAGGAGAAGATAATCGAAGGAAGACTGTAAGGATATGCATACTATTTTACCCTATTCAGGCTTCACTCTTTTTTTTTCTTAAGCTGTAAATGAAGGTGAATAAGACAAACCTCAACAGTACCAGAAACTTCATAGCCTTCAATTTTAGTTTGGATCCACTCATTCGCAACAAATGGCCGGGTAGCATGGATCATTACACTTGAAAGGAAGTTCGTAAATATCTGAATCAAGTAAAAGCAAGTTAATATACACTTGGTCTACAAAGTCTAGTCAGAACCTATAATCTTTTAGTACTTGAACATACACACATATGGTTGCAGAAATAAAGAAAATTCAGGAGTTCAAAATATAGACAAGAAAATTGAAACTTTAAGGGTGGAAAGTAAATAGTTGTACCTCACGACCAGCAAGAGTGAGTAAAACCGTACCAAGACCTCCAGCAGTTACCCACTTCTGAGTAGAGAATCCCAGCAACTCCATAAACAATGATACTGCAGCAACCCATACTGCACTATAAACAGCTTTCCCAGCAAAATCAAACCCCATCTGCCAAAAGCAAGACAGAATAATTGTAAATACAGCATGTTCACATGCCCTTAAAATTACTAATTATTGTGTAGTGACAGTATGTTCCACCAGAGAGAAGGGGAAGATGCCCGAATGCTTCTTCACATAGGAACAAGTTCTAAAAATACGATAATGTACATAGAATGCATTCTTACATCAACATAATCAATAGCAACATTTCACGTAAGTGCTTCAAGGATGGAAAATTAAGAACCAAAAACAAAAGAAAAAACTTACAACAAGTGTAGTACAAAATTGTTATTGCTTCAATAAAAATATATATAAAAAATTCAAAAAGCAGTGTAATGTCAAAAAGGCAGAAAAAAACATACATTTCTAGCGCCACTGGAGTCATGCGTCACCATAAAGAACTTTTGTACTTGTTGAATCAAGCTGCAAACAAAACAATATGGGCCTCATAAGCCAAATTTTAGACCCAAACACCAGATCCACTGTACTAAATAACAGACAATAAGCAAGAGTAGATGCATAAATGATTATGGTGGTACTCTAGACACCCAATTAGTACTGGAAAATGTTTGACTGCATGGTTTCCCCTATATCCATGCTGACAAAAAAGCAAGCAAAAATGGAGTGCAGAATTTATGGCAGAAAACTAAAAGTGTATTAGCAGAAAGCCAAAACAAAACGATACAACTTGAAGAAACTCGTAGTGCTTAAAATAGTGACTTGTAATAGATCTAAGAATATGGATTAAAAATGCTGCAACTGCATTCACCTTGACAAACAATAAGCGACTGCTAGCACTGTCGACAATGATCGTACAAAATTTAAAAGCCGCTGCTTGACAGCCTGGCTGGCTTCTGTAGGTAAGACTACAGGATCAAATGCTCTGAAACACGACATTCATAAAGTTAGTAGCAAAATAATGATTGAAAAAACACTGTAAGGGCAATTAAACTCTATTCAACTTTAAAGTTTAAGTGAAGCATAAGTTAAACCTGCACAAAAGTGTTGCTCCAGTCCAAAGCAGCAAAGGCTGAATATATGATGTCATAACATAGTGTGAACGACTCTTCTTCCAGTTACTGTCAGTCCTCTGCAGAAAATGGCCATAGTAAAGGTTTACCAACAAATTTAGAAAATTCATCCGTCATTCAAAATCGAGGCATAGGCAGAGAATAATAGAGACTATACATCAAAAAATATGACCCTTCCTAAACGCACAAGTGGCCCAAGTCCCCAGGCAGCAAAAGCAATGATACCAACTGCGGGAATCAATTTAAGTACAAGAGAGCTTCCTTGTAAAGCAGTATATGATCTGCATAATGTCAGAATAAAATTATCTTTAGATGCCTTATATTTAGATACAGAAACAGACGGGAAAGAATCAGGTTAAAGCATGGCGGTAACTCCACAAGGAAGACTGTAATATTCAACTCTCCTGCCCCAGTTAAATAGAAAGGAGAAAAGACTAATGCAAACTATATAAAGATAAAGAAAAAATGTGTCATCTTAGTTAGTTCAATGAGAAAGTAAACGCTTGCATTTGGACTCTTTTTCTTTAACAATCCTTTCCGTTAAGCAGATAGTCAAAAGAATACCTTGTCAAAAATACAGCAGCAGATTTCAGAACTGGAACCTCAGTTCCTCCACTGGGGACTAAAACAGATCTGCAGAATAGAACATTACATCTGGAAGACGCTGGACCTACTGGACCATGTATGCTGCCTAAAAGACGAAGACTCCAAGCATCCTGTCTCTGAAAACAAAACAGATTAAATTCAGTCGCTTTGATTCTCTTAATATCCAATTTTTAACACACCAACAAACAATACATGAAAGCATTGTAATTATTTTTTTTTCACAAAAAATGAACATAAATTTCAACTCACGCAATGATAAAAGGCATTGCAAATGCATAAACGTTGATATCACAACGGTAAAAAGAATATCAACCATGAAACTCAAAAGCTGATAAAATTAGATCCGGGACATCATGCAAAACATCATTAGCATAGGCAATAGCAGAATGAAAATGCAAAGGATTCAGAATCCAATAAACCCATACCAAACTATGTGAAGAAAGATTGACACCAACCATATTTAGCCGACTCTTACCCACCAAATGCTGCAATAAAGGAAAGAATTAGCCTTTGTGAGCCTGAAGAAACTCAAGCCACAAGATTGGGTATGAAATGAAAAGGAGATCCATACAGTGTGCTGGTTAGACCATCCATGGCTATTGTGAACTCTCCAGTCCCGAGATAATCGCATCGAACCAGCATGAGCCATGGTGAGATCGAGGTGCATTTACCACCAATGGCAGAGTGTTGTAACCGTGGTCCAAAACTCGCACTTGAACCAAATGCTAGCTGTAGTACAGGATTTTTTAGCGTACCCAATAAGAGAATCCTGTTCCAAGAAGATACCAAACTCTGACTCTCAATTTACTTAAGCAGATAGTATAATAGTCATCCAAACCTAAATTAATAATTTTCACTTACAACACTAAGCTTCAGTTTTCAGAACAATTAACATAAAATTGCATTTGATTTCATTGCATATATACATATTTATTTTGAGCATGACAATTCGACGGTTCAGTTATAGAAAATAAATAAAAAGTGGGAAAAATCAACTCAAACCAGCTAACTAGTAGCAAATTTACTTGTCATTTTCACTAGGAAAGCAAAAAATGAACTAATTTATACAGGAATTGGGGCTTAAATCTCTCTCCGCCTGAATCTAAACAGACTGTCTGAAACGAAACAACGAGGAAAAAAAAATTGCACCAGAACTAGCTAAAACCTACGATTCACGTTGAATTCATATACATTTGGTCCAATCCAAAACCCTAGATCGAAAATGCCTATTTTCCAGAAACAATTAGACCCAATTTATCCTCCAAAATGCGTTAAAAACAAATCAAATTAAGCTAGTTTTCTTCTATAATCATAAACATAAAAAATAACCAGAAACAAAAACATAAGAGCAATTGAGATAAGAAAAACCTGTGATAAAATCTCGGAAAGCCGAAAATTTTCCAGCAATACAAGAATTAAAATCTCTCCCGAAGAAGAGGAAGAAGAGAAAAACGAATGGAACAGTGACAATTTCTCCGAAATTCAATGGCGGAGCAAGAAAACTGTCACCTTAAGAAGCGAAAGGAGCGAGTAAAATTCTCTAATTTCTCAGCAGTTTCCTCTGATAGAAACTGATTTGATGAGAGAGAGACTTGTAGAGAGAGAAAGTTAGAGAGAGAGAGAGAGAGAGACTGGTGGCAACTGGCAAAACCTAGGAGGATTGGAACAGTGCTAACGTGCGCCGGGTGGGCGCAGGGCTCGGCTGCTTCGCGCGCTAAGCCAACGTGGTCAAATAATAATTGCAGATTTATGCACTTACGTGGTCAAATAATATATGTATTTATGTGGACCCCACGTGTTTTTAATAAATTTGACCGTACAAAAATTTTTATGTGGCGAAGCCGAGACCTTGAGTGGGCTCCATTCTGTGAGGGATATTTATAAATTATTTGTTTAATCGGTTACGTGGACAACGTTTGGACCATTTAATTATCCATTTTAGGATTAAGGATCTTTAAAACCTTCCCAAACAAAAATTTTTTTTAAAGATCTTTGGGTTACGTTTGTTAAATATATTTTTACATTGTTACATTAAATATAAAATTTTACATTCAAATACAATCATTTTTAATAGTACTACAAAAATAATTACTATTAAGAAGTTTTTTAAAACAATCATATTAACTTTTCAATTCTAACTATTTATCTCTACTTTTACCAATCACATTAACTTTTTAACTCTAAAATACTTTTCATCCAAACACACGTTTTATTCAAATATAAAATAAATATTTTTCAACCAAATACAACACTAAAAAAAATTATATTCAAACATAATTAAAATGCAATGTATTTACTATATGCCTCCTTAATGTATTCTCTGAAAGTTTTTACTGTGCTTTTTTTGTATTATTGAGTAGAATTTATGTTTATGTTATTTAATTAAATTTTTAATAATTTGATTTATGATTGTGACGTAAATTTTTTTATTAAATTATCACTTATATATCATGCAGTTAATAATTAGTCTTATTGCTAAAAAATATTTCTTATCAATGTTGTAAAAAAGAAGATTTCATTGTAAAAGCTATGTTCAACGTATAGAGCAAAACAACTATTAATACAATGATATAATTGATAAGGCTCCGATGATAAATATGTTATGTTTATGTTACATTTAAACATAATATATTGAATATAATTTGTATTTAGAGGAAAAGTATTAACATTGTATTTAAATGTAATATATATTTAGATAAAAAATATTTAAATTGTATTTTAATAATAAATATGTAATGTGATGGATAAAAGTATAGAGAAAAAAAAGAGAGAAAGAAAATATATGATGTGATTAATAAAAATAATAGAAAAAATAAAATAATGAAAAGTGATTGTATTTAATTTAAAATGTAGTGTGACTGGTATATAAATGAAATACTTTTGTATTTAGATAAATATTATATTACATTTAAATACAATATAAATTAAATGTTTTTACCAAACACCACATAAGTCTTTTTTCTTTTTTTATCTTAGACAAAGAATTTGAACTTTTTAACATTTTTAATCTTAGATAAAGGATTTAAACTTTTTAATTTATAAAAGTGTTAAGTATAAAATTACTATTAATCTATACATATAACTATCATAATTGATGAGTTTGACAGCCAGCCTATGCAAGATTTTGCTAATGCTCTGCATATTTAGAGTATGATCTATTATTTTGAATTTTCTATGTTATTCACTATCTTACAATAATATTATAACAAATCATCTAAATTTAAGAATTTAATCATATAAAAAAAATTAAATACTAAAATTTTTTAAATAAATTGATAAATAATCATCTTGTCTTTAGATTATACTTATTTTAAGGGACACATAATAAATACACTCTTGATGCAATTTTCAGGTCTGAAATTTTAAATTTTACTTTCAGGCTTAAAAAAGAAAAAGGAAAAGAAAAATAACAAAATAATGGAAGCATATTTTTTTTTTTTTTTTGTAAGGTGTCGAGGCTGGACGGGGTGGGTTTGTAGATTTTTATTTTTATTTTTTTTTAAGGTGGAAGTAGCTTTTTTATTTAAATTTAGATAACCATTCTTTTCATTATTTATGTAATTTTTTAAATAATTTTAATTTATCCGTCCACGAAAACGTCCTTTTAATTTTTATCTTCATACGACACGTGATATCTTTCATCAACCAAACGGACAGAAGGAATAAATTTATTAAAGTTTAGTCCTCGTTTAGCAAACTTTTTTTAGTTCTGTCATATTCAAACGTAATATAATTTTATATCAAATATAAAGTTTTACATTTAAACACAATTATTTTCAATAGTATTACAAAAACAATTACTATTCAAAAGTTTTTAAAACAACCATATCAACTTTTTAATTCTAACTTTTTATTTTTAATTTTACTAATCATATCAACTTTTTAACTCTAAAATATTTTTCATCCAAACACACATTTCATTCAAATACAAAACAAATACTTTTCAATCAAATATCACACTCAAAAAATGAATTGTATTTAAATGCAATGCGTTTACCAAACGATCCATTAAAGTTTATGGGGAATTAAATGTTACATACCAAAGTTTGTAGAGTATTTTTGATAAGGTCCAAAATTCGGGAAGGGTAATTAAAACCTCTTGATAGATTTTAATCTAATTATAAAAAAATTATGTTTAAACATGTTTTTTATTGGTTCATTTGAGTTGGAGAATCTAATAATAATTAAGTTGAGTTTTAAAATTGTTTGTTTGGTTGAATGAAGTTAAAAAATATAAAAACTTGAAATATGTATGTTTAAAGAAAATATCAATATGGATCTTATTCTGTCCATCTTAAAATTTTGTACAATTTAAAAAAAATCATTTCATTTAGATTTGTAATAATAAAATTATGGACTTTTAAAAACATTTGGTAAAGTTTTTGTTACTATTTTTTCGTTTCTAAAAACCGCATAAAACCAAAACGGTCTCAAGATAGTGTTTAATCATTCAAAACTTCCAAAATCATTTTCAAAATACCATTTCTAACTTTTTTTTTCTTTTGGTCTTTTGAAAACAAAAAAAAAAAAGTTGTTTTTATTTTTTAATTGGAGGAGAGAGAAAGGGAGCATAGAAAGAGAGAGAGAGAATAGGAGTTTGGAGAAGCTTAAAAAATTACACACACACAAAGTTTCATATTGTTATTTTCAAAATTAATACTCAAAAAATCATTATTAAACATAATTTAAAAAATGGTCTTAATATAATTCTTCAAATATTTTCAATTTCAGTTTTTTAAAAAACAAAAAGAGATTTTTAAAATAACACGAAAGGTAAAGTTTTGAGTTTTTAATTAGAGTTATAAATAATAAATCTGAATTAATTTAAAAAAAAGTTAAAAATAATTGAAATTGGATAATTGAAGTAGATGAAGCCAACACAATTGCAAAAATATATATATATATATATATTGCTACTCTGCAAAATGTAGCATATGGTACACGACAGATTTTCATTAAAAGATAAGTATAGCCGGGGCATTCTTTTCTTATGCTAAAACATTATTTAAGAGACTTGAAATGCAAAATACCACCTACCAACTTTTCATCTACTTTTCCTTGGGAAAAAAGTCAAAAACGAGGGGAGAAAAAAGCACCCATAAAATATCATCGTCAATTTGGTTGTTAGATCTGTTTTTATAAATAACAACAATTTTAAACTTTGGTTAGCGTGGACAGAAATTTATATGTTAATACATGTTTTTGTCAAACTTGAATTGAATTAAAGGTAGAATAAGATATTAAAGCTAATAACAGTCACCGACAAAAACATAACAAATAGGAGAATAAATTCGATGAAATTGAGTTGGATAAAGTGTAAAGCGAGGAAATTGACATGTTTTAACTTTATTCAATGGAGAAACTAATGCCGAGTTAAAGATTAAAATTAACAAAAAGTTTAGGATTTTTTTCTTTTTTTTTTTTTTTGTTTTGTTTTTTGCGGTGACAAAAAAAAGCCCAACATGGCAACTCCTATCTTTTTGTGTGAATAGTGATTTAGAACACTTGTATGGTGTGTACGTGCTCTAGATGGTGTCTTGAGGCTCTAGCCAAGACAAAAATGCCGTGAGGGGTAGACCTTTCAAAATATATATACATATATATATATATAGAAAAAAAACGAAAAAGCTTAGAAATAAATACCCATTACTATTTAAATTAATTAGCCTAGCTTGGGTGTAGTAATTATAAGTTATAGGTGATTTTAATTCTAACTCTATTATAAAAAATAGAGGTCAAATCTGTCATCTCAAGTTTTTTTTTTTTTATAAACATCTTTATTTTAATTAATAAATGGGGATAACTGTATTTTTTATCATCTTTATTTTTTTTTATTGTAATTTAGTAATTTATCATTACATCATAAATACATATATGTCAAAAAATTATAAGTTCTGTAAAAACAAAATAATTGTTTTGTCACAAAATTTTAACCGTTAATAAATTCTATTTTACTTTTATAATGTATCAGGAAACTATTTTTCGTAATATATATCACTTTTTTACGATTATAAGTCCCCATGACAATTTTAAACTTCGTTGCGAGTTTTCTATCCCGTCTCTCTCATTAAATCTACAAACGAACAAATAAAGAGTCACAAAATGCACGAAGCCATGAACAAATTGAGTAGGCATATTAGAACTGTTTTGTTTGCAAGTTTTGAAAGTCTAAGGTAAGACATATATACGGAAGAGATAACAAACAAGAGGAAGATGCTTAAACAATAATAACATCGTTGTTAGGGATGTAAATGACGTTAGGAGGTTCACCATCCTAACGGTTGTGTATGCTCACCACTAAACGGGACATGGGACAGAGGCATTACCGAGTCATGGACGACAGTGCGGCTTAAGGTTGATCCAAACTTTATATTATATTGAGAATGATATTACGAACACCCAACTATAGGCCTAACTATTTTTATTCTAACTTGTGAGACGATTGATTCTTTTTTCTTTTTTCGTTTTAACTACCAGATGTAATCTTTTAATTTTAGTTGATATGATAATCATATGAACATCTACGGATAAAAAAGATATAACAATTCAGTTATTATATAGGTTGTTATTATAAAATTAAGATTACAACTTGTGTTCCTGACTATTTGGTGTTAAAAAGTATAAAAATTTGAAAGATATAATATGTTCAGATAAAAATAACAATATGAATTTTGTTCTAACGTGTAGTCTTATATATAATCCACACAACTATCTAACATTGAAAGATGCCCTTTACATCATTACATAAGGTCGAAATATAATACTTGAACACTTTTGACCGAGGTAATTTGAAACAAAGGCTTTGGATTCCTTATATAGTTTTTAAAATATTTTAATTCTTATTTTCTTTGTGACGTGGGACTAAACTCCCAATTTATTTTGCCAAAATCCTAGCAAGAGAAGCACTAACGGCATAAGGAAATACAAAGATTACAAAGATAACAGCAGTGACTAGTGAATAAAACTATTTTATTCAACAACAATAATTTTATCGTTCTAGTTTATGTATAACAAATTTTATTTGATTCTTGGTCCATCAAATTTAAAATGCAATAAAATGGCCAAATTTTGGTTAATCAATTTCGTAAGTGTAGAGTTCGTTTGAAAGAAACATCTAAATGGTAAAATTTGAAATTAAAATAAGTGAAATTTTTGAGTATAAATACTTGAACAGAAACATTTCAACTTGAAATTTGAATGTGGAATTTGTTTGGGAGAAGTATAACATTTGAGATGGAAATATTTAAACAGAACATTTGAAAAAAAAATTTTAACAAAATTTAGGAGGGGTTCCACTTATTATTTGCTTTCAAAAGTGAAATGCCCAATCTCAATTGTGATGCCAAATGCATATTTTGATAAGTTTCCTTTCAAACACAATTCAAATTGTTCATTCAAATATTCCACTTAAATGGTGATTGCCAAACATACTCGAATGGAGAAAATGGCCATTAGGATTGTAAATTATATTCAAATTGTACTCCGAATGGATATGTTTAAGGAGCAAATGTAGCCCAATGACTAACCAAATGCATGGAGAAAATGGCCATTAGGATGGCCCAAAGATACATTCGAACCGAATAGGCATAATGGCCCATGATGAGTGAAAAAGGGTGTACTAGTGGTGTGGAAAGATTAACCATCGTTGTAATTAGGAAAATCATATCAAAAAGTGTATTTCATAAGTACTCATTAAATATATAATATATTTATAAAAATTGATAAAATTATAACATATTTTATTTATTTAAAATAATAATAATTTATTTGTTTTTAAATCTACACATGTTTATCTCTCCTTGCCATCTCCCTCTCTTCATCTGTCTCTCTTTCTCCCCTCTCTCTTTGTGTTCGTCAGCCATAGAGAAGACAAACCACGAAGGCGTTGCTACCTTTTGTCTTCTCTGATTCCGTTCTTCTCCATCTCAGTGTCACTTCTCCGTCTCTAACAAAAAAGCGTTGTCGTCTATCTCACAATGACAGTGAGGTTTTTTAGATCTCACGATTGCAAAGAGGTTGAGATATTACTACAGCAAAGAGCTCACCATGATCTTGTTGTCTAGTCAAAGTCAGCTCAAGAATCGCGATAGTAGTAGAGACAATCATTGCACTGTCATTATTCATCTGATCTTGTGACGATGGTTGAGGAGATTGTTGTGTGCTGACGGAAGGAGTGCTGTAATGGAGACAAGGGAATTGTGATCTTTGTTCTTGGATCTTGGGCGATACGGTAGACATTGATCCATGGGCTTTGCGAAGGCAATTTGATAGGTCATTATTACGTTTCTTTCTCCAACTATGTGGTGTGGTGGTGGCGATGGCAGCATCAAAGTCATAGCTTACCTTGTTGACGACCCAATGAAAATTGCGAGTTAGGTCTTTGGCAGATCATTATCGGAGCTCTGCAACGACGGGTGATACCCTCCCAAAGTCGGTGATGAAGATAATTGTGGCCTTTGTTGGTATTTTTTATTGTTCCCTTATGATTTTAGTTTTTTTTTAATGTAAATGAAAATATAGGAAATATAGGTATTTTCCCATCTTTTTATGGAATTCTAGTATTTCTTTCCTCTATTGGCCTAGTCCCCACTGTGACGAACTCGTCGGTACCATCAAAATCTTTTAGTCTCATCACAATCTCAATGTTGGAAGGTCAAAACCTCTCTGGAAACTCATCACAATGTTAATTTTTGGCCAAATAGTATCGCAACCGATTTTGAGGGAGACCAATCCAAAAATTGCAATATAATCTCTTCACTATAGATGCTAGAAATTAAAAATTAAAGAGGTTCGTCGGAATTGTACTACGTCTTCTTAGAGTTTTCTGTGATAACCGAGAAATCTACGTTCTCGGAAATATTTGTACAAATATGTAAATAAATGTACATTTACAGTGATACAGATTACAGAATAAAGAACAGAGGAAAATTTTGATTAATTGAGTTTTTAATCAAAATTTTATGATGAATTAATGAATATAGTTTAAAAGCTAAGCATTAATTCATTTATGATGTTTTAAAATTTGATAGAAAAGTATGTGGAAAATACATACTAAGAGATCAATGGCACACAAGTGAGCCACATGGATCAATGGCCAAAAGAACTTGCCAAACAAGCCCTTACACATTTAAAAAAAAAAAGGAAAGAAAGTAAGGGAGAGTGAGGCACGTGAGCATGATAGAGAGAAAGGGAATTAATTCCCTTAGCTGCAAGCAGCCGACAGAAAAGAAAGAAGGAGAAAAGAAAGAAAGAAGAAAAGAAAGAAAGGAAAGAAAGAGAGAAAGTGGCCGAGAAAGAGAGAGAGAAGAAAAGGGAAAATCCAAGCAAAGTTCGGATTTTCTAGTGCAAGCAACAGATCGATCAAGAATCGATCAAGGACTAGCAGCAAGGAAAGCTCACGATCAAAGCAAGGTAAACCCTAGTTCTCACGTTTTTTTCGTTTGGGGAAAAATCTGGGGTTTTGAGAGAAAACAGAGAATGTGAGTGAATCACATTTAGGTTTTCGGTTAAAATCGAAATGTGATTCGAGTCTAGACGTTTTCAAACATGAATCCATGCACAGATGGTTTAGAAAACCGAGTTTAGTGAAATTTCTTCACAAAAACACAGATTTTTCAAAAGTTAAGTCAAGAGAGATTCATAAGCAAAATGTGGAATTTTTGCTTATGAAATCATGGATTTGTGATAGTAGGAATGTAGTAGATACCTTGAAATGATCTTATGAAGATCGATTTTAAGTATAAGAAGCAGAACAAAGGCCATAAAAGCCTTAGCAAAGCAGAGCAGAGCAGTTCGGACCCAGAATCTTGATTCTGGTATGAACACGGGCGTGTACAAGGGCGTGTTCAGAACACGGCCCCGAACATGCCCATACGTACGACCGTGTTGCAAGAAAAATCAGACCTAAGAGGTACACGGTCCAGAACACGGCCGTGTATCGGGCCGTGTCAAGGGGCACACGGTCAAAGGGAGGCGTGTAAGCAACCGTGTAATAGTCCAGAGGAGTACACGGCCAGAGACACGGCTGTGTACCCACCCGTGTAAGCATACACGGGCATGTTCCAGAAAGTACACGGCCAGGCTTAAAAATCCAGAAGGGTACACGGGTACGGACACGGCCGTGTAGGAGGGCGTGTTCGAGGCCAGAGAGTAAAAAAAAAAAAAAGAGTCTGGAAAGGAAAATTTACATATTTTGCCATATTTCCAGTATAAGCTAAATATGGTAAATAATCAGTGATTTTTCCATTTATAGGAGTCCAAGCCAGAGACCCCAGATCAGCAGTCCCAGAGCAGCAGCAGCTTACGCTAAAGGACTTTCAATAAGTGTAAGCATTGTCCTGACTGCAACGTGGACAAGCTTGCTTTATTACAATGTTATGTATGTTGTATGACGTGTTGTTAGACATTGAATGTCTGCATCACGATGTTATGTCAGTCACAGCACAGGTCAGTTCATGTCAGTTACAGCACAGGTCAGTTCATATCAGTGCATGTCATGCATATAGAGTTGCATGTCCCAGTACATAGACCAGACAGTACCAGAACAAGAAAACAGTTAGGTGCACAAGGCACCCTAGTGTGTTGATTAATTCATACCCCAGTAATTTGATTAACAGGTTCCGACTGTGGGGGCAAACAGTATGCTACCCAGTGGAACACCAGCAAGATGGTAATTAACCAGTTATTGGCGTATCGGCCTCTCGACCCACGGGGAGGTTATCATGTTTAGCATCAGTTAAGACTGAGGAGGTCAGCACTAAAGTACCGCTCTCGGTTGCGCTAACATGTCGGTACGTCCAATCAGGGGCCCAAAACCAGAACTAAAATAACAGATTAATGTTCTAAGACTAAACCTTTAGTCAGTACAGCATGTTTACAGAGTCCAGTCAGCATGAGCACAGCAGTACAGCAGTACAACATGAGTACAGCAGTACAGCATGTTAGTTACATGTTTTTATATTTGAACTTACTGAGCCCATAGCTCATTAGTTTGTTCACATATTGCAGGTAGGAGACCTGTTCACCAGTAGTATTGGTGGATGACGAACAGGGTAGACGCATGCCGGGCAAGATTGGGCGAGGGATATTGGTCACAGTTAAATCTTTTGCTGCATAGTTTTGAATGTAATTTTAAAAGAAACAAGTTTCAAGTTAAGAGTAGGTGATAGGGGAATCATGAGTCAGGTGCATGTTATTTTGTTAACATGATTTCCTTATCACATTCTCAACAGTTTATGTATTTAAAGAAAAAAAAAATTTATTCCGCAAAATCAGCAGTAGTTACAGTTCAGCATGATTGCCAGCGACCCTAGAGGTCTGCAGACTATTGCGGTTAACTAGAGAGTTGACTGTAATAGCACTGTAGAGCCTCTACAGTAGGGCGGGCCGCCACATTTTCCACTATAATCTGAAAAAAGTATGACATCAAAAGTCTGTTGTGATTTTGGTAAAGTAACTGTATATGTAAAAGATTTCCTTTTTGAGAGATTTTTTTTCTCTATTTATAAAGGGAAAGTAGTAGATGAAGGTTCCAAGGTTTTGGGACTTAGTGAGCCATGAATTTACTTTTTATGTCGTTGAGATCATGGGCTCCATGTGGACAAAATCAAAGATGAAGGTCGAATTCTTGGAAACATGAATCCTTAGGAATTGCCCGACAAATCCACTGATATCAAATGTCGATATGCGGCGTGAGAGTTGCATGCAATAAGAACTAAGTGCTAATTACATGATTAATTGATCATTGCATGATGGTTGGAGGTAGCATCTAAGCTTGTTATTTCAAACATCAAACAATAGCAGTTACACAATAGACATTCAAGTAATCGATCACCGAAAAGATAGATTATTGAGCATAGTTTGTAGGTATTTGGTACTTAACACTTGATGTCCACGGAGATGATTCGAAGAACATCAAGTTCATCTAAAATACCCAACATTCGGTAGCATATGGAAACCATGTGTGCAATTCATGGGTGAACAAAATTTGACCCCAACATTTGCCACTATCACTAATGCCGTCGTCATCATAATGTCTTTCGGCGTAGCACCATTGGTAACGATAAAGAGGGAGGGAGGTAGAGAGAGAAAGAGACAGAGAAGAGAGAAAGCTGCGAGGTAGAGGAAAAAGAGTAAAAAGAAAGAAAAATAAGTATAAATTTGATATTTTAATATATAATTTATTTAATTATGTTATTTAGTTGTATTTTTTGATCTTATTATTATTTTAAAACAACATAGTTAAATATATTATTTAGTTAATTCTCCTTTGTAATTCTTATAAAAAAAGAAAAAAAAATCTCCATAATTAATAATAAAAAAGACTTGGGAAGAAAGTTAAAAAAGAAAAAAGGTGAAGGAAAATCCGTTGTAGGATATGTTTCAATTTCAAATTCCACCCGCCATACTATTCAAATAAAGGACTCGTGCTGCTTTTTTTTTTTTTTTTTTTCTTCCTTCTTTTCCCCCTCTTCTTTTACCTGCTTAGTGCACCTACCATGGACCTGCTGAAGTCAAACCAAAAGTGCCTCTGCCCTTTTTTTTTTTGCCGATAACTTTGTAAAGAAATTAATGCCCGCCTTCCAAATCTCAAAGCATGCGTCCTGTTCAAAAGTTATCAGTCTGTGTCAGTAATTAAATAGTAATTTATTGACCTTTGTTTAACCATAATCTTATATTTGAATTATATTTAAATATAATATAATTTTTATATAAATATAAAAATATTATATTTAAATATCAATTATATCACATTTTAAATCTAATATAATCATTATTTATTATTTTATTATTTTTATCAATCATATCACATATTTTGTTCTCTCTTTTTTTCTCTCTATATTTTAAATACTTTTTATCTAAACACACATTACATTCAAATACAATACAAATACTTTTATCTTAAATATAAATTATATTTAATATATTATATTCAAACATAATATAAATATAATGTGTTTATCACGAGAGTTTTCACACACAATATATAGGAAAAAGATGAAAAGCTATGGGGGGGGAAAAGGGAGGCGGTTGGCATATTTTCAAGGGGATATAGGCCATTTAAAGCAACAAAAATTTTGTCTTCAAAAACACCTTTTTTTTTTTTTTTTAGTTTTTACCTCATTATTATTTTTCATTATTTATATTTTTATAACGTTATAGTAAACTCTAAATTTTAAAAATTCATAATTTTATATATACAAATCCAAATGAAATGATTTTATTAAAATTGTATAAAATTTCAAGACAAACTAAATATGATTCATATTGATAATTTTTTTCTAAATAAATTTTTAAAATTTTATATTTTTTCACTTTAAACAGTTTTTTTCTCCAAATATTTTTTTTAAACCACTTTTTTCTCATAAAAAAAATCTTAAAAACTTGATATAAGTCCAAATGAGATGATTTTATTTAAATTATATAAAATTTCAAGACAAACTAAATATGATTCATATTGATTATTTTTTTCTAAATAAATTTTTAAAATTTTATATTTTTTCATTTTAAACAGTTTTTTTCTCCAAATATGTTTTTTAAAACTACTTTTTTCCAGTAAAAAAAAATTAAAAACTTGATATAAACGGGCTCCTAAAAAATTGGTTTAATATTTTCGCCTATAAAAATTTAAATTACTGCTTGAAAAGTTTTTTAAAACTAGATGCCAAACTATAGATAATATATATTTGCAAGAGATGAAAAATAATAGCATAATTTGGACTACAAAAATGAAGGGCCGGGGCTCATTTTCAACCTTTAAAATTTTATTTTTTTCCAAAACTTTCTTACTTTTCACTATTTATATCTCTAAAACGTTACAGTAAATTTCAAATTTTAAAATTTTATAACTTTGTGTATACAAGTCCAAATGAGATAAATTTTTTTTAAAATTGCATAAAATTTCGAGATGAACAAAACAATATCCATATTGATATTTTTTTTATAAAAAAATTTTTAAAATTTTTTATTTTTTCACCTCAAACAGTTTTTTTTCCTAAACATATTCTCTAAAACAACTTTTTTCCAACCCAAAAATAACATCTCCAGCGTCATCCTCCGAAATTATCTTAGGTTGTCTCCCATTCATTGGATATGAAAGGGATATGGTATGGAGCGTTAGAAGAAGATCAAAAAGGCCCTCGTGTGCACGGGGACAACACACCAGGACAACTAATTATAGGGGAAAGACTGCTGTAATCGGAAAATTTGGCTTTCGGGCTTAAGTTAATATGAAGTAAGAATTATAGGTGCACGTGAAAAGTATTAATACATTTTGAAATGAATTAAAAAAAAAAAGTGGGTGGGAACTAGCATTTGCTACAATTTCTAAATCTTGTGCTTGCATTTGTCTGAGGGAAGCATCCAAATAAAAACATCTGAAATCAAAAAATTTAAATATAAATATTTATTCTCATTTATTTACTATATTGCATTTAAATGTATAAATATAATATAATTTTCATCTAAATACAAAAATATTATATTAAATTGTTAATCACATTATATTTTAAATTCAATACAATCATTATTTGTTATTCTATTTTCTCTACTATTTTTACAAATCACATCATACACTCTCTTTCATTCTCCCTTTTTTTTCCTCTTTACTTTTATCAATCACATCACATACGATATAATTCAAAAACTTTTCATCCAAATACACATTACATTTAAATACAATGTGTTATCCAAATACCTTATTAAATTGTTATTTGAGCTCACGTTTGGAAGTTAACATTCTAAACAGAAACATTTATCGGTTTGGAAATAACTATGTGAAAAGGCGTAAAAGAGATATAATAAAAACATATAAAATGATTTTCAATTTTTTTAATCACTGTATAATAAATAAGAATTTAAACATTAGTTTTTAAATATTCAAAGTTGTTTTGATCAAATATGAAGATCAGCTAATTTTGCTCTATGTTACCATGAATTGCTTGGCTTTTCGATGATAAAGTAGTTTTAAGAAATTATTTAAAGGAATCTCTGTCTTTTCGTTTCATTTTTTTTTCCCCTAAAAATGCTTAAATCATGAAATTCATATACATATATATATTTTTTCGAATCTTAAAAATGTCTTCATAATTTTCCCAAAAAGAGAGAGAGAGAGAGAGAGGGAGACAAAGTAAGCATTATGAGGGTAATATTTGTACCATGAAGGAAATGAAGGATAAGACAACACACCTAATTGGTGCAGAGATTTCATCCAAATTATAAGTGCTCTTCGTAGTTATAAAACTCACACACAATCAAGCATTCAAATCTATATGCGGATAATAATATACTCTTGTCATTGCTTTGTTACGTAATTTTCATTTGCTATAAGAGACGTTAAGTCCATAGAAACAAATAGAACACGTTCCCAGCAGCCACAGAACTTGTATTTTTTTTAATTAAAGGAAAAAAAAAATGCAAAAAATGGTTGTTCTAAACTTACGGGACGTTTGGTAAACTCATTACGTTTTAATTACGTTTGAATACAATTTATTTTTTGAGTGTTGTATTTCGTTGAAAAGTATTTGTTTTGTATTTGAATGAAATATGTATTTGGATGAAAAGTATTTTAGAGTTAAAAAGTTGATGTGATTGATAAAAATAAAGATCAAAAGTTAGAGTTAAAAAGTTAATGTGATTGTTTTAAAAAACTTTTGAATAGTAATCGTTTTCGTTGTATTGTTGAAAATGATTGTATTTGAATGTAAAACTTTACGTTTAATGTAAAATTAGTTTTTATAACACTAATTACGTTTTCCAAACATATCAGTAATGTTCACCTAGAGGAAAATCAATTTATTATTATTATTGTTATAGATGGAATTCGAACACAAGACCTTGTCAATGAAGTGAGAGTGAAATTGCAGCTAACAATCACATACGCAATCCAATTCTCACATGCATGGTAAAAAATTTCACCGAAATTTCGATCAAAATTTGGGGTTGTGAAAGGTATTCAAAAATTATTTGGTTGTAATAAAACTTCAGAGAAATATCAGTTCAAATATCGATTTCAGTGAATCCATTGTGTGATTCATACAAAATTGTGGGAAATATTAGGGAAATTTCCAAGAAACGTAAAAACTTTTGGAAAAATATTATAAAATTTTCAGAAATCTTGTCCATTCAAAATAAATTTATTTTTATTATTATTTTTATGTTGCATAGTTAAGTTTCTTCAATATTTCCAATATCATCCACTCGTACAGGGAGACTCTTCATGTATAATATCCATAATTTTGATAATTATAGTGGACTCAAACTCTCAAACTTTCGATTATCCTCATCCGAGTACCACATTATCTCAGGCAAACGATTGGGAGGATTTGAAGTTTTTATTCGTGAAAATACACTGAAAATAGATTAACAAATCTATATATAACATGTTTACAATTATATTTAATACTGTCCAAACAACATGTTGTGACACTATTATAATCATCTATATATAAAGATGGATTCCCAAACATGTTTGAGCCTTATATGTTTTTTTATTTTTTTATTTTGTATTAAGATGTCTAATGTGTATTATTTTTCTCATATAAAACTTGTTTATTTATGTGTCCTTTTTAAAGTATGTTAATGAATTAAAATAAAATATCATATTTTTTAAAACAAAATTTTGCTATTTTTGGAGTTTTTGTACTTTATATTATATTCTTTGATATTTCTGTTTATAACAATATTCTTTCTAAGGGAGTATTTGGATATAATATTGCATTAGAGTGTGATGAATTAAATGTAATATGTGTTTGGATATTTTATATTTATATTATATTCAAATATAATATGTATTTAGGTTGTTAACTAGAGAGGGATAGAATATGTGATATTATTAGTTAAAGTAGATTGAAAAAATGAGAGAGAAATGGAGTATATAATGTGATTGGTAAAAGTAGATAAAAAAATAAAATGATAAATAATGATTATATTGATTTAAAATTTAAAAATATATATATTTGAATACAATGATTAATATACTAAATATACATTTAATTATAATATAAAGGTAATTAGTGATAGAAACACTTCCTAAAATTTCCGTAGAACTAAAATATTGATATTTATACAAATTTTAGAATTTACTAGACATTAATTGAAAGTTAGGATATTTGAATTTAACCATATACAATTTTTAATAGAGTTATTGTGAAATTATAATTAGCATTTTTTAACCATTACTTTGGGACACATTTTTTATATTAAAAATTGTATTTGATTACTAAGAGACAAGAAAAAACTAAAGTTTATGGTTTTTGAAGGCCGGTAAAAATGTAAATGGATTAGAAATTAGAAGGTTATGATGTAGGCGAATATTAGCAAATAATATCAATATCAATGCCATTAATAATTGAACATCAAGTAAAGTTCAATCTATTCTTAAAATTTATTTATTTATTTCATTTTGTGTCTTTTACTTTCTGCATCAGTATCCATGGAATATATATACATATATATACACACACACACATAATCGGGTATTCCATGGCAGAGTAGATAAAATGTCTCTCTAGATTCTCCTCAAGGAATTAGTTCATATGCTCCTTTATTTATTTATGTCATTGTTTTTATCCATTTAATAATATTCTAATATATATATAATTAACTTGATTTTTTAATTAATATAATATGACATTATAATTATGTATTTTTTGTTTAAGGTGTTATGATATTACTAAGAGACACATAAAGAAAGACAGAAATAAGGAGATATAAGAATTGTATCCCTATTCATGTTATTTACATTTGAATCTTATAAACTCTCTTCACGTTATTTGCATTGAAAAAAAATAACCACTAATACTATGAAAATGTTGATACTCAGGATTTGTTTGATTTTAAGATCTAACTTAGCATGCATTTGGTTAATGTATTTTTTTGACATTGTATTTAAATGCAATGCAATTTTCCCCCAAATACAAAAGCATTTCATTTAAATATCAATCACATCACATTTTAAATCAAATACAATCACTATTTATTATTTCACTTTTTCTATTACTTTTATTAATTACATCATATATTTTCTCTATCTCTCTTTTTTCTCTCTACTTTTACCCATCACATCACATATTCATTATTAAAATACAATTTAAATACTTTTCACCCAAACACACATTGCATTCAAATGCAATACTAATGCTTTTCCTCAAAATACAAATTGCATTCAAGGCATTGTCTACAAATGCAATGCGTTCACCAAACTGGATCTTAATCTAACTTGTAAGTTAAGCTAAATTAGTTAAATTGATTATAATTTATTTTAGTTTAATATGGCCTACTTTTGCTATTTCATATTTCTACTTTTATTGTGTTCAACATAATTTTCAATATAAATTGTCTATATTTTTATAATCTCCAATACAAGTCAAGCTAAACTAAATTTGAATAAAATTACTAACTTTACTTAACTTGTAAACTAGATTAAATTAAAACGTTAAACTCAATATACGTTTAATAAACAATTTCTCAACAAAAAACAAATTCTGAAAAGTTTTCCACTCAAATTGGAATATATATCTGAACAAAAAATTTCAAAATTTTTAGAGAATATTGTTAAAAAATTTTTATAATGATTCAAATATTTATGCTCAACAAGCAAACATTCTATTTGTTTCATTGACTTAGATATAAAATTTTGGTTCTAATTTTATTTTTTTTAAGGTTAACAAAAATAAGTCAATTAGTGTTGATTTAAAATTTCATTTCATTCTGCACTCGATTCATGAACTATTCAGTTTTCTTAATCTCAATTCCTTACCTAACCTAACTAACTTTTTCCTTTCGAGGAAATTGTGAAAATAATTTTTTTAGGGGACGTTTGGTAAACGCATTGCATTTTGATTGTATTTGAATGAAATTTATTTTTTGAATATTATATTTGGTTAACAAATATTTGTTTTATATTTGAATGAATGTGTGTTTAGATGAAAAGTATTTTAGAGTTGAAAAGTTGATGTGATTGGTAAAAGTAAAGATAAATATTAGAGTTGAAAAGTTGATGTGATTGGTAAAAGTAGAGAAATATTGGAGTTGAAAAGTTGATGTGATTGTTTTAAAAAACTTTTGAATAGTAATTGTTTTCGTAACACTGTTGAAAAATTTGTATTTGGTGTAAAATTGTATTTCATTTTAATGAAATTAAAATGTAATTTTTTTGTCAAGCGACATCTTAATACATATATTTTGAACTTTTATTTTAAAATCACTTTTTTATTTTATATTTTAAGAGGATAAAAATTTTAAAACTATTATAAATTATAAATAAGATTATATTTTAAAGTCGTGTTTTTTTTTAGATATTTCTCAAAAAGAAAAAAACTTTTTTTTTCTTTTTTCTAATGGTAATCCACGTCTACGGCCCAGCACCACTTTGTTGGGGACAAGCCCAGCCGCACGTGGCATTAAATTGGGGGAGCTTGTGGAGGAGATTTACTTGTGACTGCCGGTAGTATGGCATAAAAAGCAACCGGTTGTTGGCAAAAGTGAGAAATAACATGAGGGTTTGAAGGGCATGTGCGTAAAATCACACCATAAGTGGTTTGAATATCAAGGATTAAAGATTGCAACTTTTAGGTAGAAAGGTAAATTAACTTATTAGATAATAAAATAATGGATTGAAAAAGAACAAAGTTTTTGGTGGAGAGTCATAACATTACAACTAGAGGCAGTAAATTTTACAAATGAAAATACGGTGTCTAAAATATTCTAATTTTACACTTGATTTGGTTGCCTATGCGTGTTACTTTGTGGCCTGCACTTTTATTCAGACCTTTTCTTTTACTGATGTTTCATCTCTTTCTGGTTTCTACCCGGCTTCCTCTCCCTCACTTCTCTAAGGGGACATTTGACAAAAAAATTTCATTTTAACTTTACTCAAATACAATACAATTTTATACCAAACACAAATTTTACAACAGTGCTACGAAAATAATTACTATTTAAAACATTTTTAAAACAATCACATCAACTTTTTAACTTTACTATTTATCTCTACTTTTATCAATCACATCAACTTTTCAACTCTAAAATACTTTTCATCCAAACACACATTTCATTCAAATACAAAACAAATACTTTTCAACCAAATACAACATTTAAAAAACAAATTTCATTCAAATACAATCAAAATGTAATGCGTTTACCAAACGCCCCCTAAGCCTCCGGTTGGATGGATATCTACTTTCAAAAACTAAAAAATCTTCACTTTTAAAATGATTTTTTTTAAAGTAAAAATTTATTTAGAAAGGTAAAAAAAAATTTTTTTCTCTTTTTTTAGAAAGAAAAGTCTTTTTTGATATCTAAAAATACAAAATTTTTTGTGCTCGTATAAGAAAACTTAGAAGCTTCACTTTTCAAAAGCAGATATATATTTTTTATTTTTCAAAAATGAAATACTCAAACAGAATGAGGTTTAGCTATTTGTAATTCGTATGTCTCTCTTTTTAAGGGTCCATTTGAGGAGTTTTGGAAACATATTTTTTAGTTGGAAAAAAGTAAGTTTGGAAAAATGTATTTGGAGAAAAAACTATTTAGAGTTAAAAAGTATAAGATTTTGAAATTTATTCATAAAAAAATTATCATTATAGATCTTATTTTGTTTTTTTCAAAATTTTATATAATTAAAAAAAACATCTCATTAGAACTTATATATGTAAAGTTATAGACTTTTAAATTTTGAAATTTACGTTAAAGTTTTGAAGATATAAATAGTAAAAATGGAGGTAAAGTGGAAAAAAGTACTAACAAAGTAAAAATTTTGGTCATCAAAATCACCCATCAAACAGCCTTTAATTTCCATTCAAGTCCATCAATTTGTTTTGCTCTTTTTATTTCTCTTATGTGTGTATGTTTTAAGAAATATCTAAGGTGTCGTTTAGTAACAAAATTACATTTTAATTTTACTCAAATGCAATATAATTTTATACTAAATATAAATTTTACAACAGTGCTACGAAAATAATTATTATTTAAAATATTTTTAAAACAATCACATCAACTTTTCAACTCTACTATTTATCTCTACTTTTACCAATTATATCAATTTTTCAGCTCTAAAATACTTTTCATCCAAACACATATTTCATTCAAATATAAAACAAATACTTTCAAACCAAATACAATATTCAAAAAACAAATTTCATTCAAATACAATCAAAATACAATGCATTTACCAAACGCCCCCTAAATAATTTTATGAAAATTTTGATTCCTTCACCTCCATTTCTAACCCATCTTCATCCCTGTTTTCTTTATGAATGTAGAAAAAGTCGTAGAAAAAAGAAAAAATAAAATTAACTGGTTTTTGAAAAATAAAAAAAAAGCATGAGTATAAAAAGTAAAACAAAGTCGAGTTTAGAGGGAGAAAAAGAAGATGAAAGATATGGCAAATTATTTGAACTATGGACTTGTCCCAAATTACTGAGGGGATATTTGGCAAAAATATTTCATTTTAACTTCACTCAAATACAATACAATTTTACACCAAACACAAATTTTACAAAAGTGTTACGCAAACAATTACTATTCAAAACATTTTTAAAACAATCACATCAACATTTCAACTTTACTATTTATCTCTACTTTTACCAATCACATCAATTTTTCAACTCTAAAATACTTTTCATCCAAACACACATTTCATTCAAATACAAAACAAATACTTTTCAACCAAATACAACATTCAAATACAATCAAAATGCAATGCGTTTACCAAACGCCCCCTGAGGGAGAGAAGTTTTTCGACTGTTAGGTGATGAAGAGAGTGAACCACCTTGAGGCCATGTCACAGGATGCCTTGGGATAGTTGTTTCCAAACTTGCCGGTTCCCTATAAGCTTCATCAGTTCTTACCTTTGAATGCTCTTTGCTCACCTCCATCGTTCGATCACTCTTTATCTTTCAAAACAATAAAATGAATGACTTTGATTGAGTGGGAACATAACTCTTCATTTATCAAGGACTCGTATGAGATGATTGAGCGGGAACGTAACCTCTCATATATCAAGGACTAGTATAAGATGGTGGATTGTAATTTATATAATACGAATTAAAATATTAACAAACGAGAAAAAAAAAAGGATAAACAACACTATATTAATTCATAAGAAATAGATTATAACCCATACTCCAAATGAGTTATAAGTAGAGACTATAGCCAAATCCTTTACTTAGCCCCCATTTGGGGGCAAGGTTTTAACATCTTCAAAATCAGTTTTTTTTCAACACTTTATTACTTTTTACTATTTAAATTTTCAAAACGATACAGTAAATTCCAAATTTTAAAAGTCCATAACTTTGTGTATACAAATTCAAATGAGATGATTTTTTTATATAAATTATATAGTATTTCGAGAGGAACAAAACAATATCCATATTGATTTTCTTTTTAAATTTTTAAATTTTATATTTTTTCACTATAAACAACTTTTTTCCCTAAACATATTTTTTCAAAACAACTTTTTTTCTAACTAAAGAAATATCTCCAAAACCTCCCATTATTGTTTTCTCTTTTTCGAGTGGGCCAGGCTATTTTCCAAATTAATTCTTTTAAAAAAAATTCCCGAAATATATATATTTTTCTTCCCAAAATACAAATCTGATGACCGTTAGCCAACCACATGAAAGGCACGTGACTGCCCCTTCTCTTCCCTGTATTTGAATTCGGACTTGAGCGCCTTTTATTCAATCAGATTTAATCAAATCCCCCTCTCGCCCGTTTTTCAAATTTTCCCAGTCCATCCACATTTCCCTTTCCCGTTCGCAAAACACGCCCCCAAACAAAACCACCAAAAAAAAAAAAAAATCCGCGTTTTCTCTCTCTCTCTCTCTGCGCGCAAAGAGCCTCTCTCTTCGTCTTCCTCAGGTACTTTCCGATCCTTCCATGGCTTCACGTTCTTCAGATCGCAGATTCATTTTCATTAGCTGCAGATTTTCTCGTACTCAGTTTGCATTTCTTCATTTCAGAGCTTTTCTTTCTTTTGTTGATTGACATTTTGAGATTGAAAATCTGGTTTCGGATTTTTGTATGGTGTTAGGGTTTGATAAGAAAGAGTAGTGGAGATGGAGAACTCGGAGACGAAGCCCGTAGATTCGTCGCAATGCGTCCGTGTTGCGGTTAATATCCGACCGTTGATCACGTCGGAGCTTTTGTTGGGTTGTACGGACTGCATTTCTGTTGTTCCTGGTGAACCACAGGTAATTTTTAAAAATTTTTTTGTCTCTGTTTTTCATTTCCAATCTGAACTTGAATCAGCTTGATTTTCTGCTTTTTTTTTTTTGTTATTTTGGTTATATGTTTATTGGTTTTGAACTTGAAATTTCTATGCAATTGCAATTTTAATGATTTTTTGTTTCTAGGATTAATCTTTGTTTTTTTGGGTGTTATTTTGCTTATGTACTAATTGGATTCAAACTCGTAACTTATGTCAAAATGCAATTTTCTGAATTCAGTGTATGGGGAATTTTACATTGTTATATTATAAAGTATGAGAACTAATCTCTGTATCAGCTGGTTTCTCTCTTTATTGTTGTGTTTAATTGATATTGAAATCGATATTTTTATCCAATTGCAGTTTTCCTGAATTATGAAAAACTTTACATTGTTAATAGGTACAAATTGGATCGCATTCATTTACATTTGATTACGTTTATGGAAGCACGGGATCAGCTTCATCTTCAATCTATGATGATTGTGTTGCTCCATTAGTGGAAGCACTTTTCCATGGCTACAATGCGACGGTGCTTGCTTATGGCCAGGTTTGATATTCTTCTTATCTTTCGTACTTTGATTTAATACCTATCAAGTTGAAACATTTGAGGTACTAAAAGGGTGTGTTGTATTTGACATTGAAGACCGGTTCTGGAAAAACATACACGATGGGAACCAATTACTCAGGAGGAGGGAGTAACCATGGAATTATACCCAAAGTAATGGAGACAATATTCAAAAGGGTTGAGCGCATGAAAGAGAACACAGAATTTTTAATTAGGGTATCATTTATTGAGGTAAGCAATAATTCAATTACTTAATTTTTTTTATTTTTGTTATTATTGGCATATGTGCTCATATTTGCTTTTCTGCATTGATAGATATTCAAAGAAGAAGTTTTTGATTTACTTGACTCGAACTCAACGACTCTCTCTAAGAATGAAGGGGCAGCTCCTACGAAGGCTTTAGGGCCTGCAAGAGCGCCCATACAAATTAGAGAAACAGTGAATGGAGGAATAACACTTGCCGGTGTGACTGAGGCAGAGGTTCGTACAAAAGAAGAGATGGCATCGTATTTGACTCGTGGTTCATTATCACGTGCTACTGGAAGTACAAACATGAATAGCCAGTCAAGGTCTTATATTTTTCTTAGTTGTGTTATCCTTTTGTTTGATTAATTGTAGTTTTAACATCTAGCTCTCTGTCAATTTATACAAGATAATTAAGAGTGATTTTTTTCCCTCAGCCGTTCACATGCTATTTTTACAATCACCATGGACCAAAAGAAGATCGGTAATGGCTCATATGCAGCAAGCACTGATGATATTGGAGATGAAATTTTGTGTGCAAAGCTACACTTGGTGGACCTAGCTGGTTCTGAGCGTGCTAAGCGAACGGGTGCCGATGGCATGCGGTTTAAGGAAGGTATGATGTCGGGACACTGATGTAAGTCCCTAGATGTTCAGGGGACTAATGATATGAATGACTTTCTTTTTACAAATCATTACTTCTATTTTGAATTCCCCTTTTTGCAAATTATTATAACCATTTTGAATTCTTTCTGCACTTCATATATGTGTGGCATTATTGACGGGGCTATTTCAATGTAATAGCACTATTTTGTTCTTACATTCCTATTGTCATTTGTCAAAAATGTGATAGGGCGATTTTTTTATCACTGATTGGTAATTATTTGATAAGGTATCATTGTCTACTTATTTGATGTAATTTTTGGTCATGTGGTTTAGGTATTCATATCAATAGGGGTTTACTGGCTCTTGGCAACGTGATAAGTGCCTTGGGAGATGACAAGAAGCGGAAAGAAGGTGGCCACGTTCCATATCGTGATAGCAAGTTAACACGCTTGTTACAGGCATGCATATAGTACTTCTCCTTGCTTTTGTTATAAGAGTATGGAAATTATATTGGTTAAGCACTAGAAAGATGAATTTGTTTTGACAACTTAAGAGTCAATAAACAACTGCATGAGCTATAAATAATATCTCTGTCCAATTCCAGAGTGTTAATTTCAGACAGTGAAACAAAACCTAAATTGTTTGAAATACCATTATTGAGAATCCAATATTTTAAGCAAAACAACCTTGTGACTAATAATTGGAATTGAATTTCTAGGATTCCCTTGGAGGTAACAGCAAGACGGTAATGATTGGTATGTTACTTGTTACTGAAACTTAAGATTGCCTTCTCTATTACTCCTTTCTTTGGGGATGCGTACAATCATTTTTTTTCTTTCTAATGTAGCTTGTGTTAGTCCTGCCGACACAAATGCTGAGGAGACATTGAACACTTTAAAGTATGCAAATCGTGCTCGCAACATACAGAACAAGGCAGTTGTAAGTCTCTTGCACAACACATAAATAACCATTTTGAGGGTCATGAATTTATTTTGACACTTTTTTTTGTCTTTGTTAGATCAACCGTGATCCAACGGCTGCTCAATTGCAAAGAATGAGGAGCCAAATTGAGCAATTGCAGGCTGAGCTTCTATTTTATCGTGGTGATGCCAGTCAACCATTTGAGGAATTACAGGTATGTCCCTGTTTATGAAGTGCAAACGTAGATTCTTTAGCTCTCATTTACTTTTCCTTTTGTTTTCGTGTTACTAGTTTTTGATTCTATAATCTCTATGACTTCGCAGATTCTTAAAAGGAAAGTGTCTTTACTCGAAGCAAGCAATACAGAGCTGCAAAGGGAGCTGCAGGAACGCCAAGTCACTTTTGAGCATTTATCACAGCGTGCGCTTGATGCTCAGGTTATTATTTGTCTCTTATCCTTATGAGTAAAGTACTTTCACTGATTCATATTCACTATGAAGCCTGTTAAATATCCCCTACGTTTGAATGTTGTAGGTTGAGAAAGACAAACTGATCAGGAAAATTGAAATGGCCCGAAATGGAAAATCTTGGGATGAGGTTGATTCAAATTCTGATCAGGTCCGACTAATAACTTTCTCTCAAAAGTATTAGATTGAAGTACTATTTTTTTTCCCTACAATTAACATATTTTTCTATCTTTTGAATAGTTGTATTTTCTGACACATGGTTTGACTTGTAAATCCTTAGGACCATGACCTGTTGAAGAATTATGTAGCAAGAATTCAAGCACTAGAAGGAGAATTGTTGCAGTTAAAGAATATGAACACCTCAAAGCAGAGAGTGATTGATTGTTTTGACTCAGACGATGATGAGTTTCACTCCAAGAATATACTCTTTCCATGTAGTAATGAATATTCATCTGATTATGATTGCAAAGGCGGCGACATATCAGGTAACGGTTGGGAATCTCTTTTGCTTTTGTTTGGTTTTTACCGACATTCCCTCATGCTGAATGTATAGAGGGAATCTTTCCATTATTACTTGTTGGGTTTTGTAGTTTTTGTGCAAAATTAATCTGACATAATTGTTTTTTGCCCAACACTCTTCTGTTAGTCGCCTTTCGTTTTCCTTTTCTGTTTGCAAGTGATATTTTTATTTTTATCTCCATTCGGAGAAGTCAGAGCATCTATATCTTTTTATAGTTATTTATTTTTGAATTATATGCAGATGAGACTGTGGATCAGGAGGAGCAAGAACATTCTAATGTTCAAGAAAAATTGGGTCGTGAGCTAAAAGAATTGGATAAAAGACTTGAGCAAAAAGAGGTTAGAATTACTTCAGCTTGGCTAAAGTGACTTACTTTGCTAATTTGCTTCTATAGTTGATGATGTTAGACTTTTAATCTAGCGCGTCCAATCTTTGGAGCCTTTTCTTCTTACTTATACAACTTTTTATTCTTTTATGTCCACAAATTTTTTAAAGGCTGAGATGAAGCGATTTGCAAGTGCCGATACCTCAGTTCTTAAACAACACTATGAGAAAAAAGTTCACGAGTTGGAATTAGAGAAGAGAGCTTTACAGGTCAGTTTTCTTTTGTCATAGGTCTGTCATGGTTTAAATGACCATCAACAGTAAACCATTCTCTTCTCTGTTGCGATTTGGCAGAAAGAGATTGATGAGCTGAGACATAATCTTGCAAATATCTCAACTACTTCTGATGATGGAGCTCAAAAGTTGAAGGAAGATTATTTGCAGAAGTTAAATGTCCTGGAATCACAGGTGAGAATAAGTTTCTTAACACCCTTTAATAGGTAGCTTTTTGCATATTTTTTCTTTATCTTTTACTTTTGCAGGTGTCGGAGTTGAAGAAGAAGCAAGATGCTCAAGCTCAATTATTGAGACAAAAACAGAAAAGTGACGAGGCAGCAAAACGGCTACAGGATGAAATTCAAAGAATAAAGAGTCAAAAGGTGACGAACAATTTCCCAAAAGCAGCTGTTCTTACACTATGGTATCTGTAATTTTTTTGAATTTATTGTTAATGCATTGTTATGTTTCCTAGGTTCAACTGCAACATAAAATCAAACACGAGTCAGAACAGTTTAGGTTATGGAAAGCATCACGAGAGAAAGAAGTTCTTCAGGTATTTATGCATGAGGAATTACTAATCACATGTTGGTAGACGTTTGATTCTCGTATATAGTTGTCTGACATCTATTTTCTGCATATTACCAGCTTAAAAAAGAGGGAAGGAGGAATGAATATGAGATGCATAAGCTGTTAGCTTTGAACCAAAGGCAGAAAATGGTAGGCACAAATGATCGCATGTGGTGCTGTGGACTTCTGACCATGAAACAGATTTTTACTATTTTGTGTTTGCGTTATAGGTTTTACAACGAAAAACAGAAGAAGCCTCGATGGCTACAAAAAGGCTAAAAGAACTTCTAGAATCTCGAAAAGCTTCACGTGAAATTTCTGGTCCGTGGATTTACAGTTTCTGCACCAAGCTGTTACTTTCATTTTGTGTCATTAAAAGGCATTCATAAGTTACTTGTTTGATGCAGGTGCAAATGGTAATGGTCCAGGAATTCAGGTACTTTTATATTAGCATAACCATATGGCCTATACCTTTTTTTTTTTTTTGGTAGAAATACAATCATATATGGTCTATATCTACTAACTTCTTTATATTGACAAGGCAGGGCCTAGTATGTTGGTCTAAATTTTTAAGCTTTTGGACCTTCGTTAACATTACTTATTAACGAGCACAAATTTCTCTTGAAAAGGCTCTGATGCAGGCAATTGAACATGAGCTTGAAGTCATGGTCCGTGTACATGAAGTTCGCACCGAGTATGGGAGACAAATGGAAGAGTAAGTTGTCTTCTTTTTATTATGCTACTTTTGAACAAGGATTGTCCAAATTAAGGTTCTTGCTATCCTTTGACGTTAAAATGTATCTAGAGTTCTCTGCTTCGGATTTTTGTTTTGTTTTTATTTTTTAATTTTTTGTACAAGGCCAGATCAAATCCGCAACCTCCCCTTGAAGCCCCGCCCCCACCCCACTCAAACTACCCCGTTGCTACCAAACCAAATGAACTTACCTCTGCTTCTGATTTGGGTGTGGGCATTTTAAATGGAAAAAAAAAATATTTTACTTCTTGTTTTAGTTTTATTCCGTCTCACCACATATAAGTTTCATTTCCAGATTTGATTTTGGAAATGGTTCAAAATATGGTTCAAGTATTTACTTCTTGTTAATTCAGGCGGGCAAGGATGGCCAAGGAGGTTGCAAGGCTAAAGGAAGAAGCGGAAATTTCAAAACAAGCTAATTCAAGGTATCGATTTTGCCACTAGAGTATGAAGTGGATGACAGTGTAATTTAAAAAAAAAACAATGCTCATATATATATTTTCTTGAATCATTCGTTGTAGGAACTGCCTTGACACGTTGTCTCCTGGTGCAAGAAATTCAAGGATTTATGCACTTGAAAACATGCTTGATACTTCATCTAGCACCCTAGTTTCGATGGCATCGCAATTGTCAGAAGCAGAAGAGCGCGAGCGGGGTTTTAGCGGCAGAGGACGTTGGAACCAAGTCCGTTCTCTAGCTGATGCCAAAAATTTGATGAATTATCTATTCAATTTAGCCTCTTCCTCCAGGTAATAAATTAATCCGGCATCACTAAATGCACTCTGTTAAGCAAAGCAATGGTTTGATTATATATATATATATAATATGTTATTTTTTGTTGATGTAAACATCACTGATATCATGTTTTTATTTGTCATTCAAGGTGCTTGTTACGGGAAAAAGAAGTTGCATGTAGGGAGAAGGACTTGCAAATAAGGGATTTGAAGGGAAAAGTTGTGAATTTAAGTAGTTTGTGTAGAAAATTAGAGATGCAGAATGCAGAACTTGTTCATCAGGTGAAATCTCAGGTTAGTGTTCTTGGTTATCACTATTTTACGCAAGTAAACACGATTTGTTGATAATACGGTTTTGGTTTTAGTGGTTATGATGTTTGTTATTTCTCCATGCTACATGTTTTGGATTTAGTCAGCATTCTGAGAAATAAAATTGTGAAGGACCGGAATCATTTTTCAAGTTTCCCACACACAACCCCACTCCCCCCTCCTCCTCCTCTACAAGCAGATAATTTCGAAATTTATCAAGTGACTTTTAAGTTCATTGTGGTGTTTGCATTCATTTGAGTCCCAAGGCGTTAGGAGTAGCAAAGTCGTAATGTTTTCTCGTTATTTTAAATTGTTAGCATACCATCTCTAGTTTCTAAATTTTCTTTTGGATTTGAAGATTTTGAATTGTTTTCTTTTGTGAACTTTTACCAGAAATATGCTATGAGGGGTGCAAGAGATTCCACAGACCTGAAAGGACACAATTATGACCTACGCAAACAGGTTGGTGGTTGCTACTCGTTGGTTACTGCTGAAAATTTTATAAAAACTTAAAACCAAATCACATTCTGTAATTACCCTCAAATAAAATAATGTGCATATTCTCAATTTTATGTTTTATATGCTTCCAGGATCATCGGAGCTCCCTTATTGTATTTGAGGACATGGATATATCTGAGTCAGAAAAATCAGATGCGGACGTTGCTGATGATGATGGCGACTGGGTAGCTGATGATGACGAAGACATGGAATATGGAAGACGCCGAGCTAAGAAAAGAAATTCCAAGTCCAAGAATCAGTCTGGTGGGCCATCAAGTAGCAGTGATCAAGTAGGCATGAAATCGGACGGTTCGGGTGAGGAAGGTATTATTGGTGTTAAAACCACATCAGGAGTGTGCTGCTCTTGCAGCAAAAGTTCCTCGTGCAAAACGAACAAGTGTCAGTGTCGATCTGCTGGGGGCCTTTGTGGGCCATCCTGTGGCTGTGTGGCTTCAAAGTGCGTGAACCGAGATGAAACAGAGCAGAATAAGCTTCTTGCTTCTCATGGGGCAATGCTGCTTGAGAGTGCATTGATTGAGAAGCCAGCAGAGACAAATGAAGATGGCGGGCCAGCAAGAAAGCCGCTATCTGACATCGGAAATACAGCGGTATACTTCACACGTGAACAATACCCTTTTGACACTACGTCTCCAACTCCAATTTTGAATTTCACATTCTATGATTCCTGTTTTCGACTTATTTTTAAGTATTGCTTGTGGTTTCTGTTGACTATTACAGGTCAAATCAGATGCTCCAAAGCCTAACAAGAGGAAGAAGTGGAGAACATCTACCATACAGCTTGTTACAAATCCTCCACCTGCTTCACAGCCTGAAAACAGTGAACCACATCCGAAGCCTGATAATAACAGTAATGCAACCGAGCCCGAAATTCTGATTAGATTACCGAGGGCAATGCGGTCCGCAGCAACAAGCGGTGTCAATGTATTTAGAGAGAGGAATGCTGATAAACCAGATGAATCAATTGTCAACAAGGAGTCTGCAATTCACGCTCCTCCCAGAAGTCCTATCCAGGGGAACAAAACATCGGAAGAGAAGGAGAACTTTGGCCATTAGTTTCTAGCTCGAGATATAAGAGCAACGGTCGTTGCTAGACTTTCCATCTACACAAACATAGTGACTAGCCCAAAGTGTAAGTGCCCCACGCTTCCTTTGTCTCCTGATTTACTGTTTGTTAAATTCAATGGAAACAGAATTCCTTAAATGATTGACGATAAGACTGCTGTTGTAAAGTTTTCGGCACTTACCATTTGTTTCTCAATTTCTGGTCACATCTTGTGTTTTAAGACATTTTGTTTTGGATTTTGTGAGTACGTGGCAAGAGAAAATTATTAGTAACATTATTTATGTCCTTTGAATTTATTGAAAACTTGGCTCAGTGTAAATTATGCAATAATTACGAATTCGTTTTGGATGTGCTTTCTTGATGGCGGCATCAATTTTTAAATGAAATACAAGTTATGCAACAAACACAGCCTTAACGGTGCTTGTAAAATGTATATGTAGCCCTCGCGTAGATCGTAGATTTGAACTCACATTTCAAACTTTATTCTCTCACAAAAACGGTACTAATTGTTCAAACTTTATTATTCAGACAGATCAATTTTTGTTGTGATTTCTCTCACATAAGTTGCTAAACTTCCTTAAGAGTTTAATGATCTAGAAATTGCGTTAAGTGGTTAGACTGTATCTGTTAAATTGTATGAGTAGATTTTTCTGTTCTGCATTTTCTACACCAAGAAACTCATATATGACCTTGTCAGAAACTGGATTAATACTTCTTAGCACGTTAATGCTCAAGTCCTGAAGCCACAGCGGTTTTTCTAGATGCACAAGGCAATAGCCAAGGAATCTTCCTGTTAATCCCTGCAGAAACTAGACGAGAAGTTGATAATTGTTTGTCGAATGGATTTTCTTTTTATTATAAATAAAAAAAGAATTACTGTGTTTTTCATGGTAAAAGAATCATTCAGATCCAGTCATACGAAGAAAGTAACCTTCTATTTTATTGTAAGTGAATTCCTTTCAACTCCTCTCTTGTGCTTTTGCTCTTTCCATTCTCTTCAATACATAAAGATTTAAGTAGTTTCAATAGATAAATGGAAACTAAAAAGTTCGGAGAAGAAAAAAATCTTAGATTGATGAACAAGGAAGCTTTAACCATCCGTTTAGATGGGAGGTTTGCTTTTGAAAAATGAAAAATTTTTAAATATGAAAAATAAAATATTATTTAGAATTTTTTTTAAAAGTGAAAAGTTATTTGAATGAGTGAAATTTGTTTTTTGTCTAAAGAACTCTTTTTTCATTTTCCAAAAATGAAAAATTTTGAATGTTCTGATATGGGAGGTTTGCTTTTGGAAAATGAAAAATTTTTAAATATGAAAAATAAAAAATTATTTGGAATTTTTTTTAAAAGTGAAAAGTTATTTGAACGAGTGAAATTTTTTTTTGTTTAGAGAACTCTTTTTTTATTTTCCAAAAATGAAAAATTTTGAATCTTCTGATATAAAAATTAAAGAATGTTACTTTTTCTTAGAATGAAAAATTTTTCACAACCGAAATAAAGATACTGTATATATGTTTTAAGTTTGATGTAACCAATTATCAAAAAAAAAAAAAAAGAAAGAAAGTTTGATGTAACAAAAGAATTAAAATCTCAATAAGTACACTTGTCCCCAATAAAAATTAATATGGCTCCGCGATTGATTTTCTTTTTTGTTTTTTCTTTTTCTGAGAAAGTACTATTGGTTTCAATTCATCATTTTGTTAACTTTCAATTAAGAGAAGGTAGAGTGTTTCTCCAGCAAGGTTAGCTCATTGAATGGGAAGAAGTTATTAATCTTAAAAAAATTGAGAGATTTATTTCAAATTAACAAAGTTGATACTTCCTACAAAAAGGAAAAAAAAAAAAAAAAAGGTAAATGATTATTACACCACCAAACAAAAGGGGAAAAAAAAAAAAAAGTAGTAAAGAAAACAAAAATGAAATGGTACAGACCAACTTCAACGTTCACCTGATCCTGTCTTAAATAATTAAAAAAGAAAAAAGAAAAGGGAAAAAAAATAAAAATTGAAAAAAAAAAATATTAATAAAAAAAACTTCGCTTAATCCGACGTGGCAGGGAAAATTTGAATCAAAAAATGTTCCCTCCACTTATGCAGCTTCTTCTGTACAGACCCAGACGTTCCACCTCCATAAGAAAAAGGAGGAGAAGAGCACTACCGATCTCTGATCTCCTACGACGACCTCCACCGAGGGTTACCCTGCTCCCTCCCTCACCGCCGTTGAAGACTGAGCCTGGAGATGAAGAAGACCAAGCGTGGATCCAAGCATTCCGCCCACGCCGACGCCTGCGCCTACTCCGGCGAAGATAGTCTCCGGCGATGCCAGAACAGAGTCCGCGAGCTCGAACAGGAAAATCAGTCCTATAAGGTACGTGACTGCGGTTTCAATTTTCTCTTGGGGAGTCTGTTTGGTTAGTGAGAAACTGTTGGGAAAAAGGGGGCTGATTTTGACAAATCTTGAGTGAATTTGAAATCTGGGGAAAAAAAATCAAGTGAATTTTATTCGTAGAATTGTGTAGATTATGCTTTGATTTCTGCAGGAAAAAAAAAAAGGGAATTTCACTTAAAGAATAGTATAATGAGTCTGTTGAGCTTCTATATATCTCGAAAGATTATTTAAATCGAAGCCAAACAGGAAAATATATATATTTTTTAACGTTCTGTGGAAGAATCTGTTGATAGCAGATGAGATTGTATGGAAATTAAACACATTACTATTCTTTCTTAATGATCTACATATGGGTTTTACTTTCGGAACAATTGCGAAAGTTTCTTACACTTGTTCGGGGGAAAATTGGCAGAAGGAGATAGAAGAGCTTAAGAACAAGCTTGGGAATGTCTCATCCACTCTTACTGATAGTGCCCAGAAGCTCAAAGAAGATTATCTTCAAAAGCTTACTGTCCTTGAAGACCAGGTTAAATTTCAGTTTAGATTTTGAGTGTGCGTTCAACAAAATTATGCGCGGTCTTGGACTAAAATCGGTTTATCCAGGTTGCGGATTTGAAGAATAAGCTAGAAGTTAAGTCTCAATTTTCGGTGTTAAGATCCAAAGGGGATGAAGCAACAAAACAGTTGCAGTATGACATTCAAAGTTTGAAGACTCAGAAGGTGGGAAATTTTTGTAGATGAGCATGTCAATGTAGACTGTAAGGGCATTATTTTTCTTCATTATCAACATTTCTTTTTTCCCACTTAGGTTCAACTACAATGTAAGCTGAAGGTAGAGTCTCTGCAGTTCCGGTCATCTAAGGCTTTGCTGGAAAAAAAAGTTCTTCAGGTATTTCACAGAATTCACCACACCATATTTGGCATTATCAAACATTGATTTTTAATCTGGCGATTTGCTGTATTTGGTGCGCGTTCAATGTTTCTTGATGTAGTTGGCATTCATATATTGAACTGTTATTTGATCAAGATATTTGAAAGTTTTGGAACTCCTTTCCTTACATCACCAGATCAAGCGAGAGAGTAGGAGGAATCAGTATGAGTTGCGTAAGCTGTTGGATTCTAACCAGAGACTGAAGATGGTAAACAACTTTTACATTTAGTAATAATCCATATGTTTTGTTTTGTATCCATGTAACTAACAACCTAATTTCTCATCCTTTGATCCTTTCATAATAGGTTTTGCAACGAAAGACCTTAGAAGCTTCCATGACCACTAAACGTCTAAAAGAGCTGTTAGAGTCTCGAAAAGCTTTGTCATGCAAGAGAGCAAGTTAGTATTCTACTTCCTCAATTTACCTTGTGTTTGAATATAATGAGCAAAGTAAAAACACGACATTCTCCCTTCTTGGTTATATGTGATGCAGGTGCGAGAAACGGGATTAATCCAGGAATTGAGGTACTTCACCCAAGTAGAAAACTTTAGTTTATAGTGACACTTATTCTTTGATTAATTCTTTAGTCTCGGGTTGTATTTATTTACGTGCTAGATTGGTTGACATGTATGAATTCTTTTACAAGGATGTTCTCTTGCAAGTGAATGTGGTCCTTCAGTTAGTAATCAGTGTCGTATTTTTTAATTTTTTGATTTTTGACACATAACAAGTATTGATGATGTAGTTGCGGCTAGCTCAGTGGGTGGGAAGGGTGTTTCAAGGACTTAGGTCCCTAGTTCAAAAGTTGGGAGGTTTTCTTTTAAAATTAATAAAATGGGTACCCATGGGGCTCATACCTCAAAAAGAAAAAAAAAAAAAAATTACTGATGCACATTTCGGAATATGTACTTCCAAGCATTCGTTCCTGCTATTTAAATAACCAATAGAAATTTGTAGGCAAAATATCGATTTTAGCTTGTAACTGTTGGAAAGTTGCATTACTTAATTAGCAGGAGTTACTTAAAAATTGATACAGGGTTTGGAGCATGAGCTTGAAGTCACAAGGCAGTTGCATGAAGTATGTTCTAAATATGAACGTCAAATCGAAGTGTGAGTTCCACTAATTAGTTCTCTCTCTCTTTCCCACTTCTTCTGTCTCTGGAAACTATGCTTTAGTATTGCATTTTCTTGTTTCATCTGGTTAGAATGGCTGTGGAGCATGCTAGGCTAAAGGAAGAAGTAGAGGTGCTGAAGGAAGAAAACTTAAGGTGAGAAGAAGTCTTTGTCTCTGATGTTCTTCCAGTAACGATTGAAGCGTTCTTTTCCTTGGCAATATTTTATATTTATGGCATTCAACCTTTTTGTTTGAACCCTGTCCTTTTCTCTCCTTAAGGTACCAGTCACAAGAGAAAGATGTTCACTCTTTGGAGGACAGTCCAGACATAAATGAACTGAAGGAGCAAGTACTTAGCCTGGGCGGTTTGCTCAGACAATTAAGACTACAAAAAGCTGAACTCGATCATGGCAACAAGTCACAGGTTAGTATTCTTGGACCCTAGATAATAGATTATAAAATGTATCTTGAAATCCTGAGGCATGGTATTCCAAAACTTTATCTAATATTTTGGAATCTCGGATGATCAGGGTGTTTCAAGTAATATCTCTGTCAGTGATACAACAAGTGATCAGTCAGTGAAGAACATAAAGTCATCTGGATCAAAGCATTCCAAACCAAGCAATGTTTCAAGGAACAAGGGCGCATCAAGCAAATGCTGCTCCTGCGGTAGGAGGTCTTTGTGCAAAACGACAAAATGCCAATGTCGTCACGCGGGTGGCAGCTGTGGGACATCATGTGGCTGTTCAGCCTCCAAGTGCACCAACAGAGAAGCTTCCCCTATCCAGTTGAATGACTCACCACAATCCCAGATTTCTGTAACCAAAGCTGATTCTCCAACAATCATTGGATTGGTGAAAGGCGCTATCGCCTATGCTTCCCAAGGTGAAACGATACCTCATGGTGCACCACTTGAGGAGCCTGCTGACAAGATTGATAATCTCGGGCCAAACAAGAAGCCTTTGTCCGACATTGGGAATATAGGGCTGCGAGCCACAAGAAAGTTTGCATAACTATTGTTGAAGATTGAAATGCTTATAACCGGATATGACAATTGCTTAATGGTTTGGTAAAACAGATTGGTTTTTAATAAATCATATGATGAAATAGATTTGTTCTGTACACTGTTTGATTGAGAGACAAGAAAAGTAACCCGAATGTTGTAAGAGAAATGGATTATAAGAATTTGAGTTGGAAGGAAAAACATAGAAACAAACAAATGCAGTGCATTTTTTTTTTCACTTGCAGTTCAATATTTTATATAAATCGATTGTGTTGATCTTGAGGCTTTCAATGACTCACGAGTAGTTTTGGCTTTTAAGGAGAGGCATAATGGATCATTCGAAAATCCTCTATTATTTGAACGTGATTGTCTTGTCGGTCTTTCAATATGTTGATTTTTTCGGACACAATACAGGTAGAAAAAAGAGTTAGTTAACATGAAAATTTTGCTACTTTGATCAGATATAACTCACGGAGTGCATTTGTAAAAACATAACAAAAAAAAAAAAAAAAAAAGAGGAAGTAAATAGCATTTTTATAACAAAATAATTAAAATAAATAGTAGGTTTCAAAAAAAAATTTTAGGTGTAAACGACAAATTTATCAAGTAAACCTCCAGATCATACCATTCTAAGTCCTTTTTTTTTTTTTCCATTCTTTTTCCAGAGGTTTGGAGAAAGATCTAATCAATAGGGGAAAAAGAAACGTGAAATTTTTTTTCCATCGATAAAAATGCTATTTAGTTTTAGTAGTTTAAAACTTTGCTGTTACTTTTTTTAATTCCGTAAAAATGCTATTTATTACAACTTCTAAACAAGGGAATATCAAAGGAAATATTAATAATTTTTAGAAATAAAAAAATATATCTCTAAGAGAAAAAGGAAATAGAGGTGATGTTTTACATTATTTTTGAAATGTTTTTTGTTTTAAAAAAAAAATTGAAAATGAAAATGTTATGAAAACTCTATTTGAGACCATTTCTAAAACTGTGTTTGATTATATTTTCTAAGTCTATATTTTAAGAAACATAAAAATAAAATTTTGTTTGGTTATATTTTTTTAAAAATCCATTTTATTAGTAAATATTTTATGAAAACATATTTATTTTTAATTTAAAAAAATAACAAAAAATAAATTATTAGTCATAATAATAAGAAAAAAAAAACCTTTGGTGGTGGATTTTACAATAACGGATAGGGTGGAAGATATTAGTGGTCTGAGTTCTAAGTGATGGTAACAATGAGATTTATGTCACAAGTCGATGGTCGTCACTATGAGTTGGTGGTCGTTGTTGTGAGTGGATGTCGCCATTGTTGTCGCCCTTCGTCGGAGATAAATGTTATCGTCAAACTTGATCATCATCAACGCTGTACAAACACAAAAAGCGAGAAAGGAGATGGAGAGAAAAAATAAAAACAAAAGATGAAAACAACTTTTTTTCATTTTTAAAAAACTTGAAAAAATAACATAATTAAAAACAATATTTTTGAAATGATTTTGAAAACGTTGAGTAAATAAACATCATTTTAAGACCGTTTTCATTTTTTATATTTTTAAAAATAAAAAAAAATCACCCTTAAAAACAAAAATAAACGCCCTCAGAAAGATGTACCGCTCCCACAAAATGAAAAAGAAAGATATTCCTAAGAACACAGGCAATATAATGGGAGGCTTTGAGAAGAAAAAAAGGAAAAAAACAAAAAAGAAAAGAGAAGAAAAGAAAAGAAAATAGTGAGGATTTTGAATTTTGCCCAACAAAAATGACTGTAATCAAGGTTTGTCTGATTGCGATATGGCAGAAATATAATCAAGAAAAACTCTTGCTTTTCATTTGAAAGAGGAAAATCACATGCAAGCCATACAATTTAACATTCAGTTGGATCAAATTACAAGTCAAATGTTACCACAAACTAAATGTAATTATACTCATATCCTCTTACATAAGCCCTACCCTCTCGCAAGTGACAAATACCAGTCAGTCACCAAAGCATCGGACTTTTAAAGCTAAACTAAAATTGATAACAGAAAAGTCTATCCTTACTTAAAAAAAAAAGTGCTGAAGATTTTAGATCTTAAGCCATCACATAATTTATCATCTCAAAAGCAATCTGCATCGGTTTTCCCCAGCGCTGCTTTAATCCTCTGGACGGCTAAAGATGGCTTCTCGTTTAAACCCTTTAAACCATCTCCAGAACGAATCTTAAGTTAGGACTCTTAACTGATTTCGAGTTTAGTGGTCCAGTAATGGAGTTGTTCGGCAACGCATGATGAACCTGTCGAACCATATGAACAGAATTTCTCAACCGCATTTTCCACTCCAAGGTAGTTGTATACATCCGTGTCAAAAACTGGATTTATGCTTTTCAGCTCATCAAGAGTCAAGTCCTGAAGCTGGCAGTTCTTTGAGACGCATAATGCAACGGACCTCCCAACTATGTCATGAGAAGTTCTGAAGGGTACTCCCTGCAGAAACAAGATGATAGAATTTAATAATAACTTATCAAATAACTAAATGACTCGATTTTGATGAACAAACAAGGTTGATTAATTAACTTGCCTTCTTCACAAGATAATCAGCTAGTGTTGTAGCATCAAGATGACCAGCTGGTAAAGCCTTTCTAATTCGGTCCCGATTGAAGGTAATGTTCTGTGCAAACTCGGCTGACACTTCAAGCATTCCCAAAATTGTCTTGACGCTGTCAAATACAGGTTCCTTGTCTTCCTGTCTCAAGATAAAAGGAAAAAATTTCTGAAGCAAACTCAAAAAATTGTAGAGTCAAGAAGAGAAACTCGTTCTATGTCACATTTATTTTGAGCGAATTTGAAATCTTGAGAAAAATATATCATCATTAGAAAAGTTCTGTATAAAGCACAGATGCAAAGGATATATGAGCTCAGACCAAGATATGACTGGTGTCATGTTCAAAAGCATGCATGAGATTTACACCTTTTGACCTTCCACCAAGTCAGTGAAAGAATGTTCACCTGCAAATCACGATTGTACGCTAAAGGAAGTCCTTTGCACAGTGTGAGTAGAGTAACCAGGTCTCCTACCACTCTAGCAGACTTTCCACGAACAAGCTCCATAGGATCTGGATTTTTCTTCTGAGGCATGATACTACTACCAGTTGAAACAGAGTCGCTAGGAATGATAAATCCAAACTCTTCCGATGCCCATAATACCCATTCTTCCCCAAGCCGGGAAAGATGAATGGCAATGATTGAATTAGCAGAAAGAAACTCTAACACAAAATCTCTGTCTGACACTGCATCAATGCTGTAAATAAATTAAGTTAAACAGCTACCCGAGGGAGTCATATGTCACTCAGCATTTGGAAGGCACAAACAAAGCAAATAGGAAAAGAAATAATTTTGACTAGACGGCTTAATATGAATATGAAACATAAAGCATAAATCCAAAAATAGTGCATGCTGACGCATGCTGACACCATGATAATAGTAAATCACCACTGAACATACCTGTTTCTCATGGGAGCAGTGAATCCTAAAGCGTGAGAAGTCATAAACCGGTCAATTGGAAGGCCAGTACCAGCCAATGCACAAGCGCCTAATGGGCAGAAGTTCAGGCGAACTCTGCAATCTACTAAACGATCAGCATCCCGTTCAAACTACAAGAGTACATAGTTGCCAAAGTCAACATCACTGGAGACAGACAGGAAAAGCTACTAAGGTAACATAAGGTACAAGGACATTTTAATTGTAGAATCGTAGACCTGATTATCTCTAGAAGGATTGATCTACGTGCATAAATGATAAAGGATATGTTCAGAAAATAATAAATTGATAAGAAGAAAGCATTCCAAATTCATAAAAGTTGCAAAAACAAATTTCCTAGTTCAGCAGGGATTAACACAATCTCTTCTCATAGTTTTTGTCAGGGTGGGTGACCCGAATTCTGTTTTGGTCTGGTATGAAAGCCTCCAATGCGACTTAATATGAGAATTTTTTGGGGCTTTGTAGTGGTAGTGGAGGGATCAGGCTGATAGGCTTGATCCTAGGGTTGGGCATGCTGGGGCTTGAGCCTTATTTATTTTCGCACTACACATATTTGACGTAATTTAGGGTTTTGGTTTTTAAGCTGTACACATTATTCTCACCTCCTATACCAATTTTTGAGTTAGTGAATTTTCTTCTCCTTTGACTGTGGATTTTCTTGTCTAGGGTTTTCCATGTAAATTTGTGTGTTCTAGTTTTTCGTTTTTCGTTGCCTATTCTCGCATATTATCATAACAATTTTTCTTTGAAGTGATTACTTTTCCATTTTTACACTTATGTATAAAATCTAAATTCTCACAAACAGCAGTCATATCATTCCATATTTCATAGATCATATGTTCTTCAGTTCATGGTTAAGAAAAACTATTCTTGTTACTCTACTAACAAACAAGGAATCATAAATGTATCTACAGAAATCATTATCCCAAAATGAAAAATTTAAAACATAACTTCACCAATTTTTTTTTTCTTTAAATAAGAAAAACCCTTTCATTGATAGGTAAATCAATTACAAGGATAGGAGAACAAGGTCTCCTCCGAACAAAGAAAGAGTAAAAACAGTTCAACTCAAACCTACGGAATTACATTAAAGATAACACTATTACACCCTAACTATTTACCTATCACCTCCTTCCAATTAAAAAGCATCAATTGGACAGGAATATTCTTGAAAGCCTTAATCGTCAAAGCCCATAGAAAAGCTGAAAATTTAGCTTTTTCAAAAATATCTTCCACCATGATAAGACATATATAGAAGCGACATTCGAACAGTCTAAGAAAAAATGGATCAGTTCAAACCTGCTCAACAAATGCTAATAGAAGGTGCTGCAGAAGAACAGGCTGCGCCCTTTGCAAGTGCGTATAACCAGGAACAATAAGACCTTCATTCTTTAACGCCAATTTCACCAACGCAACCTGAAGATGTCTAATGCGTTCAACAACGGAATCAATCGCATCCCGACACCATAGCCGGAAGTCAGACAACACTTGATCGTTACGACTGCGAGCCGTGTGCAGCTTCTTCGCAGGTTCACCAATCATATCAATAAGCGCTGCTTCGATATTCATGTGTACATCCTCCCTATCAGTTCTCCATACAAACTCCCCCTTCTCAATACGCCTCTCTATCTCGTCAAGACCCTTAAGAATGTTATCCTTATCACTTACACTTATCAATCCCTGCAACACAGTAATTCACCATCAGCCACGAACTATAATCATCACAACTTTCCGAGTATTGAATATCCTTATAAGAGATGCAAAGCCAGAAGCCATTTTTCCTCGAACATTGTTCTGTACACTTTGCATTTTCTAACTCCTAACACGAAAAATAGTATCTCATACCAACAAAATAGACCAAAAAAAAAAAAAAAAACCCCAAGATTAATCGCATGTTAAACAGAAAATCACCAACTTGACACGAAACAAAAACACATTCAAACCAACTCCTCAATAAGGTCGATCATTACCAGATTCCTATTACATTTCCCGGAAACCAAACATAAACCAAAATCAAACACTAAATCAAACTGTTTAAGCAACCAAAATTAAATGCATGTTAAACAGAAAAAAATTAACTTGACATGAAACAAAAACCCATTCAATCCAACCAACTTCTCAAAAGGGTCGATCATTTCCAGATTCCCATTACATTTCCCGGAAACCAAACAAAAACCAGAATATAACACTGAAAATCGAACCATTTTTACGCAACCAATGAAGAAAACGAAGAGAAAAGTAAAAAAGGGGAAACCTGTTTGGCGAGCATGGAGGCGTGAGCTCGACTCCCAATGATATCGTGCTTATACAGGGCTTTGTCGAAGGAGATGGACTCGGTGAACCTCTCGACGGCGTCGGTGACGCTCTCCTCGAATCGGCCGCCCCAGAGCTTGCTCTCTTTGTCGTTCGGAGCCTGGGTGGTTTGGGATGAGGCGGCGCAAATCACGCCTCTCTTCGACATTGCCAGTTTCTGAGAGAAGAAGGCGAGCGAGGAGACAGAGCTCCGAGCAGAGAGCTTGGCTGAGGAGGAGGAGGAGAAGAAGAAGAACGAGCTCTGAGTTGCAGAGTAGCGAGCGACTGACTCCATAGCTGACGGCTTACACTTGGCCTTTGTACGTTAAAACCTCACTCATCACTGATGTCTGATGATCGACGGACAATTGGCCTTGGGCTTGGGCTTTGGTGATCAGTTGGGCTATTTGGACATAGGGACGGAAATATCATGGGGAACCTTTGAAAAACGTCACTAAATCATGATAATGCTTTAGAATGTTTTTGTCATACAGAAAAATCTCCAGTAAAAAATATCATTGATAAATAAATTATTTGTCATAAATATTTCACATTTATCTTCCATATACTAGAGGTGGCAAATCTTATCAGCGGATTCTATTTATGTCGTGTCTGACTCATTTGTTGACATGAATACATTCGACACGAACATGATCTGTTTAATAATCGTGTCAAAAATCACAACCCAAACACGACTTGCTAATAAACGGGTTGACACGACACGACACGTTTATGACCCGTTTATTAAATGGATCATAAACGTATCGTGTCGTGTCGTGTCTACTAAACCCTTAACGGGTCATAAACGTGTCGTGTCATGTCTGCTAAACCCTTAACGGGTCATAAACGTGTCATGTCGTGTCTGCTAAACCCATTTACTAAAATGATCATAAATGGGTCATTCAATTTGTTATTGACCCATTTAACTAAATTGTTATTGATCTATTTAATTAACTTATTATTGACCAATTTAACTAACCTATCATCAATTTTAACATTAAAAAAACTTATTAAACATCTAAATAACAATCAAATTAAGTTCACAATCAAGTTACAATTAAATTTAGATCACAAAAGATAAATACAAAACTAAAAATATACATATAAAAACTAAAATATATATTTTATATTTAAATTTTGAATTTTAAATTTTTAAACTTTAAAAATTTATATAATATATATTAAAAATTATAAATGGATAATTCATGAGTCGTGTTTGTGTTAACCTATATATGACCCATTTATTAAACGGGTTATTTCGTGTCAATTACAAGTTGGTGGATTCGTGCGGGTTCAATCCTTTATTTAATCGTGTTTGACGGGTTCAACCAGTTTTGACCCAAACCCATTTAAAGAAACCCAAACCCTCTAACTTTATACGGATTTTATGTCGTGTTGTCGTGTCGTGACCCAAATTGCTAACCGTATCATATACCATTAATAATTTTAATCATTTTTTCTCTCTCTTTTTCTCCCCTGAGAGCAACCAGTAGTCATTAGCAATGAAACAGATGACGTACTCCCCTCGTTGTCGCCGATCGCAGAGTCTTGCATAGCGGTGAAGGACGGTTCTTTTGGCAAGGTCAAGATCGAGTTGGGATAAAGAGGAGGAAATTTGAATCACGTTGCCATCGCCGCATGGCTAGGATCTTATGTATGCTTGGTGGTTTGGTCCGATAAAGAGAGTTTTCTCTCTCTTTTCTCCCTTGAGAGCAACAAGTAGTTGTTGGCAATGAAATAGACGACGCACTCCCCTCGTTGTTGCCAATCACAGAGTCTTGCATGGCGGTGAAGGGCGGTTCTTTTGGCAAGGTCAAGATCGAGTTAGGATAAAAAGGAGGAAATTTGAATCACGTTGCCATCGCCGCATGGCTAGGATCTTATCTGTGCTTGGTGGTTTGGTCCGATAAAGAGAGTTCATATGCTTTGAATGAGAGAGAGACAAATCAGTGCTAGAGAGATCTGCTCCACCTCTCGTGATCTCACCCATCATGGCCGCAATTGAGAGCTTGCGATCATAGCAGTCCGATCGAGACAAGAGAGAGAAAGAGAGAGCAATGGCAAGATAAGTCGTCACAAAAGAGAGCTCAACGGGCAGATTGGAGCTAGTGATGTTGAGGTCCAAAGTTACGTCACAGGATGATGAAGGCAGCAACCATTGCCAGAGAAGACAACTGGAATGACGTCTGGGTTTCATTCATTCATGAGAGAGAGAGAGCGGGTGGAGATGAGTGAAAGAGAAAACAAACTTTATTCTTTTACCAAATGTAAATGATTTTATGACAATTTTTTTGCAAAACTTTTTGACCTCTAACAAAAATCAATCCACTTTTCATTTTAGGGGAAATTATAATAACCAATAATTTTTAAAAAATAATTAAAATAAATAGTAAATTTTAAAAATATTTGTGATAAATATCATATTTATTGGATAAGTGTTTTATTTACGTTAAATTTATCACATAAATAATTGATTTTCCTACTTAAAAAAAATGATACATTCATTTTTTCTAAATATGTCATTTACATTAAACTTATTATGTAAACGATTGATTTACATCTTGTTAATATATCATTTACCTATAAATTTTTTATTTATCTAATAAATCTGTTATTTATTATAAATATTTTAAAATTTTACTATTTATTTCAATTATTTTTTAAAAACTGCTATTTAATTCTTCTTTTTAATGAATGCCTAAAAAAAAAATACATCTGTATAATATTGTTTATCTATAATAACTTCAAGATTATACTATTTTATAATATCAAATAAAAAGTAATTTTAGGAGAAAGTTATGAAGTATGGGACAAAAAATTAACCGTGTACACTTTTCCTCCATATTCAATTAGGGAAGTTGAAGTAAATAACATTTTAAATAAAAATTAACTTTAGTAAATCATAGGTTCTAAAACATTTAAAGTAAATAAAAAATTTATTAGGTAAATGAAAATTTTATTAAGTAGATAGTAAATTCATTAGATAATAACATATTTATATGACGTAAATAATTCATTTATTAGTAAATTTGTCATTTATTGTTATTTACACTAAATATTTTAAAAATTTACAAAAATATTGCTATTTACTTCTTTCTCCCATTAGATTATTGCCTGTAGCTAAATATGTTTTAGTTTTTTTTTTAACATTTAATTAGCAGTTGTTTATATGATATATTCAATTTGATATTTGAATCAAATGCAATATTTATATTTCAATGTGTGTTTAGTTCACAACGGTTGGAGTGCAAATATTTTAATGTTTCAATATTTCACATATATTCTACTCAAATTCAAATTCTAAATTTTCACTTTTTCAATAAATGTACCATATATATATTTTTATCTTTATATTATTCAAATGTAATTACATTTAGCAAAAAAATTCAAATACCTAATTCAAATTTTATATTTAAATCTAAACATTCAAGTTGAATGACCTTCCCAAAACAATGTGTGAACTAAACGAATAATTAAATAAGTATGGAGGGTAAAAAAAAAAAAAAATCCAAGTATTAAAACAAGGTAAAATAAAAAAAACATAAACATATTATTTGGGTTGATGTTTCTCCTAACTTTCCCAAACCGGGCTACATATTATTGATAGTGGTTGGAAATGGCAGTGTAAGTCCAGTATTTGTTATGCCTTTCCTTTTTTTTTTTTTTTTGTGCTGTTGTGATGAACCAAGAGTATCTCTAATGCAGTGTTAACTTAATGTTGATAGTGTTAGATTAAAGTTGAAAATGCTTATTGAAATTTGGATAGAAATACTGCTTTTTAATGCAATACTAATTTTTATGTTAAATTTGATTCTTGTTGTATTTGATACAAAATTTCTCAATAAGTATAATATATCTGAAATTTTGGCATTTGATTATCATTAATTTATGTGTTCATTTTTATTAATTTAATACTTACAATATTTTATTTTCACATTATTCAACAGTTAAAAACTTACTTTTACAAGTTCTAAAACTTGTTAATTATAACAGGACATAGACAACATTTAAAATTCTACCATGCATTAGAATACAAAAGAAAGTGCATGTAAAATACACGTTATTTTTATAGTATTTGCATCAAAGAACAATATCAATATGTATTTATATTGAAGATGGTTTTATATAATGCGAATGCTCTTGTTTTATATTTGTATTGCATGAATGTAAAAATGGGAAACTTGATTTATCAAAAAAAAAAAAAAAAAAAGGAAACGTGTAACATAAAAAGAATGAGTTACTACTTATCAGAATTTCTAGACCATTAATACTATAAAGATTTTATATTGTTTGATTTCAACATAATTTTCTATTTCAAAAACACATTGTCCGTGAATATTTCTTCACATAAAGCTTTGGGTTAAGAAATCATTTAACCATGACTAAGTAAATAAATTTTGAAAAAGCAAGCGCATAAGAAAAGCTTTAATAAAACCTAATATTCCTAACAGGCTATTTTTAATTCATATGATTCAAAGAACTCTTGCATTAAAATGCATTATAGACACGTCTCGAATATGGAAAAACAAATATACCAGAAGAATCTTGTAGCAAAACAAAAAACAAAAAACAGAAGAATATTCTATAATAAAGAAAGAAGGAAAACCCAAAAAAATCGAGAAATAATACAATGAATGAACGTGACTTCGGATGCCAGAGAAATAATCGACCTCTTATCTAACTACACATATTTAAGACATTGGACCTTTCTCTAGTTAATCTGCGGCACAATTTGGATGAAAATTGTATGTCCAAATTAAGCTTAGTTTTATCACATAGCCTTTTTAGTTATAATTTTTCTTTAAGTTTTTTATTTTTCATTTTTAGGTATTAATTAGGCAAACAGTTCTTAGCATTACTCCAAAAGGAAGTGCTTGAAACTTGCAAGTATCATTCAAAAAGGAGAAAAATAAAGAGATAACAAGGAAAAGACTTTAGATAATCTTGGTAGATAACGTGTTGTTATTTGGTTGTAACTTACACTATCAATCACCACAATTATCCATTTTCTGTCCTACTAATTATCTGTTCTCCTCATGGTAGGATCCAAAAACCCCATATCTATATATATATGTGTGTGTGTGTGTGTATACATACATGTATATTTTATTTTATTTTTGATATTAACTACTATATAAGCCTTCCACTAGGCACCAGGACACAAAAGTAAAAGATTGTATGATTCCCTCTTTTTTTTTTTTTTTTCCCTCTTGATTTTTCAAGCAAACCAATCAATGGAAGCCAGCAAAATGTAGCCGTCAAAGGCACAAACAATTCGCAATTGCGTGTTAAAAGTGTAATGGAATTGAGTAGTTGGTTGGTCCCATGCACAACATATTTTATAATTCAAAGGCCTCAAAGTTGATAGGACTTTATCTTATGTGGCATAGGCATCATATATAAAAATGAAAAAAAATAATAATTTTTTTAAATATTTTTTGTTGCTAAAGACATACCCACAAAAGAATGATTTGAGCCAAAATAATTGGCAATTGGGTGAGAATTGTTGTTGTCTCTGTCAAGTGAATCACATGCCATGTGGCATGCTTCTGCTGATTGGCAAATGTGGCACAAATTGTCACTTCCATGAGTGAATAGTGATTGAACATGAAAGAAGTTGAGATTTTATCACAAATATTTGAAGGTCAATAATAAACTTTAAAATTTTATTATGTATATAAGTCTCATTTTTCAACCTTTGAACAATCCAAATTAAAAAAACAAAAAAGAAATGAACTTTTGAAATTTTAATTATGTAAAAAATCACCAAATAAAAATTAGAAAAAAAATTTTGTTCATTCAATAGTCGAGATTTCAGCTTAATATACATTCTAAAATGATATTTACTCCAAAAATGCTAAAATGATGAAGGGAAAATTTTTGTGGACACCATACTTTTTTAAGGGTCTATAATGGTGACACACCCCAAGGGACAACGACCAAAGTACTGACTTTTGCTTTTGTCATTATCTTGGCTCTTTGGATGTGGATGATAAATGCAAAGTTGGCCACTATATTTTTGAGGCCACCATTGCCTCTGAAAATACCAACCTATCATTGGAAATTAAACTGATTTTTTTTTTCTTTTTTGGGATTCCTTGAAGCAATTAATCAAACACCTCCTCTAGTAATAGCAACAACAAAAGGTTTCCTTGGTTTATTTATTCATTCATTTTTGGGTATAGGAGGACACGCTATTAATTTGAGTAAAGAGTCTTTACAATGTAGAGTATAAAAGCTTTGTATTAAGATGAAAAAGTACATGCTAGCGTGACAAATGACACTAGAAAACCGGGAGTTTCTCCACTCCTAACTTCATTTTTTATTATTGATGGGAATTATAATTTTGGTCATTAATTTAACTTCTTTGACAAGCTGACTCATAAATATTAATGTAGCCATGCATTGTAAATTTTTAATATAAATAAATCATAAATCAGGTTGAAAATAATAAAATTCTCTAGAAAACCATGACCCAAGACAAAAAGAAGTATTCTACAATAAGTAATGAAAAAAAAAAACCTTTCGAATTTAAACTGCCATATTTACATTAAAAGACTAATTGTTATTAAAAAGACTCAAAAAGGAGAATACTAAAGCATAAAAAAAAAAAAAAAAAAAGGAAAAAGAAGAGCTATGGTAGGGCTTTATTGAAGAGGTATATCAGTAGAGTCTAATTTAGAAGTCATTCAATTTAAATCGGATGGTGAAACAATATGGAGTCACAGGAAAGTTACCGTGCACATAATCATAGACTAGCCAAATCTTTTTTCTCTTCCTGTTTTTAACATGTTGTACAATTAATTTGCAAAAACTCATCTTTATTTTGTTTTTATATTCAAAATCCTCTTTAAAAATTATCATCTTTAAAGAATTCAAAATTTTTTATGCTATACAAAATTCATATATAATTCAATGTTATCAAGTTTATTGGTTTTCAATCATTGATAAAAAAAAAAAAAAAAACTAAAAGAAAAAAAAAATTTTTGAACAGAAAATTTCATCTCTCCCTCTCTCTCTTCTTTGCGGCCGCTCCCCTTTCCCCAACGCAAATCAACGATTTCATGGCCGAGAGCGATAGGTCATTGGGTGAGATCACAATGAGTTCTCGTTGTTAAATTCCGTCCTCATTTGGTGACCTACAAACACCTCCCCCATCGAAAAAATTGACAAACATGATGGCAATCTTCAAATGGTGAGATTTGGTGGTGGTGTTGGCAAAGGTTGTCATGAACCTATTTACCGTCGGAGCTGCGGTTCAGAGACAGAGGTGGCCGGCCAAAGAAGGTTTTCTAAGCCGGCGGCAATGAAGATGAGAGCTAAGAGATGTAGAAAAAATAAAATGAAAGAAGATGTTGTAATGATCCTCCATAAAGGCTTAATAAATCTTCTAAAATTTCTTGTTTGTCATTTGTTGCTCAAAAGATTTGCATATATATACTTTGAAGGTAAAGATTTGCAGAGTTATAATAGTGAGTTTGAGTTTTGAGGAACATTAGCGAAAAAAAATGAAAATATAAAATTAAAAGGAAAAAAAAGATTAAATGTATACTATACTATATTAACATTGATGTATTTTATTTTATCACCATTCATTTTATCATATCTTTATTTTATATCGTTAGATAGAACCCTACCAATAAAGCTCCTCAATGGAACCCTATCACATCCATTAAAAATAATAATAATAAAAAAAAGAATAAGAAGAAGACATCACGTGTGTAGTCTATGACTAAGTGAGCTTATAAATGCTGCAACTTGTATTTACCAAAAAAAAAAAAAAGGTTGTGCTTGCGACTGGGAAGTTACTTAAGCTGCATGCACACGCAAACCCCCCATTTTTGCGCCTCCACGACGGGGTCAATCGTCAAAACCCGAACGCGTGCCGTCAAGTTTTACCGTCTAACTCTGTATTTGTATATGCCACTTTAACCTATAGGCCTTTTTCTTATAATTTCTTAAACTTTTACCAATAAAATTTTTTCTTGGGAACTGTTTGGGTTTTCTAAATTATTTTCTATCCTTTTTAAATTTTATTATTTATTTTTTCATTATTTTCAAAAAAAATTTTTGGAATTTAAAATAAAGATCTTGGATAAAAAGATTGAAGTTGATTGATTTTTTGAAAATTAATTATGATTTTTATTAATTTTTTTAAAAATATAAAAATAAACCTTAAAAGTTTGATTTGAATATTTAGGATTCGTTTTTGAGGAGTTTTGAAACTTTCTGTTTTTGAAAAAAAAAAAGTAATTTTAAAAAATATGTTTGAAGAAAAAAATGTTTAAAATGAAAAAATATAAAATTTTACAAATTTATTATACTAGAGAAATTCATGATTCCTTACTCGTATCCACCTTAATATTAAGATGGGATTTGATTTCATTATAATTTTTTCCAACTCAATTTACGAATACATTTTAATCCAATATACACTTTTTTGGAATTTTCAAGAGATAAATTTAAATTAATAAAATGATAAAATTGCTGATAGATTATAATTATATTAAACTATATTTATAATTACTTTAATAAAACATATAAAACATATTTTTCCCTAATACAAAGTTTAATAAATCTTTTATCCTAATTTAAAATATATAAATTTATTTTACAATTTGTTTCATCATAAAAGTATGGATTATGATTAAAAAAAATTACAGATTTCAAACATCTTAATTATTAAAACAAAAAAAAAAAGAGCAAATTTATATCATGATTGGCAATCAGGGGGATTGCAGCCGCAAGCACCACTAGTCTGGCCTGGCAGTCGTTTTGATCCTCACCCACATGACATCCTCGGTACAATTAAAGTACATTTTATTTTGACGGACCAATCAACATTCAACACACACGACGTGGCGACATGCTGACCAATAAATTATTTACGCCTATTCTCCATAGCACAGGATAAAATTTCCGTGTTTCAATTTTTATACTGTCTGTTAGAGGAATCCAACCTCCCTCTCATACGACCCGTCTCTTTTGTTCCCCTTTTTTTTTTTTTTTTAATTTATTTTTTAAATTTATTATTTTTTTCCTCTTATTAACCTTGCTTAAATTGAGCTTATTTCTCCGTGAATGAAGAGAGAAGAAATTTTATTTTCGCAATTTGGATTGAATTTCTAAACGATATAAAGATTTTGTATTCAAAGGTATTCATTCGGATTAAACTGGCTCATGATAATTTTCTTTTCCTTTTGAATTTTATTTATTTTTGCTTATTCGAATCTTCACTTGGAATTCGAAGTTTGAGCTTCAAGGAAGGAATTTTCTTGGATTTTAATGGCTTGAATGAAGTCTAGGATGTCATTTCTTGAGGTGGGGAAAAAAACTGGTTTCTTGGAAAAGAAAGAATGAAAAGCTAGCTTTTTTAATTTAATTTTTAAGTTCTAATTTCTGTTTATAATTTCGTAATTCTGAGATTTCATAATATGCTTGAGGTGATTTATCAATTTTGTGTTGTTTGATCGATTTGGAATTTTGGTTCAAAAAACAAGTTTGAAATTTCATTATTATTTTTATTATTTCTGTTATAGATTCAAGAGCGGTTTTTCAGGTTTCGGTTAGTTATTTGATCTTTGAAAATTTTCATTGAGTCCCAATTTATTGGATTTCGACAGGCATATATTTGGTAAATTCGTGCCTTTTTTTTTTTTCTTTAGGAAATTAGTTATTTGATGAAGAATCATCTGGGTCGTATTTGGCTCTAATGCTGTCTTTATTCATTTAATTTACGGTTGTTACATATTCGTAGTACTTTTTGCTTTTGAGTTTGAGAGTAAATTCATTGTACCCTTTAATCCTTGTTTGGGTCAGCGGAAAATTGTGGAGCAAAGAGGAAAAAACTGTTTAAAATTGGAAGGCTTAAATAGGAACCCGTTTTGAGCTTTCTTCTTATAAATTCTCTCTGCTTGTTTAGCAAACAAATTCCGATTTTTACCATCAAAAGGTCATAATTTTTTTTTTTCAAATAAATTTGTTTGCTGTAATATGTGATCATTTTTTTGCTTTTTAATCACGAATATGTATTAAGCAATCAATTTTCATGAATGCCCTGTTCACTAATCAATTTGCTCTTACTATAATTCATTAATTTTGTTGCAACAGCAAGATAATATGGCTGTGTCTTTTAGCCATCTTTCATGGTGGTTATGGAGTGGGAAGCATCAGGAACCAAGAATATTCAACGGCTCTTCTTTGAGCTCGTCGCCTGAATCCAGCATGTGGGAATCCGATGCTCTGAAGTTCCCTTTGGTTCAGAGGGCCAACGTGGCCTCCGCTTCGTCGAGAAGGGTGAAGCGCAAATGGCACAGCCGGGAAGAGCGGAAAAAAATCGACAGGGAATACGATCTTGTTCTCGTGCCATCGGATGGCGGATGCGTTTCTGGTTCTGAGTCCGACGACTCGGATTGGTCTGTTGGGTGGTTGGAGCCTCATGGACCGGAGTTCCAGAGCGATGACGATACAGACAATAGTTTTGCTGTGCTTGTTCCATGCTATGGGCGCGATCTCGAAGAAATGGTGGATAACACAAAGAACATTTTCTTTAGCACTGTTGGGATCATTCCTGATGGATATTCAGCTGGTAAGTTGTTAAAACTTTTCCTGTTTTAATCAAGATTTTTTCTAGATTTGATGTGAATTTCTTTGTGTTGAGAAAATATTGGAGACTAAAAATACATAATGAAATACGGTTTTTTTTTTTTTAAGTATTATTTGCCTCCCCTTTGTAGAGATTGCTTTAGATTTCAGTGGCAAATCACTCTAAGAGTTTGTTAAGCTTTATGTAAATTTTTAGTAAGCAATATAGAAAGAAAAATAAGAACACAGTTTGAATATCTAGGAGAGAAAAAGAGGAAAAACTGAAAACAAAATATTATGTTAAATGTTTTCTGTTTTTCATGTGACGTGTGTGCGAGTTATATACGCATATTCTTTCATTTGCCATATCATTGGCTCGTTAGAAAGATATTCTCTCATAAAGAGCTATCTTCTTTCAATGTGAGACTTTAGTATTCTCTTTTGCACTTATAGTTAAACAATTCCAACACTTTGTGGTGTGTGATATAACTTGGTAAATTGCTATATGGAATGTGGATTCTTACATTTGAACTCACTATGTGGTTTCCTTGTATGTTAGATGCCTCTAAAATAGATGCTGGTACTTCTGTTGATTAATGATTTAACAATGAAAATACGATCCAATTCATTTAGCCATTTGTAATAGTTGTACACAATGTTGTTCGGTATATTTATATTGATATAATTTGTACAAATTGATGCGGTCCTCTTATGAGAAACATTTGGTTTTGCTAACTTTAGCAATTGAAGTTGTTAGGGTTGTGATATATCTGTAATTTTACTCTGAGATGGTCATTAGTTGGTTATGGATCACTACATGCTCTTTACGTGGTTGGAAGCCGTTCATGGAGGGATGTTGATGTCAGATACTTAAAACTGAAATCTTTGAAATTGCCTTTTAGCTCTCATTTATTATTGTTTGTAATTATCATTCCCTTCCATTGATATCTTGGAAGGTTGGAATCGAATGCGGCTGCCAGGAAGATCAGTTACCATGTCCATTTTTTTGTTTATTATTTGCTTTATTTTCTTAACTTTATCAGTTATCAGTAACTGGGATGATTAAACATCACACACACAGGTGATTACTTATCTGCAGTGAAATTATGTCGTTAATTTCTGGTTTTGTGTGTCTATTTTATCACTTCAGATCATTTCTTGTTACTCCTTGTCAGTGAGTTAGATCAAGACATATTTTTACAACGGATAATTGTGTGTGGTAGTTGAATACTGTTTTTGGTTTATTTTCTTTTACAATAGATGATGCAACCTTGTATGGAACCAATTGTGGTCAGAGCATCTGAATGGTTTACTTAAGTAAATCGAAAACATTAATTTTTCTTCGATCTTGAAATGTGTCCATTATGCTGATTCTACTACATTTTGCTTCATTTTCAGAGAGCAAGAAAAACATGGAAGAGTGGCTTTCTTCTCTGCAGAAGAGCTGATATTCTGCACTATTCTAAGACATTGGAAAATCCCCCAAAAAAATAAAAATAAAGAAGAAGCGGAGAGTGGAGCAGTTTGGTGTTGCTAGTAGAATAGAAAATTGGCTAATGCTGATTAAAGCTAATATTTTTTTTAGGAGCGGCAGACGACTCAGGATTCCAGTGCTGTGCAACTGGTAGATGACTTAGTCTTCTACTGCTTCTGTAATTAGGCCTGATTGGGACGAGTGGGGTGCTGCCTCTTTCCTGTTTGACACTGCGAGCTAAGGATGTATTGTCTAGATTATGGAGAAAAATGCTAGCCCAAAAAGAAAAAAAAAGCAAAAATAAGGAGAAAAATAAGCGGGGAAAAAAAAAAGTTTTGCTGGAGACAATGATGTTGGGTGTGTTAGTGTCATCTCAAGTACCTGCTTTGTGATTCTTTGATTCCAGTGCCTTGTAAATAGTAGAAGCAGGTCGTATGTTTGTTTGACCTTAGTATCCTTGTAAATAAGTTGTGAATATTTGTAAATATTTTGTTAATAGCAAGAAAGCCTCCAAATCTCTTCGTCTCTCTCTCTCTCTCTCTCTCTCTCTCTGATTTAGATACAAGCCATAAAAGTAAAACAGTAAATGGAAGGAGCAAGCTGAAAGACTAGAAGTGACATTGGATAAGTAAACAGGACCAAAAGCTGCATTGGTAATTTAGAAGAGGAATTCCAATTTTAGAAACTTAAAATTCAAGGGTATCGCTTAAGTAAAATATATATATAAATATATATATATATATAGAGAGAGAGAGAGAGGGAGCATAATTTTAATATCAAATTGATATAAATGAATTACTAGATTTCAAAAGTGGTTTATAACCTCATTACCACCGCAGATTGGATTTATATGTAATGTGGACGTTCGGTTGGTTCAAGTTTTTCTGAAGAATTAATTAAGAGAAGCCCAAAGATTGAGTCCTCTACAAATCAGTTAAGCTCTAGTTATTACTTTTTGCCACTAAAATTAGTGGCAAAGAGTTGATGAAGAAAGGTTAATGTTAACGCTGCTCTTTCGGTTTCGCTTTAAACAAAAATATAAATAAAAAAATAAAACAACAACAACAACCATCGGATTCCAATGGGACATTCAAAAGCAGTATATGACTTTAATCACAGGTACAACCAAAGAATTTACATAACTGACAAAGTTTGTCATCCATTCTTTATTTCCTACAAGGCTACAAGATTCTTTAACATCTAAATTTACAATATCCCCAACTCCTAAAAGAAATAGAATAATAACAATAATAAAAGTTTTGATTCGAGTAATACACCCTTCGCATCTCTCTCCTCCTTGAAAGTTAAATCTCACTGCCTGCTTCTTTGGACGAATTCTCCAATTTCGCACTGCATCTATCTGCCCTCGTGCTCGGAAGATCATCCTGCATCTTATCTATGTTTTGTGCCTTGCTATTTTCCTCAACTGTATGATCTTCCCGCAACATTTTTGTGGTCTGAGCCTCCCCATTTTCTTCGACTGCATGATCTTCCTGCATGTTACTTGTCTTCTTGGCCTCACCATTTTCCTTAACTGCATGATCTTCCTCCATCTTATCCACGTTCTGGGCCTCACACTTTCCCTCAACTACATTATCACTCTGCATCTTATCCATGTGTCGAGCCTCACCATTTTCCTCAGCCGCACGATCTGCCTGCATCGTATCTGTCCTTTGGTCCTCACCCTTTTCCTCAACTGCATGATCTTCCTGCATCTTATCTATATTTTGGGGCTCATGACTTTCGCTAAATGCATCATCCTCCTGCATCTCATCAACAGTTTGTTCTCGATTCTCACCTGCTCCAACTTCTGAACTTGATATCTCCTTACCATTCTCACTTTTCCCATCTTTAGGTTGGACGTCAACAGTAACTTGATCATGCTCCGTTGTCCTCTCACTCAATGAACTGACTGGTTTCACAGCAGCATCTGGACCTGGTGCAGCCACTTTGTTATCATGGACCAACTCCCCGCGAGAATTAGCTGAGACAAATGCTCCATCTACTGGGATTTGCTCTTTCGCAGCAGATCCTGACTCTACTTTTATTTCTTCTATAGTCTTAGGCTCTTCCTTCAAAGGAAGTTCACTGGCCGGAGTACAGCTCACAACATTTTTCTGTTTAGATGACACATCCAGTGATGCGCCATTGGAAGTTGGAGTCTGCTGAACCAGCGGTGAGATGGCTTTCATAGAACCAGGGCTCGGAGCACTCGGGGTTGCAGCAGCATAGTTGGAAACTGGTGAAGGTGCCAGCCCTGTACGGAAATAATGTACGTTAGGATGAGCCTCCAAGTGGGCTGGTATGCCACTAGGCATCGATGATTTGCTAGATCCTCCACCTGTGGGCTTAATATGGATTGCCTTCTTCGCCTGAGCTGCCTTGAGCAATGATGCAGCATCTGACGGGGAAGCAATGCGTGCCCCAGCAGCTACTGCAGTGGCTCTTACCATAGCATCTGAATTGGTAATAGACTCCACAGGTTTTTTCATGGAAAGCCTAGATTTTGTGGTGGGACCCATTGACCCAGCAGGGGACTGCTTGGATGCAAGGTTTTCATGCGACTGCTTTTGTGATTGTAAAGAGCTGTTACCACTCGTTGAAGCTCCAGCAGCAGGGGTAAGCAGAAACTTAGTTGCATTTGCGCTGACAAATTTGTTTGTGGAATTTGCTCCAGCTGAGTTATTAACAACAGTAGTTCCTGCTGTCCAGAATTAAAAACACGTTCACATTATGCAAAACAAAATTACCATAACAAATTGCATGAAAACATTAACCAAAAAAAAAAAAAAAAAAGCGGTCACCATCCGGTAAGGAAGTTAAAAAGATCCCTTAAACAGTTCATCATAATAACATAAGTTTGTGTTAAAGTGGCATTTTAAACTTTTAATCCCAAGGTCTCCCTATGAAGTACCAACTACAAATATCTGCTAATCCCTCCCAAATTAATAAGAAACCAGTGTAGATAATAAAACAAAAACAAAGGGGATGGACAAGAAATAAGGTTTCTCATAAAGAGAAAAAGAATGCATGAAGCAGACTAGACAATAAATTGATATCCACGTTTGATAGTACTCAAAAGCCCTTCAAACAATGAGATTAAAAATTTTCTAACAACTGCGAGTGCTTCGGGCCCTCAAGATGTGAAAACGTAACTGCTTTTTTACACCAGGTGCATAAGCTAAGTTATTAATTTGGTTAATGAATGACCTTTTAAGCAACATTAACCCCGACATCAACCCTAAGCACAAAAGGCAACCTACTAGTAACTTAAATACGGTGTCAAAGCGTGTGCCACAGTTCATTTTCTGTTGCACCAAGTCAAAGAGGCTATGCATACTGGAAGATTAAAGATATCTAACTAATGGTGAAAAAAGACATTTTCAGTTGAGACGACATTAACTCTGAAGGTGAACAATGGACAATGAAGTGGTTGTTTGATAAATACAAGCTAGATTTAGCACTTCCAACACTCCAGAACAAAAACAAGACAAAGGGACTCACCATGGTTTATTTTATTAGCTGTTAAGTTATTAACTGGCATATCAAGAGCTAAGGACATTGCACGACGAGCTGCCAGCTGTGCTTCAGAAAGTTGTGCAACATGTGTACCATTTGAATTGCCTCCCAGATTCAAGTTGCCATGTCGCTTCCTAATAATGGCCCACCTCTGTGCATATCAGGATATACACACAGTTAGTGGATCAAGGAGCAAGGAAAGAACATGCATCCAAAGACTCTAAACAATGCAGAAAAGAAGAAACAAGAAAAAGACATCATTCTTAACAGTTGAATCACCTCTAAAGTTAAGGAAACAAATAAGAAAACAAAAATGATGTTTTCACCGAAGAGGTGAAAACAGATTGGTTCAATTTAAATTTTTACCAAGACCAGGACGTGATTCACATGTTAACAGGTAAGTTTCCATTGCCAGGATTTGAACCCGGAAGACTAGATGACAATGGACTACTGTAATCCAACGGCAGTATGGAATCCATGTTTCAAATTACAACTCATATGACTAAAATATTCGTCAACATAATTTAGACCTATGATTTTTTTTCCCTTTTTTCTTTTCCTAGGACAAAAGCAGAGAGTTGCTACTCCCACATAAACAGCAACTAAAATGATTTATTTGCTTACGTGTCACAAATATTTTTGAGATTCGGCTCCTTCGAACGGATATAACTAACAATTCCTAATGGCATGATTTAACTGCCTAAAAGATATCATACCGACTACCATAGAAAAAAAAAAAAAAATCGAAACAAAAAGACACGTAGCCCAATGAAGGGGAAGAAGAATAAAACAAAAGAATAATGAAAGTGCTCCAAGGAACTAGATAATATTCTTGAGTCAGTCAGGGTGAGATAAAGTTACTTGAGATAGCTGTGAGGCAGTTCTGTCCCCCTTGAAGTCTCCTCTTAAAATATTTGCCCAATTACCTTCACCACATTTCTGCACAGCAGCAATGAGCTCCAAATCCTCAGCCTCTGACCATGGCTTTCTCCTCCTTTTAAGGGTGTTTCCACCAGCTGATCCGTTAGTATCTAAATTTTCGGCAACTGGTGCTGCAGGTGCAGGTTGCTTCTGAACAGAAACTGGAACTATAATGTTTTTTCCTACTGTGCTACAACTTGGTTGTTCTGAAGGCCACGAAGGCTGGCCATTAGGTATATTTATGGTCAATGGCGCCTCGATCGTTGAGCCACTTGGTATACCAGATGCAATCAGAACCTAATCAAGATCATTTTTATAAAGGTTTTCAGATTTTTTTTTTTTTTTTAACCAAGCGTTTGTAAGTCACATGAGATTTTTCAAGAACCTACTTTCCCAACCAAAAACAATGTCAAACCACCTCTTCTTCACAAAATAGGTATAACAGACAGTTTTGTCTATCTCTAAATGCTCAAGCCAACTAGCTTAACGAAGTTTTTTTCAATCTTTTTTAAAAATAGCATGCTAGAAGATAGTGGGATCAAAATACATAAAGAATGAATGTGGATCATAATACCATATAATTATATACTCAACCATCCATAAAACTAACCGCCACAAAAATCCTAAATTTAAACTAGTTTCCCTCAGAGTATGCAATTAATCTGATATACCTTCACGCATGCTGCAGCCTCAGTCACAGATTCATTATTAACTGCAGGAACGGCTTCCAATTCAAATTCCAAGTCACTATCATCATCCTGCAATCCAAGTTACACATCACCAAATATTAAGGTAATGCACGTTTATCTCATAGATACAAAAACGGACAGAATTTCGAAATCATCTCCCAGGCAGGTCATTACCTTTTCTTAGAAAACAAAATAATCCAATAACAACACCAAAAAGAACAACCATGAAAGGACTGCCAAGAAACAAGCTTTTCAACTAAAATTACTATAATCATGCTATCTCTACAAATTGGTAGCAATCGGAAAAAAAAAAATTTTTTCCAAAAGACTTTATATTTAGGGGCCGTTTGGAACAAGGTTTCTTAACGGAATTTTGCATCTCAGCTCCATAACTCCCAAATCTACTTCTCACCTTTTCTCTCACTCAATCTTCAAAAGTCTATATCTTTCTTATTTCAAGCTGAAATGAGAGAAATTTTTTTTAATTGCATAAAATCATGAGAGGGACAATACAATAGCCATATTGCATATTTTCCGAACACATTACAAATTTTTACACTATTTTCTATTCATTTTCAATTTCTTCAACCAAACACATTCCAGTTTCAAACTCTAACCATTGTTCCAAAGGGACCCTCATACAAAATGTGTCATTGTATTTTGGTGAATTCTTCGAAGAACCAACATTAGAAAAATAGCTAAAGCAAAGGGGGAAAAAAAAGGAATTAAAATTCAAGGGGAAAAGGTGAGGAAACGAACTAAAGGTTGAGCTCCATCTTCAAATTTATCAAGCAAAGAGTGGCGATAAGCTAAGTGGCGCCAGAGCATCTGATACTCCCTGGCATTCGAAATCCCAGTCGAGGTCTTCTTCACCAACGCATTCCAATCGATCTTCCCCTCCGTACAGTTCGCCACTTCATGAAGCAGTGCCAGCACCTTGGTCGGCTTGTACCTTCAAAATTCCACAAAAACAAAAAATCAATACAAAATATACATGTGTGTTGGTGTGAGTGTGTGTATTTACATATATATATATAGAGAGAGAGAGGGAGGAGAGATACTTCTCTAGGAGAAAGGCAACGTCTTGTTCGGAGATGGAGCCCTTCTTCTGCCTCTTACTGGACTTCTCAATCATGGTTGTCGACGGAGAAATTGCATGTCCCAACCGGGAAAGATTACTTCAAACGAAGCTCTCCAAAGAACAGGACCTTCGATTTTTCCTGCAAAAGCACGAACCAAAAACCCAAAACCCTAAAAAACCAGGATTTTAGAGAGAGAGAGAGAGAGAGAGAGGCTTTAGAGAGAAAAAGAGGACCATAAGGGAGGAAAGAGGGAAGGAGAGAGAGTGGAGACGAGAGAGAGAGAGAGAGAGAGAAGGAGAGGAATTGAAGAGAGAGAGAGAGGGTGAGCTTGTACGGAATAGGAAGAACAGAGAGAGACCGTTGGAGCGCGTGGTGCTCACGCGCTATTTCAGTGGGGGGGTTTGGTGACTGAATTGGGTAAAGGACGGAAGGAACTGAACGGCGGATTGGGGGTTAAAACTTTTCCACCCGATCCTTAAAATTTGTGCTCTTCCCTTCTTTCTTTCTTTCTTTATTTTTTTCTTTTTCTTTCTTTCTTTTTTTTTTTAATTCTATAAAAAATTTTATTAAGAAATTTTATATAATTAGTTTATTCCAAAAATAATATAATTAGATATTTTTTAATAATGCAACTCTAAATAGTTATGCTTAGTTTGATTTTAAAGATTTAGTTTAATATAGCTTGTAAATTAAGTTATATTTGTCAAATTAATTATAATTTAATTTAGTTTAGTACGACTTATTTTTACTATTTTTTATGTTTATATTTATTATCTCAACATAATTTTTATTACAAATTATATCTATTTTTACAATCTAATACAAATCAAGTTAAACTAAAATGAAACAAAATAACAGATTTAACTTAATTTTCAAGTTTGATTAAATTAGAATATTAAATCAAACGCACTCTTAATGTTAGAAGTTAGAACTAATTCATTTAAAAAAAATAGAAGTAATTCTATTTACATAGTTTTTTTTTTTAATTATTTACATAGTATTATAATAAAGATATTAAGAACTTAGTCGTAAATTTGACGAAAAGTTTGTAAAATTCATAAACAATAAAAATGATAATAATCTACGTAATAAAATTAAGGACAAGAAGGCAAGAATGCTCAATTTAGAAGGAGAAGATTGAATTAAAGCCATTATTAGGAGAATTCACAGCAAAATAGATTAACGAAGGCGCAAAATTTAATATTGACAGAATCGTATTAAAATATTAACTACCAAGTTTGAATGAAAGATGGAATGGTGAAATACCAATCCGTGCTATTTTTTATGGTGTGTTCGGTTTAACATTGTATTTATACTATGTTTAAATATAATATAATTCTCATTCAAATATAAAAGTATTAAATTTAAATGTCAATCTTATCGTAATTTAAATCCAATATAATCACTATTTGTTATTTCATTTTTTTTACTATTTTTATCAATCACATCATATATTCTTTTTCTTTCTCTTTTTTTTCTATTTGTTTTTATCAATCACATTCCATACTCAATCAAAAAATTATTTCAAATACATTTCATCCAAACATATACTCAATCACAAAATGTATTCCATCTTTTTTACTATTTTTATCAATAACATCATATATTCTCTTTCTTTCTCTTTTTTTTATCTATTTTTATCAATCACATCTCATACTCAATCAAAAAATTATTTTAAATACATTTCATCCAAACATATACTCAACTACAAAATATATTTCAAATATTTTTTATTTAAATACGTATTATATTTAAATATAATATAAATATTTTATATATAAATATATATTATATTTAATATATTGTATTTAAATGTCATATAATCCTATGCAAAGTACCTTAAAAGCGCATAAGCACGTAAGTAAAGACTTTAATTAAAAAATGAAATGATTGAGATTGTACAGTTTTAACGGTTAACACTAGTTCATATATATATTGTTCCCACGTATCTTATTCCATAAATAAGAGATGGATGTGGGAGGAATGCACTGCATTTTCTTTTTCTATTTGAATTCACTTGTTTCTAGCTTTGTTGACTTTCTGACTAGAATGTCGAAGAGTTCTTTCCCGTATACTTCAGGAGGGACAAATAACCTTAAAAAAAAAACAATTTATGGAGCAAAACCAATGTGTTGATTTTTGCATTTTTGTTTTCTTTTAAATTTTTTGCTAAACCAATGCACTGATTTTTGAGATTGCAGCTACAACGACTTCATAGAACCCTTTTTTTTTTTTTTCTTTCTTTTTTAAGGCCATTCGATGTCATCTATTTGCTGTCCTGAATTCTGAATCCGATTGCAAACTTACAGCAAACCCAAGACAGCTTGTCTGCACTAAGGCAATTTATCTTCGACTCTTTTTTGTTTGTTCCTTGTTCTTGTCTTTTTGTCTGATTGGTTTTTATTTTGCACCAACTCATTTTTATATTCAAGTCCAACAAATCCTATTGAAACAAAACATATTATCATATGTAACAAAAAGTGAAGTTAAAAAATACTGTTTGTTTGTTGTACAGCGTTTTCCCCCTCCTGTCCTTGGAATGCACCATGGTGGAATTGCCCCTTTTTGTCGATGGGTTTGTTTTAAAACTCAGGCTTTTTGGTCCTTTTGTTGTCCTTGGAAGATGCTTTGACGGATTTAACTTTCTATTTGTGTTTGGATCTTATGTCTGGAATTGGTTTTTCGGTCTTTTAGATGCCTCCCTGTGGGATTCTACATGTTCAACCCTGATGTCTTCCCTCTTTTCTCTTTTTTGCTTTTGGGTTTTTGGTTATTTACTCTGAAAACCCTAGGTCTCCTTTGGTTGGGGAGAAAGGAATGAAATGGAATTAAATTCTGATGTTTGATTGACTTCTAAAAGAATGGTTTTTCCACTAATTTAGTGGAATTGTAATTTCATCCATAGATGGGAGGAATGACAATTCCAAACTATATTATTTTGTCTAATTAAAATTAATATAGTACATTCTATTGTATTTATAAAATCAAAACCAAATAATTGAATCATCTTTCCTTTTTATTCATTTCTTTTACTATTACTATTATCGTTACCATTCTATTTCTTTCTCCCCAAGCAAATGTGACCTAAGATTTCTTTCTTATCCTTTTGTAGACTCTTTATTCCAATTTGTTTTTTTTTTTTTTTCCTTTTCCCTTGCTCTTTGTCGCCTCCTTCCATGGCTGATCTACTTGATGCTCTTTTTTCTTCATGGGTTATATGTTGTCTCTTTTCTTTTTCTTTTATTGCCTTTGGGTTTTCGATTGTTTGATCTAAAAACCCTAAGCCCTCTTTCTTATCTCCTTCTCGACTCTTTATTAGGATTTCGGTTTTTTTTTCCTTTGTTCTTTGTTGCTTTGTTCTATGGTTGATTTGCATCTTACTCTATTTTTTTAATGGCTTACTTGCATTCTCTCCGTTACTTTCTTTGTCTTTTTTGATTTCATTTTCATTGTATAGTTTTCCTCCTTTTTTTTTATCTACTTCTGGTTGCCTTATTTGATAGTTGATTTATTTATTTATTTTTCTTTAATTTATTTGTTGTTTCCCTTCCTTTGCTGATATATTTTCTTTGCTTTTTTTTTTTTTTCCTTTTTAGTCTAGATTTTATGTTTTAAATTTTTTATTCCATTTTTTTATAATTTATATTCCAATCCTTTCTCTTACGGCTGTTTGTCTCTTATTTTTTTCACTACAGCTAATGAATTTTGCTTTTTTCTTTGCTCTTCAATTTTTAGGGTTTTTTTTTTTTTTTTGCCTTACTTTTGTTTTGAAAGAGAATTGTTTGTGCATGTTCGGATCTTAGTGCAGAAAGAATCAACGAGGCTATGTAAGTAGATTTATTTGTTTTTAATCGTATATTTTGTCTAATTGTAATCAGCTGAAATTTTTTTGCCTGGAATTCATGATATTAGTGATGATATTATATCTCTCAGGCTAATGATCTGTATTTACCTTTTTACAGATGCGTTAAATGATCCATTGATTATCTTTTTTTTTACTATTAAGAATAAAAAATTAATTTTTTCCTTTGATTTGGTAGAGGTGATTTTTATTTCATTTCTTTTCATTTCTTTTTATTATTTTTATCTTTTTATTAGTCACATTTGATTTTTAAAACAATATATTACCGTTATGTTAGTTGTCTACTATGCTTTGTTTTTAAGAAGTGGTCTGTCAAACTTTTACTCGTTATTATGTTGTTCCAGGTATTTGCCATTAATATCTTTTTTCTTGTATCATATCCAACCTCTTTATTCATTTTGTTTGTGGCTGAGTTTGATTTTAACACCGGTTTTTCATTCTTCTTGCTATCTTTGGAAGCTGCTTCTGTATGCGTCTGATTTTGATTTCTAGAATTGGTTTTTCAAACTTTTTACTATACTCTCTTTGAATTTACATATTCATTGTTGTTGTCTTCTCTCTTCCACTTTTTTTTACCTCCGGTTTTTTAGGGGACATTTGGTAAACGCATTACATTTTGATTGTATTTGAATGAAATTTGTTTTTTGAATGTTGTATTTGGTTGAAAAGTATTTATTTTATATTTGAATGAAATGTGTGTTTGGATGAAAAGTATTTTAGAGTTGAAAAGTTAATGTGATTGATAAAAGTAGAGATAAATAGTAGAATTGAAAAGTTGATGTGATTGTTTTAAAAATGTTTTAAATAGTAATTGTTTTCGTAACACTGTTGCAAAATTTGTGTTTGGTGTAAAATTGTATTGTATTTGAATGAAGTTCAAATGAAATATTTATCCAAACACCCCCTTAGTCGTTTAAGTCGAAAACCCAAGGCTCTTTCTTATCTCATTTTCGATTTCTCTTTGATTTAGGGTTAATTTGCCTTTTTTTGTTTTTTGTTCTTGTTCACCTCTTCTCATGGCTGACTTGCCTTTGTTTTTCTCTTTCATAGTTAATTTATTTTCTCTCCCTCTCTTTTCTTTTCTCTGTTGTTTTTTATTTTTATTTTTTTTCTTTTTTTATTTTTGCTTCTTTGTTTTCCTATTGACATAGTAGCTTTTGGACAACTACATATCTTATTCCGATTATTTACTTCACACTGTCTGTATAATATGATATATATATGACAAATTTTATGTTTGATAACATTTTATGCATTCATTTGGTTGTAATTAACCTTTTTTTTTTTTTGAAAAAACGTTTAGTCGAGTAGCCAAAAAATGATTTTAAATGTATAAATCAATAAAATTTTCAAATACTAATGATATTGTTAACTATCTGAGCCAATTATTTTTGTTTTCCCGATTTATTTTTTAATTTTATTGCTTATACTTATTGAGTTATATGTTTTTTATATTAATACAATATATTACACATTTTATTATTTTTATCTATTTCTTTACTTTTTTTATGACTATTATACATATAATTTTGATATTTTTCCCCCTTTCTGTTTCTTATTCATAACATGTATATTATGTATATTATGAATACTAAATATGATCATTGGAAAAATTCAATCTGCTTGTTCATCTATGAAATAATAAGGATGTAGCAGCAAAAGAGAAACTATATTTTGTTTTTATTTTTTTATTAATTATTTTAATGAGCATTTTTCCCCCCGATATATCCATTAATATTTTGTCTATTTAAATTTAATCATAATATGTAATTAATTTGGATGCTGTGATATCATTTAACTTAGAGTAAATCAGAACTAATAATTCTATTTGAATTGATAATTGTTTAGATTATATGTGCTAAAGATATAGATCAAAAAATTTTAGAAAAAAACTTATATAAAATAACAGCTTATTTTTCTAGATAAAAAACATATAGTTTCATAAATTATTAAAAATAATTATAATGATATAAAATACAAATAGATTCAGTTCCAAATTAACTGATTTAGTGATTGCAATAAAAATTGATAATTTACAAATAAAAAAATAAAAAGACTCAATATTTGGTAAGAAAAAAAGAGAAATAAAAGAAAAATAATTCAAATCAAGATAACCACAGTTTTGATAGATCTTACTGAGTTAAACTAAAAAACATAGTTAACATTTTGATAGATCTTGATTATTTCTATTATTCATAATTGAAACTTATAACACGAGAAGGAAAAATAAAATTATTTACAATATATTTTCCAATTATTTATATCTTATGCATTAATTTAATATCTTAGAATTTCAAGTTGTTTTAAATTGTTATTAATCAAAAGTTAAAAAAAAAAAAATTGCATACGTTAAACATCAGCTTAGTCCAAAATCCAAAATTTGAAACAAAAATTAAAATATGTTGATTACTTTTGTTTTTGAAAAATGAAATTTTTATTTATAAAAATAGACTAACAACCAAAATGGGTAACGTATAGTTGCAAGAATCAAATCTAATGAATAAAAGATTAATTTATTAACCTTAATTTAAATTAATCATCTAAAAATCATTTTAAATTATTACTAATTAAAAATTTTAAAAATATTTATACAACTGATAAATCAAATTAATTTAAAATGTTAGCTAATAATTAATACTATTATATTTAAATATATACTTCTTAAATTAAATTTTAAAAATGAATTAATATTTATTGTGAATTCTAAGTAATTTTTTTTTTTACTTTTAATAATCAGATAAATAACAAAAGAACGAGAAAAAATCCTTCAAAATCAAATCATTCACATAAGCAAAGCAAGATTTCTCATTCGGATCAAGATTTCATGTTTGCTAACAATCATTGCCCAAGTGACAAATATGGAAACTCTGAAACTCTATCTACAAGAGATTTAGGCTTGAGATAATGTTAGCCCTTTTTAAATCAGAACGGTAAATATCTTATTAAACACATCTATCAATATCTAAAACTCATAATGAAAAATGTAACTTTCTTATATGTAATAAATATTATATTAAAACAATTTAAAAATCTTTATATTATCATAATACTAATTTCTTATATATTTTCTCTCTTTCATTTTTCTCCTTAATATTACTCAATAGGTGTCATTGATAAGTATCTGGATCTTGGAGACTGTCTTGCACATGTGAACATTATGGTGCTCTTTTTTGGTTTGATGAATGAATCAAAAATAGCAATCCATCTAAATTTGACCTATGTTGTAAAGATGGAAAATTATGTTACCTTTCACTAAGAAAACTTATCCTGCATTAGATGGATTACTTAATTATTATGGAGAATCTATAAGTACATATTTTCAAAAAAAAAAATCGAACTTTTAATTCTATATTTGCATTTACATCATTTGGAGTTAATATAGAATCAAATGCAAAAAATTCAAACAATCCATACATTTTTAAAATAAGGGTATATATATATTATCTCACGAAATCTCTATTACCAACAGACAATAATCATCCAAAATTTACCCATAATATATACACATATAACATAGAAAATGAAATTGAAAATCGAAAAGCAACATTTTCATTTAATGATGCATCAAAGGATTTAACTAAATCAATGTTTGAAAACTTGATCAAAATGCTTGATGAAAATAATAAATAATAAAACTTATTTGAATAGTAAAAGATAGATATCAACAACATGAAATTCAGTTTGTGAAACTAAAATTAATTTACGATGATATACAGATAATAATCAATATGAATTACTTACTTCAAAATATAGGTGGAGATATTGGCAAATATGAATAAAAAAAATATTATAATTTAGGATAAAACAAATAATTTACGAATAATTACAAAATTACGTCCATCCTATATATCTCTACAATATTCTCTTATATTTCTTTATGGAAAAAATGGTTATAGAATTGATTTAAATT